>CM033324.1:44814339-45174339 GCA_019359835.1 Pharus latifolius
AGTAGTAGCCAGGTCAGCCGAACTCTAACCTCTCCCAAACCCTAAAACTCTCCAAATCTATTCTCTAGATCCAGATCAAGATCTGACCATCCAGATTTAACCTACCAGTTACCCTGAAGATAAAAGTCTTCAGGAGCTAGACCAAATTCTGACCCTAACTCCCAGTACCTAAGTCCCTCTCTGTTTTCGAAAACAGGAAAATTCAGATTTACCCTAAGTACCCCAGTTTCCAGATGATTGAGTTATCTTGATTTAACCTTATTCAGACTCAAGTAACCCCTGGAATATGTTCCTAGGTTCATCCTCTACTCACTTCAAAATGTTGGGAGCCAGATTAATTCATCTAAACACTTTTCGCAGTTTAGTCCAAATTTTACTGCGAATAAGTCCTTTTCTGTTTACCTGGAAGCCTGAAAAGGCTAAAATCTGCAAATCAATTCCAACTCCAGAATTTCTTCAGGGAACACCTCCCAAATGTTATTTGATACAAATTTCCCTTCTGTCCAGACTTCAAAATCTCTCTCCAATCACCAGAATTAGAGATCGACAAAATCAAGACCTATTGTACCCTAATTTTACCCTATTTTCGAAAATAGGTGAAATCCATCAAACCTTATCAAACTTTCTCCAAATTTGAGCAAAATGAGTACTAATAGAAATGTTATACTCAGCCATGAAATCAATCCTCAAATTAACCATCTCTAAGACAGAAATTGCAAATCAGTCCAGATTTCAAATGAGAATCCTTGCAATTGGGTCCCTGGTTCGACCAGAGACACTGTGCGCGACCAGCAGCTGTGCACGACCGCGACCACTGCGCTGCCACGCCAGGAACTTCGTCGCCGGTGAAGCCCCGTGGTCGCCACCCCTGCCACCGCGTTCCTGCCACGTGTGCGCACGTCGTTCGCCACCGTGGAGCCACCGCGGCCGCACCAGCATCTCCAATTTTGCCCGCGCGCGCACGCCATCACTGCAGCCACTGCAGAAGCTCGGTGGCACGTTGCCAGCATGCCGGAGGAGCCCGTCAGTTCGCCGTTGCATCACCCGGGACAGCGCACGCCAGCCTGCAAAGCCGGCACGGCCGCTGGAGCGCGTCGCTTCGCTGCTGTCCCGCCCGACCGGTCAACTCACCATCGATTCGAGCTTCACTTCCCCGTGCAATTCCAGCCGTTGCAAGCCCCTTGCTGTGCCTATAAAAGCCGCCCCAGCCCAGCACGAAGGCACTCACACCAGAACCACCCAAAATCTCTAACCACGCTGTCGTCTTCGTCTTCTTCGGCGAGCTCGAGAAGAGGCTCACGGTGCCAAGCCTCTACACTGCTTCCTCCTCGATTCCAGCTACTTCAGTAAGCTCCTCTTACCTCCCTCATCATACTCGAGCATGTAATTGACTTCAAACCTCTCCAGTCGCCGGCAATTTCTGTTTCTCTCCAGCAACTCCGGCAAGCAATTAATCCTTAACCAAGTCGAATTAGCTCTCGAGCCGGTAATCAAACATGATCAGTGGACTGATTAGAACACGTCTAAGCAACCAGAATCGAAGAATTTGCTAAAATATGAAAATCCCCATCTTTGCACCTTGCATGTGAACTGGAGCTCGCTGTTAAGCTTCTCTGGTGTTTCCCCAGCCAATCTAGCTTCACACCTAGCTTACTTATGCCCCAGAGACCATCCTCAAGCAAGGAATTAAGTTTATTTGCCCTAAAACAGAAATGCCCAAATTTGATGTCTTCTCCCCTAGCTCCGGTCGCCGGATTTTGTTCCCGGCCGTTTCAACCCCAACCACCTTGTCTAGTAGATGTGCCTCGACCCCAGGAGTATTTTTGCCTTCTACCTCGACACCTGGATCGGCCCAGGTGAAGAAATATCGCCATGCCAAAGTTTTGTCCAGAAACTGTTGAGAACAGCTCGGCAACCGTGTTCCTCGCCGGTTTTCATCACTTTCCGGCCACCTCCTGCCCTAGGTCCTGTTGAGACATTTGTTCCTGTTACAAATGCCTAACCACCAGACAAAGTGGTGCATCATTTGGAGCCCTGAGTCAAAAGATATGGCTTGCCCTAGTTTCTGGCCGTGTCAACCCTATGCCAGCCTGTGTCAGCCAGTGGCATTAGCCCTGTTCACCCATCTCTAGTCATGTAAAACAGAAATTCCTTTGTCAAATAGCTGCCTCACTACCTTGTGCACCTTATGCTTGAATCAAAACCTACTTTGGCCACTGGAAACTGTTCAAACCATGTCAATGCCATTCTAGAGCACTGTCAGCCTGTGTCGGCCAGTGGCATTGAGCCTTTTCACCCACTTCCAGCCATGAACTTTGAAAATAACCTTGTCCCTTAGACTCCTGATGTTGTGATCTACACTTTTCTGTACTGTCACAACTTGAGTTGAGCCCTCTATCACCCATCAACCTTATGTCGATGCCTTGAACTGAATGCCAACCTAAAGACATTCGCTGTTTTTGGGCGAACCAGTCACCACCTTGATATCACTCTGATATTTTGGAACCTTGTAAATCTTAACAACTAATCTTAACCCTGGTTTCCTTAGTTAAACTCAAATCGCTTTCAAACCTTGTATCACCAGAGTATTTTCTCCTTGCACCTTTGCATGTAGTGAATTAGTAAGAATAGAATTGATTGTAATGCCTGTTTGCTTGTTTGATCTTGTTCAGAGCAAGAGTCCAGGGTTGAAGATCTTGTCACTGAACCGTCATCGACTGCTGATACTTACGACGCGGAAGGCAAGTCATACTTTGATCATATTGAAACCCATAGTTTATGAATTGCTATGCTATTCCATGAGTAGATATCTCGTTAATATTGCATGTGTTGAGATCAATGATATCATGGCAGTGGTAGATTGAATACTTGAGAAATGTGAACTTGATAGGATAGCAAGCCACGAACTAATAAAAGTATAAACATGTACATTTATATTCATGAAATAGAACCCCTAGCCGTGACCAGTATTTTGGTATGGAATGGTGGTAGCACTGGAGGTGCTGGGCTGCACTGAATGTGTAGGCACTGAGGGTGCATGGTTTGTGGTATGATCTGGTCACCGGCATGTAAGGACTAGAACCTTGTGTTATGCGCCTAGTGGCATGAAAAACGTACCAACCACTTACCTGGTATGGGACAGGCGCAACCTAGTAGCTTTCTTAGTATTATCAGTTCCCTGCATGGCTTGTCGATCCAGTTTCTCGCGTGGAAACTGGTGGGACGCAGTTCGTCCATGAGTGATGTGAGATCAGAAAAATTATGAGAGGATAAGGTGTAAAGAAGGAAGACGCCCTACGCCAGATTAAGTCGTGCGCGACTGTAATCAAAAGAGGTTATGTGTCCTGCGGGAACATAGACCCAGGCTAGGAAGTAAGGCAGTGGGGAGGACCCACAACGGTACTTGGGATGGTATTGTCCATTTACCGGGCAGGGATACTGTTAATACTAGACTGCAAAAACGTTGTGTGATCTCGGCCTTGTCACATGCGTTTAAGTCGCATGGAGTTGGCCCGACTTGGAAGTCGAGTGAAAAAGTGGATTTAAAAAGAGGTACATCTCTGCAGAGTTTAAAAATGTATTCGAATACTTCGTGCTCCCGAGTTTTAGGAGTATGCTGCGGTGGATTAAATCCATGGGGTGTGACACAAGTACTGTTTTATAACCTAAAACTTGTTAGTTCAAGATTACCCAAGTGACATGTGTTGTCACGATAAGGGGCGTTACCGTGGGCTGTCATGTGTTGACGTGTCGCGGTAATACCATAATATAGAGATCATATGGTAATTAAGAGACATGTGGTTTATGCCCTAAGTTTATGTATTTACTGCCATGGGTATGATCAGAAGTTGAGTAAGAATTGAGAAAGAAATGTATTTTGGGAAAAACCTTTCACTCTTTCCCCAATAGCATAGGTTCATGTCATATATATATATATATGTATCTCTACCTTCCCTATGACTTGCTGAGTACGTAAGTACTCACCCTTGCAACAACTCATCAATAGATGGAGCGTTCTACGACCTTGGAGGATACCCTGAAGATGCTGCGGACCCAGGAGATGATGAGCAGTTTCCTCCGGAGCCCTGATGTGATGCTGTCTTGCTGTCAACCTCTGTTTCCTGTGGTTTGCTTTTGGGCCTAGCTTCCACCGTCTAGATGTGTTATTTTGTTAGACCCTTGTGCCTTGTAAGGCACTGTACCTCGTTTTGTACTAAGGCCTGATGGCCATACAATTATGACTATTGTACTATTTTGCTGCTGCAATGTAATCCTGTGATTGACTCATCCTGGGAAGTCAAGTGGTTTAAGGGACCAGCTGCACCGAGCTGGGCTCCTCACAGGTGATGTCACTGTCGTGGCAGACGTGACATAAAATAGTGGTATCAGAGCAGCACAGACCTTGACTGTAGGACGGTACCCTCAGGGCTTGGTAGCGCCAGGACCTCGTAAATTATTTAAAAATTATTTCTGAAAAATTTTATTTTGCAAAGAATGTTCTTGCTCTTATAAAAATGTTGATTTCAAAATCTTATTTTGTTTCCAAAATTTCTCGGTAGGATGGCCAAGGAGCGTTTCAGCTACATCGAGCGTCTCGGTGGATGGGCCACATTGCTGTGGCATATTGCTCAATTCCTAGGGATTGATGAGCGGCCGATCTGCGAGACTATTTGGGACTATTATGAGGGGCGTCGCTATGGCTTCAAGGCCAAAGTGCTGGTGCACGCTCTCAATAGTCGTGAGGGACAGGTGATCAGGGTGGAGGCCAGCAGGGCAAGCCGACTGGATGCTATCCAGGACGCAGCTCGAGAGGCGGTGCATCGGGTACGCCAGGTGTACTCATGCCGGCTCCAGGAGTCACCTTTCCGTCACGTGCCTTCATCTCCCTCTGGGTTGTCACCCATCGTGGAGTACCCGGACCCGTGTCTGGCAGGCACCGTAGGTCTATTGAGGACCCTCGACTCGCGCTACTCTACTTTGCTTGCTGAGCACCAGGAGCTCCGCAAGGAGTTGGAGGAGCAAAAGAAACGTGGCCGAACCGCTTCTCCGTTGTTGACCTCTCAGCCTGCAGCTCAGAGACGCCGCACAGTTGAGGAGGTTGCTCGGACAGTTGTCTCCCCAGCTCGTACCCTTGGACCCAGTGCGGGACCTAGCTTGATTCCTCGGAGGGTTGCTAATGCAGCTGGGTACCGACGCTCGTTCTCTACCCCTAGCACCCGCCAGGCAGAGGGCAGTGGGTCTGCTCTGTTGTTCCATGAGTCTGGACCACCCGGGTTTGTCACTCTGGAGGAGTCCGACGACGAGATGGAGCCAGAGGAGGTTGAGCCCTGTGGGAGCAGTTAGTTGCCTGTTCTTTTAGATCCTCAGGCCAGGGTAGATCTTCTAAGATTGGTGATGCTTTTGGTTGTTATCATCACCATTACTTGTATTTTGGTTGTATCAGACTAAGGCATTTAGCCGCTTTTGTATTAACTACTTGTGCATTAATGAATCAGTTTCGCATTTATTTCTGCATTAGTACCTTAATTCTCTCTAGTTAGTTAGACCTGTCTGCTTCTCTCTTCAGAAGATCAGAATGGTTCACACAAGGAGAAGGACCCAAGATGACCAAGAGGGCCAAGACCCAGTACACCACGAAGAGGAGCCACACCTCATCCAGGATCGCAGAGCTCACTACCACCACAAGAGGACTCACCAAGTCTCCAGGAAATTCTTCTTTCAATGGAGAGGAGTCGCCAAGAAGCCCAGGCTGCACATACCCAGTTGCTAGCTCAAGTCATTCAGAAAATGCCAGGGACTGCTGAAGGTACTGCCGTCGGAACTCGACTCTCAGACTTCCAGAAGACGCGACCACCAACCTTCGCAAGCGCGACCGACCCAATCGTCGCAGACGACTGGCTGCGGGACATTGAAAGGAAACTGGACACTGTTCGTTGCAATGATCGAGAGAAGGTGTTATTCGGATCACACCAACTCACTGGAGCAGCAGCTGCTTGGTGGATGAATTATCAAGAAGCACACATGGACAAAGACTACATCACTTGGACGGAATTTAAGGATCAGTTCCGAAAATTCCATATCCCTACAGGCGTCATGGCAGCCAAACGCCGAGAATTCTGGAACTTGACTCAAGGGAATCGGACTGTCACTGAGTATCTGCACCAATTCCACCATCTAGCTCGGTATGCGTCCAACGACATCGACACGGAAGATAAGAAGATTGAACGCTTCACCGAGGGACTTCAGCACTATTTGCAGTATCAGATTGCCTCCCATGAGTTCACAGAATTCCAGACCCTGGTGAATCGAGTATTAAAGATAGAAGAAAAGCGAGGCCTCGGAGAAGAAAATCGGAAGAGAAAGATGATGCAACAGTCGCGACCGCCAGCCAGCTCATCTAGGGGAAGGGCCCCAACATCTCCAAATTTTCGTCCGCCCTACCCGGCGCCAAGACCACAATTCACGCCGACATGCCCCAACTGCAGAGGAGCACACTATCAAAGGGATTGCCCTCAATCAAGGACTCAATGCTATCATTGCGGACAGGTGGGACACCGCAAAGACAGTTGCCCGTGGATTCAACTCCCAATGGCGATAGCAAGATCGCAAGCTGGAACACAAACGATGGCACCTAGAACCACAGCTTCACCACCATTGCAGAGCAACAGAGGAGGTTTGCCCAACAGAGGGGGAAATGTAGCAGGCCGAGGACGGGGGCGAGGAGGAAGACAAATGGCAGGCCGAGGAGGCCTACTGAACTTCACCTCCCTTCAAGAAGCAGACAATGCCTCTGACATTCTCCTAGGTAGATTCTTGATCCAGTCTGCATCTGCTTTAATACTGTTTGATCCTGGAGCTACAAACTCATTCATATCAGAAGATTTTGCATTTAAAGTGGGAATACCTATGGTACCTCTAAAGTACCCTATGGCTATACAGACCCCAGGAGCTAAGCTGCCTGTATATTCAGCTTGTCGTCATATAACCTTCGAATTAGAAGGGGTAGAGTTCTGGGCTAATCTATTAGTCCTAGAACTGCAAGGCCTAGACATTATAATAGGAATGGATTGGTTATCCCAGCATAAAGGACTAGTGGATTGTGAGAAGAAAACTCTAAGCCTTGTTAGTAACCAAGGGAAGGAAGTCCTATTCCATGCGGAAAGATCATCGGTCGAAAAACTGCAAGGATCAGTCCATGCACTTCTGGAAGTATGCTTGGATCAAGTGCCCACAGTACAAGAATACCCGGATGTATTCCCAGAAGAACTCCCAGGGATGCCACCTGACAGGGAGATAGAGTTTACCATTGAGCTTAAACCAGGAGCGGCACCTATAGCCAAGAGACCATATAGGATGCCGGTAACGGACTTAGAAGAGTTGAAAAATCAGTTAGAGGAACTGGAGAGTAAAGGATTTATCCGACCCAGTGCTTCACCTTGGGGAGCCCCAGTTTTATTTGTAAGGAAGAAAGACGGAACCTTACGGATGTGTGTAGATTACCGAGCTTTGAATGAAGTCACTATTAAGAACAAGTACCCATTGCCAAGAATTGATGACTTGTTCGACCAACTTCGAGGAGCCAAAGTATTTTCTAAGATAGATTTAAAATCTGAATATCATCAGCTGAAAATCAAAAAGGGAGATATACCGAAGACTGCTTTCACTACAAGATACGGGCTATATGAATTCACAGTAGTGCCCTTTGGATTGACCAATGCTCCGGCAGCTTTCATGAATATCATGAACAGTACGTTTATGGATTATCTTGACAAGTTTGTCATAGTATTCATAGATGACATTCTGATATATTCCAAGAGTACGGAAGAGCATGAGCAACATTTACACCTAGTCTTGGGAAGGCTACGAGAGAGGCAATTTTATGCCAAGTTTGACAAATGCGACTTTTGGATGTCAAGAATTTCATTTCTTGGACATGTGTTGACAGCAGAAGGAATTTCAGTGGATTCAGCTAAAATCTCCGCAATCAAGGAATGGAAGCAACCTACCTCAGTTTCAGAGATTAGAAGTTTCTTGGGATTAGCAGGATATTATAGGAGATTCATTGAAGGATTTTCTCAAATAGCCAAACCTCTCACGAACCTGCTAAAGAAGGATGTTACTTTTGAATGGACCATTAAGTGTGAAGAAAGTTTTCAGAAGCTGAAGCAAAAATTGACAACAACACCGGTCCTCACATTACCGGACAGCAAAGAAGATTTTGTAGTTTACTGTGATGCTTCAAAACAAGGAATAGGCTGTGTGCTAATGCAGCAAGGTCGAGTAGTGGCTTATGCTTCACGTCAATGGAGACCACATGAGGAAAATTATCCGACTCATGATTTGGAGTTAGCGGCAGTGGTGTATGCTTTAAAGATATGGCGGCATTATCTCTTTGGACATAAGTGTGAGATCTTTACAGATCATAAAAGCCTCAAGTATATCTTCACACAGACGGAGCTCAATATGCGT
This sequence comes from Pharus latifolius, assembly GCA_019359835.1. Classification (NCBI taxonomy): domain Eukaryota; kingdom Viridiplantae; phylum Streptophyta; class Magnoliopsida; order Poales; family Poaceae; genus Pharus; species Pharus latifolius. The sequence continues at coordinate 44,822,809 of CM033324.1, forward strand.
CAGCGCCGATGGCTCGAACTGATCAAGGACTACGACCTCAGCATACTCTACCATCCAGGGAAAGCCAACGTAGTGGCAGATGCCTTGAGCAGGAAGGCTTATACCCTACAAGGAGCTACACCTAAGAACCCGTGCTTACGGCAGGAATTTCAGAATCTTGAAGTAACCATAGTGCCATCTGGGATGTTAGCTACATTGACTGTGGAGTCTCAACTCCAAAAGCAGATTGAGGATGCTCAGAAAGAAGATGAGGAGATACATAAGATCAAGAGCCACATCAGATCAGGAAAAACCCAGGAATTCACTGAAGATCATCAAGGAATCGTATGGTATCGGGGAAGGATTTGTGTGCCCCGAAATACAGACCTTAAGGAATTGATTCTTTTCGAAGCTCATAAAACCCCATATTCACTACACCCTGGAAACACCAAGATGTACAAGGATCTGAAGACGCAATTCTGGTGGAATGGAATGAAGAGGGAAATCGCGGAATATGTCGCAAGATGTGACACTTGCCAAAGGATTAAGGCCGATCATCAGAAGATAGCCGGAAAACTGCAACCCTTACCAGTGCCAACTTGGAAATGGGAAGAGATTGGTATGGATTTTATCACAGGACTTCCCAGAACACAAGGGGGATATGATTCCATATGGGTCGTTGTGGACAGACTCACGAAAGTTGCTCATTTTATACCAGTCAAGAAAACGTATAATGGCAACAAATTAGCGGAGCTATACCTGCAGCGAATAGTGACACTGCATGGTATCCCGAAAAAGATCGTTTCAGATCGAGGAACGCAATTCACATCCAAATTCTGGAACCGACTCCACGAAGCTTTGGGAACCCAATTGCAGTTTAGCACTGCATATCATCCACAGACAGGAGGACAGACTGAACGTGTAAATCAAATCTTGGAAGACCTTCTCAGAGCTTGCATCTTAGATTATGGAACCTCTTGGGAAAAGTGCTTACCATTTGCGGAGTTTACTTATAATAACAGTTACCAAGCTAGTCTGCAAATGGCACCCTTTGAAGCTTTGTATGGGCGCAAGTGCAGAACTCCACTACATTGGGACGAGCCAGGAGAAAGGCAAGTCATTGGACCCGAACTCATCGAAGAAGCTGAAGCACACGTCAAGCTCATCAGAGAACGATTAAAGGCAGCACAGTCACGCCAGAAGAGCTATGCCGACAACCGAAGAAGGGAATTGTCGTTTGCACCAGGCGAATCAGTTTATCTCAAGGTTACACCGTTTAAAGGGTTGAGAAGATTCCATCAGAGAGGAAAACTGTCCCCAAGGTACATTGGGCCTTTCAAAGTCCTTAAGAGGAAAGGAGAGGTATCTTACAAACTGGATTTACCGTCAGATCTTGGAGAAATTCATGACGTGGTTCATGTCTCGCAACTCCGTAAGTGCCACAAGGAACCAACGGATCAGATAGAACACCAGGGAATTCCGCTTCAGAAGAATCTCACCTATCTCACTCAACCACTGCAAATACTGGCTAGTGATGAGCGTCAACTCAGAAGAAAGAAAATCAAGCTTTGCAAGGTTCAATGGGAAGATCACTCAAAAGAAGAAGCGACTTGGGAGAAAGAGGATGATCTGCGGCATACTTATCCCTACCTCTTCCCTTCTTTAGGTAAATCTCGGGGCGAGATTTCTTTAAGGAGGGTAGGCTTGTAACACCCTAGTTTTGGGGGTGAAAAGTTTTGCATGAAAACCCTGCATGCATGTATCTCTGTAGTAGTAGCCAGATCAGCCGAACTCTAACCTCTCCCAAACCCTAAAAATCTCCAAATCTATTCTCTAGATCCAGATCAAGATCTGACCATCCAGATTTAACCTACCAGTTACCCTGAAGATAAAAGTCTTCAGGAGCCAGACCAAATTCTGACCCTAACTCCCAGTACCTAAGTCCCTCTCTGTTTTCGAAAACAGGAAAATTCAGATTTACCCTAAGTACCCCAATTTCCAGATGATTGAGTTATCTTGATTTAACCTTATTCAGACTCAAGTAACCCCTGGAATATGTTCCTAGGTTCATCCTCTACTCACTTCAAAAAGTTGGGAGCCACATTAATTCATCTAAACACTTTTCGCAGTTTAGTCCAAATTTTACTGCGAATAAGTCCTTTTCTGTTTACCTGGAAGCCTGAAAAGGCTAAAATCTGCAAATCAATTCCAACTCCAGAATTTCTTCAGGGAACACCTCCCAAATGTTATTTGATACAAATTTCCCTTCTGTCCAGACTTCAAAATCTCTCTCCAATCACCAGAATTAGAGATCGACAAAATCAAGACCTATTGTACCCTAATTTTACCCTATTTTCGAAAATAGGTGAAATCCATCAAACCTTATCAAACTTTCTCCAAATTTGAGCAAAATGAGTACTAATAGAAATGTTATACTCAGCCATGAAATCAATCCTCAAATTAACCATCTCTAAGACAGAAATTGCAAATCAGTCCAGATTTCAAATAAGAATCCTTGCAATTGGGTCCCTGGTTCGACCAGAGACACTGTGCGCGACCAGCAGCTGTGCACAACCGCGACCACCGCGCTGCCACGCCAGGAACTTCGTCGCCGGTGAAGCCCCGTGGTCGCCACCCCTGCCACCGCGTTCCTGCCACGTGTGCGCACGTCGTTCGCCACCGTGGAGCCACCGCGGCCGCACCAGCATCTCCAATTTTGCCCGCGTGCGCACGCCATCACTGCAGCCACTGCAGAAGCTCGGTGCCACGTTGCAAGCATGCCGGAGGAGCCCGTCAGTTCGCCGTTGCATCACCCGGGACAGCGCACGCCGGCCTGCAAAGCCGACACGGCCGCTGGAGCGTGTCGCTTCGCTGCTGTCCCGCCCGATCGGTCAACTCGCCATCGATTCGAGCTTCACTTCCCCGTGCAATTCCAGCTGTTGCAAGCCCCTTGCTGTGCCTATAAAAGCCGCCCCAGCCCAGCACGAAGGCACTCACACCAGAACCACCCAAAATCTCTAACCACGCTGTCGTCTTCGTCTTCTTCGGCGAGCTCGAGAAGAGGCTCACGGTGCCAAGCCTCTACACTGCTTCCTCCTCGATTCTAGCTACTTCAGTAAGCTCCTCTTACCTCCCTCATCATACTCGAGCATGTAATTGACTTCAAACCTCTCCAGTCGCCGGCAATTTCTATTTCTCTCCAGCAACTCCGGCGAGCAATTAATCCTTAACCAAGTCGAATTAGCTCTCGAGCCTGTAATCAAACATGATCAGTGGACTGATTAGAACACGTCTAAGCAACCAGAATCGAAGAATTTGCTAAAATATGAAAATCCCCAACTTTGCACCTTGCATGTGAACTGTAGCTCGCTGTTAAGCTTCTCTGGTGTTTCCCCAGCCAATCTAGCTTCACACCTAGCTTACTTATGCCCCAGAGACCATCCTCAAGCAAGGAATTAAGTTTATTTGCCCTAAAACAGAAATGCCCAATTTTGATGTCTTCTCCCCTAGCTCCGGTCGCCGGATTTTGTTCCCGGCCGTTTCAACCCCAACCACCTTGTCTAGTAGATGTGCCTCGACCCCAGGAGTATTTTTGCCTTCTAGCTCGACACCTGGATCGGCCCAGATGAAGAAATATCGCCATGCCAAAGTTTTGTCCAGAAACTGTTGAGAACAGCTCGGCAACCGTGTTCCTCGCCGGTTTTCATCACTTTCCGGCCACCTCCTGCCCTAGGTCCTGTTGAGACATTTGTTCCTGTTACAAATGCCTAACCACCAGACAAAGTGGTGCATCATTTGGAGCCCTGAGTTAAAAGATATGGCTTGCCCTAGTTTCTGGCCGTGTCAACCCTATGCCAGCCTGTGTCAGCCAGTGGCATTAGCCCTGTTCACCCATCTCTAGTCATGTAAAACAGAAATTCCTTTGTCAAATAGCTGCCTCACTACCTTGTGCACCTTATGCTTGAATCAAAACCTACTTTGGCCACTGGAAACTGTTCAAACCATGTTAGTGCCATTCTAGAGCACTGTCAGCCAGTGGCATTGAGCCTTTTCACCCACTTCCAGCCATGAACTTTGAAAATAACCTTGTCCCTTAGACTCCTGATGTTGTGATCTACACTTTTCTCTACTGTCACAACTTGAGTTGAGCCCTCTATCACCCATCAACCTTATGTCGATGCCTTGAACTGAATGCCAACCTAAAGACATTCGCTGTTTTTGGGCGAACCAGTCACCACCTTGATATCACTCTGATATTTTGGAACCTTGTAAACCTTAACAACTAATCTTAACCCTGGTTTCCTTAGTTAAACTCAAATCGCTTTCAAACCTTGTATCACCAGAGTATTTTCTCCTTGCACCTTTGCATGTAGTGAATTAATAAGAATAGAATTGATTGTAATGCCTGTTTGCTTGTTTGATCTTGTTCAGAGCAAGAGTCCGGGGTTGAAGATCTTGTCGCTGAACCGTCATCGACTGCTGATACTTACGACGCGGAAGGAAAGTCATACTTTGATCATATTGAAACCCATATTTTATGAATTGCTATGCTATTCCATGAGTAGATATCTCGTTAATATTGCATGTGTTGAGATCAATGATATCATGGCAGTGGTAGATTGAATACTTGAGAAATGTGAACTTGATAGGATAGCAAGCCACGAACTAATAAAAGTATAAACATGTACATTTATATTCATGAAATAGAACCCCTAGCCGTGACCAGTATTTTGGTATGGAATGGTGGTAGCACTGGAGGTGCTGGGCTGCACTGAATGTGTAGGCACTGAGGGTGCATGGTTTGTGGTATGATCTGGTCACCGGCATGTAAGGACTAGAACCTTGTGTTATGCGCCTAGTGGCATGAAAAACGTACCAACCACTTACCTGGTATGGGACAGGCGCAACCTAGTAGCTTTCTTAGTATTATCAGTTCCCTGCATGGCTTGTCGATCCAGTTTCTCGCGTGGAAACTGGTGGGACGCAGTTCGTCCATGAGTGATGTGAGATCAAAAAAATTATGAGAGGATAAGGTGTAAAGAAGGAAGACGCCCTACGCCAGATTAAGTCGTGCGCGACTGTAATCAAAAGAGGTTATGTGTCCTGCGGGAACATAGACACAGGCTAGGAAGTAAGGCAGTGGGGAGGACCCACAACGGTACTTGGGATGGTATTGTCCATTTACCGGGCAGGGATACTGTTAATACTAGACTGCAAAAACGTTGTGTGATCTCGGCCTTGTCACATGCGTTTAAGTCGCATGGAGTTGGCCCGACTTGGAAGTCGAGTGAAAAAGTGGATTTAAAAAGAGGTACATCTCTGCAGAGTTTAAAAATGTATTCGAATACTTCGTGCTCCCGAGTTTTAGGAGTATGCTGCGGTGGATTAAATCCATGGGGTGTGACACAAGTACTGTTTTATAAGCTAAAACTTGTTAGTTCAAGATTACCCAAGTGACATGTGTTGTCACGATAAGGGGCGTTACCGTGGGCTGTCATGTGTTGACGTGTCGCGGTAATACCATAATATAGAGATCATATGGTAATTAAGAGACATGTGGTTTATGCCCTAAGTTTATGTATTTACTGCCATGGGTATGATCAGAAGTTGAGTAAGAATTGAGAAAGAAATGTATTTTGGGAAAAACCTTTCACTCTTTCCCCAATAGCATAGGTTCATGTCATATATATATATATATATGTATCTCTACCTTCCCTATGACTTGCTGAGTACGTAAGTACTCACCCTTGCAACAACTCATCAATAGATGGAGCGTTCTACGACCTTGGAGGATACCCTGAAGATGCTGCGGACCCAGGAGATGATGAGCAGTTTCCTCCGGAGCCCTGATGTGATGCTGTCTTGCTGTCAACCTCTGTTTCCTGTGGTTTGCTTTTGGGCCTAGCTTCCGCCGTCTAGATGTGTTATTTTGTTAGACCCTTGTGCCTTGTAAGGCACTGTACCTCGTTTTGTACTAAGGCCTGATGGCCATACAATTATGACTATTGTATTATTTTGCTGCTGCAATGTAATCCTGTGATTGACTCATCCTGGGAAGTCAAGTGGTTTAAGGGACCAGCTGCACCGAGCTGGGCTCCTCACAGGTGATGTCACTGTCGTGGCAGACATGACAGAGATCCACCTTCCCCACGGGATGGATCGCCTTCCCCGGGACGAACCCTTGCAGGGGCCCTGCCGCGGGCTGCAGAAGCTTCTCATCCACCTGCATCTCCTTGAAGGCCTTCAGGAAGAGGACGTCGGCGGAGCTCCCGCCGTCCACAAGGATGCGGACCAGGTGGCAGTTGTAGATGGTGGCGGAGACGATGAGCGCGTCGTCGTGGGGGAAGCATACCCCGCGCGCGTCTTCCGCTGTGAAGGTGAGGGGGACGTCCGACCACTTGGGTGGAGGAGACGTGTGCAGCACCCCCACCACCTTGACTTCACGCGCATACTCCTTACGTTTGCGCTTAGAGTCCCGCCCGGAGGTGGACCCTCCCACGATGACGTTGATGCGGCGCTGGGAAGTTTGGAAGGGGAGAGTTTCTGAAGGCTCCCCCTCCTGCATCTACCCCTGCTGACCCCCCGCGGGGGCAGGAAGGGCCGGAACAGCTGGTCGAGGGGGCAAGGAGGCTGGAGTCCCCCCTGCCCATGCTGGTCGAGGAACGCCGCGAAGTGCTGCAGCAGCTGGTGGCACTACTGGGTAGCGTGGGAACTGGACCCGTGGAAGCTGCACCACGGTCCTTCCCTGCCTCTCCCCGCGGGGCCTTCCCGACCGCGGGAAGACTGTCCTCCCCCATGGCCTTTCGTATTGGGGAAGGGGCGGTTTCCCCTCGAGGGGTCACACGAGCCACCTCCGTCCTCAAGGACAAAGGTGTCCCAAGGCCATGGCTCGTTACGGCCCCCCTGCCTAGGGCATTTAAGGGGGTCCCTGGCCCCCGGTCGGCGGGGGCAGGAGCCCCCTTGATTCGTTTGAGACCTAGTATTGGTTTTCGCACTAGGCTCGCCCAGATTCTATGTAACACCCCTGTTTTTGTCAAACCCTAAAATAGCCAAAATCTACATCTTGACCCCAAACCCTAATCTGCTTCAGCCATTCCCTTCTAAATGTTGTTCAGAACATTTTTCCCTTCTGGATCATCTCCAAAATCCTATCCTAAAGCTGAGTTTCGACCCTTGCCATCTCAGAACCCTAATTACCCTAATTTTACCTTAAACTGCTTTTCCCCAATTTTGTCGAAACCCTTCAGATCTTGCCCGATCTTACCAAACTTTGGCCGCATAAGTTTTAATAATTTTATGCAACTTATCTGCGAAATCAGATTTCAGATCGGACCATCAGATCTCCGAATTTGCAATCAGGCCCAAGTTCTATTCAAATTTTCCTCACAGAACAGTCCCTGGAGCAAGTTTCAAAATTGCAGAACGGCCCAAATCTTCTTTTTAGGTCCCGTTCGACCAGCACCTGGTCGTTGCCTACGACCAGCGCGTGTCGCCGGAGCCGCGCCGTGTTTTTCGTCACGCTCGTTCGCCGCCGGCCACCGCCTCTTATCGTCTGTGTTGTGAACAGCTGAGCCACCCCGCGCACACGTGCTAGCCACCGTAGCATCGCCTTGCCCAGCGGATAAACGGCCGCGCTCCAGAGCTTTGTTTTCGCGCGCGCTCCCGTTGCCGTGGCATTTGCATGGCACTACGTGTCGTTGCCGGAGCTGTGCTGTTGCCTCCGCATCTGCGCCGTCCCAGACGAAGTTCCAAGGCGCCCTGGCATCACTGGCAAAGCTGCAGCACCGCCTGAAGCACATCACGTCGCCGTCGCCGTCGTTGCGCCTGCGCCCGACAAGTTTCTCCCCGGCGCAAGCAACCGTTGTCGTGTTTTCCCTCGTTGGCTCCGTCCTTGTGCCTATTTAAACCCCCCCTCAATGCTGTGAAGAAGCACGCCCCAGGACTTAGCCATTTTTCCAGAGCTCTCGCTGTTTTCGTTTCTTCTCCGGCGAGCCAGCAAGTGGGCTCACGGTGCCAGCCCATCTCGCTGCACCATTCTCCAATCCAAGTTCATCAGTAAGTTCCCCACACCTATATCTCTGTGTAGTAGCAACCAATTTCTCCCCGACGATCCCCAGCGCCGGCGATCGCCGGAAAAGCCCAACTGCCCTGTTACCCCAATGCTAACCGATTCATCCCGAATTAGCTCTCGTCCCAGTAGCAGAAACTGATCCTTAGCCATTTCTTAGCAACCCTGTGGAATCAAAATCCCCAATTGTGCTCAAATCGAAGAAATCCCAATGTGGAACCTCAGCCGTTCGCCGGACCTCGGCGCCAAGCTTCTCCGGTCATTCTCCGACCAAATTGACTTCACTAGTAGCTTCTACACTCCACCCTTTCACTCCCTGAGCAAGGAATCGAGTTCAAACGCCTTGTAGCAAAAACCCCTAATCTCGAGTGTCGTCTTCTCCAGCGTCGGTCGCCGGAATCCTTTCACGGCCAATCTAGCTCCTGAAACCTTGTCCGTTAGCTTTGCCTCAGCTCCTTGAGCAATTCTTTCCACTAGCTCGACACCTGGATCTTCCTAGATTGTGAGTTATGCCTTTGCCAAATCTTTGTCCAAAGCTGTGCCTGTGCCGTGTCGCCACCGAAGTTCATCACCTGATTTGGCCGCTCTCCAGTCACTTTCTGTCCTTTAGCCTATTGAGTGATTTGTTCCTGTTAGTAATGCCTACCTCCCAGACAAAGTGGTGCATCATTTGGAGCCCTATATCAAAAGTTATGCCATGCCCTAGTTTCTGGCCATGTCCAGCACTATGTCAGTGCATGTCAGCCACTGGCATTGACCTTGTTCAGCCCCTTCTGGTTGAGCAATTGAAATGCCACCTTGTCCTTTAGATTCCTGGAGTTAAGATCTACAACTTTCTCTACTATCACTTCTCCAGAAAACCATCCTAAGATCAGTTTGAAACTTTGCCAAAGCCGTGAATTGAATGTCGACCCTTCGACGTTCAATCCTTTTTAGCCGTTTCTTCGACCAGAGCCCTTGTGACCTTGCCCTAACCTTTTCCCCTGCATGCATGACTTATTTACTTAATAATTTCTATGGAAACTATTTTCTGTATGCTTATATGGTATGTTTGTGTGTTGTTTGATTGCCGCAGAGTCAGAAGCTGAAGGGGCAGAGGAAGTCTTTGAAGATCCGTCTGAGTATTTAGACCCAGCATTGCAAGGCAAGCCTCATTTCTTTGATCATATCTCACCCAATATTTTCATACAAAGTATATTCACTGTTTCTTACTATGCATGCTTATTTGAGATACAAGTTATGTTTGAATGACATGAATAGATATCACCTAATGAATCATGAAACCCCTTTTTGTTATTGAACCTTTATATATATGCTTTTGTCACCCTAGGACTCATATATTGAATGTTCACATTAAAATGGAAATGGTCAAATGTATGAGAAGTTACATGAAAACCGTTTTGTCAAGAAAACTGATAAAAAGGATCAGTAGTGAGGATTGGATTGTATGGAGAGGGTGCGGTGCGCACCAGGGAATGTGAATGCTCCTCACTATTGGTTCATAAGGACAAGAACCTTGTGCTGTGTCTATGCGAATTGTAAACGTACCAACCACTTGCCTGGTATGGGACAGGCACAACTTAGTAGCTTTTTGGTATTAGCAGTTCCCTGCATGGTTTGTCGGTCTGGTTTCTCGCGTGGAAACTGGTGGGCCGCAGTTCGGCCATGAGTGATGTGAGTTCAGAAAAATGATGAGAGATAAAGGTGCAAAGAAGGAAGACGCCCTACGCCTCAGATTAAGCCGTGCGCGGTTGTAATCTTGAATGGTCATATGTCTTGCGTGGACACAGACCAAGGCTATGTGTCTTGCGGGAACATAAGCCAAAGGCTAGGAAGTAAGGCAGTGGGGAGGACCCACAACAGTACTTGAGACTTAATTGTCTATTTACTGGGCGAGGATACTGTTAATACTGAACTGCAAAAGCGTTGTGTGATCTCGGCCTTGTCACATGTGTATAAGTCACGTGGAGCTGATCCGACTTGAAAGCCGAGTGAACCAGTGGATTTAAAAAGAGGTACACCTTTGCAAAGTGTAAAAGAAGTATCAGATACTCTATACTCCCAGGTTCAGGAGTCTTTTCGTAGTGGATGTTATCCATGGGTTATAGCACAAGTAATATTTGGAATGTTTTCATAATGCGGTTAACAAAGTAGTGACTCATGGGAGACCATTACATCCAATGTTTTATTGAAAACCTGTTTAATGTTTAAAGTATCATTTTCACGACAAAGTACTGTTTTACTGAACAAATGACTTGGAAATCTATATATCTCTATCCATATGAAACTAAAACCCCGGAATCATATGTTTCACCCTCATGTAAGTACAATTGCATTAATCCCCGGAATGAGTGTTGCTGAGCACCAAGTGCTCACCCTTGCATTTATATCCAACTATAGAAGAGAGATTCGAGGATCCCGATTCTTTCGGTTATGAATACTCAGCGGAAGATGGAAGTGCCCCGGACGAGCCCACATTTTAGAAGGATCATGCGCCAAGTCAAGTCAGATGTGGGAGAAGCCCCTCCAACCCTGCTGCGGATTGAAGTCAAGCTGTTTGTCGTCGCTTTGTGCTTTATGTTGTGTGTTCGGTACTTGGGTACCGATTCTTGTCTTGATAAACTGATTATTTTCTTAGCAACTTTACTTAGCGCCATTTTCGGTGCTTTGGCTATGTAATATTGGCCCATGTTGGCCTGATACTTGTTAAATTATAATGCTATGCTTGTGTGGTTTGAGCTCATGTGGCATCATGCTGTGTGTAACCTACCTGGACGGTTACCAAGGTGATCCTCAAATGGGGGTCTCACATTCTAATATGCGAAATAACGGGATCTTACTCGGAAATACCGAAACCCAAAGTAATTGCACAACTCTTTATTTCAAAGAGGGCTTTACACGTCGAACGTTAGACACACTTGCCTACGTCGAAGGAACTATAAGTGTCTAAAACTCAAATAAGTTCTATGACTCTTCGATTGAGTTCCATGATCTAAACTAGACCTATTACAAGGTATTTATAGTCCAATCGTATGAGTACGTATCAGACTTAGAGACCTAAACATATTAGACTCATATAACTAATCCTAAACAGATAAGCTTAGTTATACACATTCGGATCGGATTACAATTCTGAACAGGGAACGAATTCCTTTTCTTGGTCGTGGACCAATCCATGGTCGCGGACTCATCCAAGTCGCGAATCCTTTCCGAACACGGTTATGGTCGCGAAGCTGCATGCGATCAGGACTTGGTCGCGGAGCCACATGCGATCAGGACTTGGAGATCCTCCCGGATCATGACTCCCTTGTTGAGAAGGAGCCAACCCCTGTTGCGACCTCTCGATCAAACTGGAGATGTGGAAATTGGGCTTGTCCATCTTCTTTGGTGTACCACTTTGCCGCACGTGCTCATTGATCTTTCCGACCGATTCGAAAAGTCTCCTTGGTGCCACTGCGGGTGGTAGTCACCTTCTTTTCCAGAATCACATCTTCACGTAGAGGTTCTTCTCGTTGATAGACCAAGTCTTCAACAGATGGTACTATAGTATCTGGCTCATCATCCAGCATTGAAGGCTCAAAGAGTTTGAATCCTTCCCAAGGTCGCAAACCTTTCCAAAGTAGCAAACCTTTTCATGGTCGCAAATCCGTTGCGAACTCGACCTGAGATCCTCCCGGATCATGACTCCTCTGCTGAGAAGGAGCCAAGTCCCGTTGGTGACCAACTGTGAAGTTGTAGAGAACGACTGGGAGTTTTTGAACGAACACACGATGAGCAATGCTACAATCGTCGGATCGAATGTATGGATAGGCGCTCATAGAGCTTGGCACCTCCGTCATAGATTGTGGCCTTGGCCACTCGCGGATAGCCTTCCCCTTGTCGAGGTTAATACCATCACCGATCCCAAAGCTAGGATTGCGAAGTTTGAATAGTGGCGCCGTAGAGACAAGTTGCATGTCGTTTTCAACTAGTCGGTGTGGTGATCGACGATACACCTCTGCGAACAGCACGTTGTTTTCCGCAGGCAAGCTCGCCAAACAACCATCATTTTCCATACTCGATGTATCACAATCCCCTTGGCTAACTGGACGCATCACGCTCAGCACACACTTTGAGCATGCATTGACAATCCGTTTTGCCAGATTTGCTGTCAACAAGTCCTTGGTGTCGACGTGGTCGTTTTTACTGATGATAAATTTTGTCCCATCCTTTGTGAGGTCGTAGTCTTGAGCTCTTCGGTGGTAATGGGCGTCACGATCGTACAAGAACGGACTTCCAAAAATCACTTGGCAAATATCGATGGGGATGACATCGCATTGAACCTCGTCGATGTAACGAGCAGATATTGCAAACTTTAGAGTACATTGACTCTTGATCTGCTGATTCACGTCAGAAGTGAACCATCCCAGAGGATACGGTCGAGGATGTTGAGTCGTCTACAAACCAAGTCGTTGAACCAGCCCGGAGGAGACCAAATTCTTTTGGCTTCCGGGGTCGAAGATGGCTGCGACCACCTCGTGCTTCACCTGTATGTTAACAGTGAACAATTCCTCTGTCGGGTTGTGGTCAGTTGATGAACCCGAACCTTTCTCCGTCGGCATTGCCATTAGAGACAACGTCGTGTCCGCCTTTTCAACCGAATCCAACTGGATAATTTCCTCTGCGAGCGGAATAGAAGTAACCATAGCTGTTCGTGTGCTTGGTTCATCCCTCCTTTTTCTTTCTGGTCGCAGTTCAGGATGAAGTTTATAACACTTCTCTTTTGTGTGCCCAGCAACATGACAATGCTCACAAGTGTTACCCGTATCGTGGGTACCCTCTCCGGAGCTCGTCGTGGTTGAAATCTCCCTCAAGTTCTTGTCGTTGCGGGTCTTATTTTTCTTCTCAATCGCCAAAGCAGTCGTACTCGCGGTCGAGATGTCTTGGACGCCGAACAGACTTAGCTCAGTACTGATCGATTTCTGAAGTCCAGATGTGTACTTCCGAAATACTTGAGGGTCGGATAGTGAGATGCCATTGACCATTGCTTGTCGCCGAAACTCTGTTGTATAGTCTTGGACGGTCTGGTCGCGCCGTTGGTACAATCTGTGCCAACGCTCCCATCTCTCCTCAAGGTAACCCATCGGATAGAATTCTTGTCGCAGAAGTCGTTTGAATTGACCGCACGGAAGGTCGTCAGCTTCACCACTGGTGACAAGGGCCTTCCACCATGTCTTGGCGTGGTCCTTCATCTTCAAAGGTGCAAACTTCACCTTTTGAGCGCTACTGAACCCTTTCAGGTCAAAGTAGGTCTCAAGTTGATCGATCCAAGAATCCAGCTTCTCGGCATCGATCACCCCATCGGGGCCGCCTGGGGGGAGCCCCCTACGAAGACCAACGGAACCGGAAAGGGGGAAGCCCCTGTATCATCCGAAACCGGGGAGGGGGCGCCAGCGGCGACGATCGGAACCAAAGTGGAGGGAGCCCCCGTGGCAACGACCGGAACCAGAAAGAGGGAAGCCCCTGTAACATCCAGAACCGGGGAGGGGGGAGCCCTCGCGGCGACGTCCGGAACCGGGGAGCCGATGCGGGGGGAAGTCCGCTGAGGCACGGGAGCTGCTCTGTCGATTGCCACCGGTGCGGTAAACTCGACACGCGGGGCGGGACTGGCTCCCGGCGCAGGGAAAACCCCCGGCATGTATTGGGCCCCCGGCCACGGGAACTGTCCCGGAACGGGGTATCCCCCCGATGCCACGAAGGACCCGGGCATGAAGTACCCTCCCGGCACAGGGAAGGGCCCGGGCATATGACCCACAGGGGGAGGGTATCCCCACTGGGGTCATACGGGGCGGACAAACCTCCGGAGACCAGAGGGACCGCCGGGTGACCCATAAACGGGGACATGGCCCCCGGATATGGGTACGGCACATATGTGGGGGCCGGTGGCCACACCAACACGCGAAGCAGCTCATCCATGGAGCGCTTGGTGCGGAGCTGGCCCTCCACTAAAGCCTCGAGCACGGCGTCCCGGGGAGCCGGGGGAGCTGTCGGGGGGACACTGGTCCCGGTCGTGGTTCCCGCGATCACTGGGAGCGATCCGGAGGTAGAAGCACCTAAGTTAAGAGGAAAGGTGGGACACGGTACCTGGGTCTGGCAGCCTCCGGGCGGAAGCGCCGGGACAGTCGGGTCCCCGGGCGAAAGGCGGTGCTCGGGACCGGCACCGGAGGCCAGGTCCCCGGGCAAAAGGCGGCGCCCGGGGCCGGCACCGGAGGCCACGTCCCCGGGCGAATGGCGGCACCCGGGACAGGCACCAGAGGCCAGGTCCCCAGGCAAAAGGTGGCGCCCGGGGCAAGCGCCGGAGGCCACGTCCCCGGGCGAATGGCGGCGTCCGGGACCGGCACCGGAGGCCAGGTCCCCGGGCAAAAGGCGGCGCCCGGGGCAGGCGCCGCAGGCCACGTCCCCGGGCGAAAGGCGGCGCCCGGGACCGGCACCGGAGGCCAGGTTCCCGGGCCAAAGGTGGCGCCCGGGGTAGGCACCGGAGGCCACGTCCCCGGGCGAAAGGCGGCGCCCGGGGCAGGCACCGGAGGCCATGTCCCCGGGGAAATGGCGGTGCCCGGGACCGACACTGGAGGTCAGGTCCCCGGGCAAAAGGCGGCACCCGGGACCGGCACCAGAGGCCAGGTCCCTGGGCTAACGTGGCGCGACTTACCTGGAGTTAGCCTCGTGGAGATTTCCCCCAACAAAGAGGTCTGTAACTGATCGTGGGGGATGAATACTCAGGTCCTCCGTGAGCCTTCGATATCTAACACAATGTTCGAAGGCCCTGATAACCGAAGAATTAGAGATGTTAGGAATGGTATTCCTCACTCCCAGAAATCTCTTGATGAACTGACAAAGGGTCTCTATTGAAGTTTGGAACAAGAAATGAAGATCATCTTCTTTGCCAGGCTTCTCATAGCAGTTGTGGATGTTGTTGAGGATAGCGTCACACAACATCTCCTAGTTGTAGATCGATCCTTCCAGTTGGTTGAAGAACCAGGTCCATGCCGGACCTTCCAGTACCATCAGCAAATAATTTTCCATGACCCTTTCGTCTCCTCCGACCGCTTGGATGGCAGTAATGTAGATCTGAAGAAATTCGGTTGGATTTTGAGTTCCACCGAATCTCTCGATCGTATCGGGTTTGAACATCTCAGGCCAAACCACATTCCGTAGTCCAAGTGAAAAGGCTTTACAACCCACATACGTATTGCGTGGTCGTAGATCATCCGACTAGCGCCATGGTCGCAAAAGTTGTCGACCTGGGGAGGCTCACTGTAACATCCTGAGTTTTGGGGTGAAAAGTTTTTTCTTAAAAGTCATGCATGCATATGTCTCTCCTAGATCAACCAAATCAGCCTCAGCTTTATTCTGTTCTAGCCCTAAAATCTCCAAATTTTTTTCCTGTGACGCCAAATCGAGATCAGATTGTTCAGATATGATCTATCAGTTATCCTAAACCTAAAAGCCTTCAGAACCCAGATTCAATTTTATCTCTAACTTCCAGATTTATCAACTCCTTTTTGTTTTTGAAAATAGAAATATCTTATATTACCTAAATACCCTAAGTTTCAAAAATTCTGATTTAATCAAAATCTTGACCAAGTTCAGACCAGATTATTCTTGGGTTGTGATCAAAGATATGCCAATACCTTAATCCAAAAAGTTGGCAGTCAGATTTCACCATTTAAACCTTTTTCGCAAATCAGTCCAAGAGTATCGCAGATCAGTCCTTTTCCAAATTTTCCAGAAGCCTGAAATAGCAAAATGTTGCAAATCATCTTCAAATTCAAATCTAAGTCAGGGAACACCTCCCAAATGCTTTTCAACACAAATTCTTCTTTTATGAGTATCTCAAAATCAAACCCTAAATCCCAGAATTCGAGATCAATAAGATTCAGACTTATTTTACCCTAATCTACTCTGTTTTCAGTTCATATCAAAAATCATCCAAATGTCTCAAATTTTATCTTCTATTTGTGCCAAGTCATCTGTTGAATCAAGCCTACCAGATTAATGCAATCAATTTCAGATTTAACCTTCCAAATCATCTGATTTACAATTCAGCCCGAAATCAAAAATCAAATATTGCACATCAGCCCCTATTTCGACCAGAGCAGCAGCTACTGTGCGCACGACCAGAGCTCGCCGTGATCTTTGCGCCGTGCACGCTCGCCGCCGACCAAGCCCCGCTTGCATTTGTGCTCGTGCATGCTTGCTCTTGCTGTTGCGCACACGTCCGTGTCTTAGCCATCACCGTGGCAGCGCCGTTGAGCAGCAATTGCTTCCGCGCGCGACCAGCAGCAGCTTTTGTCAGCAACACCGCGCCACGTTGCTTTGCATTGCCAGCTTGTGTTGCCACCACCTTGCACCGCCCGACATTGTTGAGTCCCGATGAAGCCGACAGCTTAATCAACTTTGCACCGCCTGTGCGCTATCGCGTCACCGCTCGCCGTTGTTGCATCTGCGCCCGGCAAATCATGTCACTGACGCCAATTCATTGCTATTACTTCCTTGCAAGCTTCGCCCTCTGGTCTATTTAAGCAATCAACACCTTGTGCAATCTTCCCATCACCAGAGCTTAACCAAATTCCAAATCACCTCCACTATAGTCGTCTTCTCCGGCGAGTCCAGTTCGAGGCTTCACAGTGCCAGCTCATTCCACAGCACCTCCTGCCAAATTAACAGCATCTGTGAGTATATCTCCTTGCACTCATCGTGCTGTACCACTTAATTGAATTATCTTGCATCCTATCGCCGGTGATCGCCGGAAATTCCCGATTGCACTGTTTCGGCAATGCAGGCCAAATTACCCCGAATTAACCCTTGAACCTGTGAAGTAAAATGATCAGTGATCTCTAATAAACAAGCCTGTGCATCCAGATTCCAGAATTGAGCTCAAATCGGAGGTTTCCCCAATTTTGGACTTCACCCGTCGCCGGCGATCGTCGCCAGGCCACACCGGCCATCCTCCGGTCAAATTGATCATGCAGGTAGCTTCCTCTTACCCTTCTATCACTTCCTGAGCTTGGAATTGAGTTCAAACCTCCAGTATCAAAAAGCCCCAAATCCCATGTTTTCTTCTCCAGCGTCGGCCACCGGAAATTCATTCCTGGCCGATCTAGCTTTAGCCACTTTGTCCTTCAGGTGTGCTTCAACCTCCTAAGAATATTTGTCTTCTAGCCTCATCCCTGAAACTATCCAGATTTCAAGTTATAGCCATGCCAAAAACCTTGTCGAGTGGCTTCACTGTGCCGTGTCGCCACCACACTTCTTCACTGATTTTCATCACCTTCCAGCCATCTTCAGCCTTAGATACTGTTGAATGATTTGTTCCTGTTATCAATGCCTACCTCCCAAACAAGGTTGTGCATCATTTGGAGCCCTAGATCAAAAGTTATGCCAAGCCCTAATTTCTGGCCATGTCAATTCAATGCTAGACTATGTCAGTCAGTGGCATTAGCCCTTTTCACTCCATTCCAGATGTGCATTTTGAGCATAACTTTGTCCCTTAGATTCCTGAAGTTGTGATCTACAATTTCTTCTTCTATCACAACTTGATTTGAGCCCGTGAATTATATTTGCTGCTAAACCCTAATTTTTGACACTGTCCCATGCATGCCAGCCAATGGCATTGGCCTTGTTTACCCACTTCTAGTTGTGCATTTTGAAAGCCACTTTGTCCACTGAATTTGGAGAGTTATGATCTACACTTTCTTCTACTGTCATAACTTGAGATAAGCTCTCTAGCTTTCTTTGAAGCTATGTCAGAGCCTTGATCCGAATGTCAATCTGCTGACATTCACTGTTTTTGATCAAACCAGCCACAAAACTGATGTTCTTATTGCAACCTTGAGATCCTAAGAGCATCTAACACCCATCCTTAGCCAATTCCTTGAAACCCTAGAATCTTGACTCAGTTCAGCTTGCAATCTCAATTATCTCCAGTATCGTTCAATCATCCTTGTTAAGCATATCTGCATATAGATCCTAAAACATTTTAATATATTAAGTAATATTTGTGTGTTTGTTTGTCGCCGAGCAGAACCAGAAACTAAGTTCGAGGACTTTGCTGTTGACCCGTCATCAACTGCTGTATCTTACGACGTGGAAGGCAAGTCATATCCTTGGTCATCTTGAACCTATATTTTAAATGTTGCTATAACATAACCTTGAATATAGACAATATTGCATGTGAAAGATTGAGAATGGTTGATTTATGAATTGGCAGTACTAGACTGGTTATCTATGAAATGTGAAATAAACAAGTTTTGAGCCATGAACTATTATATATTATTTATATACTTATATTCATGAAATAAAACCCTAGCCGTGACCAGAAAAATGGTATGGATGGCGGTAGCACTGGAGGTGCTAGACTGCAAAGGATATGCAGGCACTGAAGGTGCAGGGTTGTGGATGGTCTGGTCACTGGCATATAAGGACTAGAACCTTGTGTTGTGCGTGTAGTGGCATGAACAATGTGCTAACCGCAAGCCTGGTATGGGACAGGCCTGAACAAGTACTTATGTGGATCACGCATGAAACCCCTGCATGAGATGTGTAGTGATGCATGTTTGGCACGGAGGATGGCTCCCACACATATCACTGAAGGTGATCAAGCACGCTGACCCAGTAATGGGAATAAGCAAAGGGGTGGAGGTTTGGATACAACCGGCCAGAACTGTGGTTCGCGGAGAGCCACAGGGTCAGGGGTGAAATGTGAGTGATACATAACAAAAGTTCTTGTTATTTCCACCTTGCCGCTCACAATATGAACTGAGTCAGGGGTGCAATCATTATGTTATGATAGGAAAGGCTTGAAAGTGGAATATTTTGTGGGTAAATTGGTACCTCTCTGCAGAGTTAAAAACGTATTCGAATACTTCGAGCTCCCGGGTTTATAGGAGTCTGCTGCGGTGGATTAAATCCACGGGGTGTGACACAAGTATATTTGCTAAATAAAATATGTTAAATCAAGATTACCCAAATGACATGTGTTGTTATGATAAGGAGTGCTGCCGTGGGCTGTCGTGTGTCGACGTGTCGCGGTAGTGCTATAATATAGTGAACATGAATGATGATGTTATATTATGAAAAGTGCTGCCATGAGATGAGGTATAAAAGAAAATGATTATTTTATAAACATCCATAATTACTAGTCTAGGTTCATATCATCACTACTATATGTATCTACTCTTACCTATGACTTGCTGAGTACGTAAGTGCTCACCCTTGCAACCTACAAATCAGTAGATGGAGCGTTCAATAACCAACACTAGTACAGAAATACAGTCTACTAACCCCTATCTTCTATCGGTTATTAGCGAAACAGCCGAAAACCGAGAGAAAATGTGCCTCGCGGACATAAAAGCCCGACGGATGTATTTTCCCTATCGGTTTATAAGAAACTTACCGATAGAATAAATAGTATGATTTACTCTAGTGGTGATGAACATATTTGCCGTTAGAAGAGATGCATAAGTACTGACAGAAGAATGTTGTGCGCCAATAGGACTGGTCGACTTCAACAACTAGACTTATTCTATCGGTACTGTATGAATATACCGACAGAGTATATGAAAAATTCCTATCGGCAATATGTAGTGCGCCGATAGAATAGTTGGCCTTCTACAAATATTTTTATTCTATCGGTAATGGATTCTTTTACCGTTAGAATATATAGAAAATTGCTTAGAACTGTTCGTCTTCAAATAGTTTTATTCTATCGGTAATGAATGTTTATACCGGTAGAATATTGCAAAAAATATCTTAGAACTGTTGGCCTTCTACAGCTAGTAATATTCTATCGGCAATGTACGTACACACCGATAGAATATGTACAAAAATTCCTATCGGTAATATTTATTGTGCCGATAGAGCCATTCGCCTTCTACAGATGTTTTTATTACTAACGGTATTCTGTTTTCGTACCGATAGAAAATATATATTTGTATAAATACACGGGTATGTCTCTTTCATTCTCATAGTTCATCTGGGGCTCGTAGTCCTAACCCGTAAGCTCCATGGACGGCCGGCGCACCTCTACAGGGGACCGCTGCACCTCCGCACCTCCATCGACGCCCTCTAGACGTCGGCATCCCAAGGAAGGTACGTAAAATTTCTGCAATATTGTTAGATTATTCTAATCCGATTATGGCAATAATTCTGCTTTTTTTGTATCCTTTATTTTGATGTGTTTTCTTTTCAATATGATTATGATCTGTTCAGGTCCTTGGATGATGCTCCTGAGGGGCAACGTATTTCACGATTCTTCATCGCAGTACGCTGCCTACGTTGGCTTGTTGGCGAAAGAAATGGTGAAGATCACCGTCGAGAGCTGGAAGGACGTGAAGGGCGAGATCTTGGTTGGCTCGGTCGAGAAGATGCTTAAGCCCGGCGTGTTTCTCAAATCAGGACCTATAGAAAGCATCTTACATTTTATTGCATGCACCAGCTTGTGGCCAGATGCTTACCTGCTTGGAGAAGAAGAATTGTTGTTATTTGTACAGCCATTCTACACCATCACTACACAGAACAACATCTTGGAAGGTAGGTTCTTTTTGTTAATGGAGTTGAGTTGAGTTGAGTTGAGTTGATCGAGTTTGAGTCCGAGGAAATCACCAATACGTACAAATGTATGTCGACGGCAGTTCCAGCTCCTCGGGCGTCTTCGAACTGAACTCCTATGGTTAAGTCCAATGTGGTTCAGACATTTGCTGTTTTGGATGAATGGATTTGTGATGTATCAGGTCTAACTTGTAGTCGGTAGTTGCATTGTGGTAACCTGCAAAGGTTCCCTTTTATGTAAAATGCATGTATGGGCCACTGGGTCCTCGTCGTGATCTGTTGTTAATTTCAGACGTGGCTTTTCTAATATACATCGAATGTGTGAATTGTTGTATTTGTATATTGTTGTATATTTGTGTATCATGTATTTCTAATTGGGACATGAACTTGAATGTGCAGGGAGTATTTGTGTATTTAATTGTATTGGTAGGTAGGTGTGTATTTGTACTGCTGTTTCAGACATACACTTGAATTTGTGAACTGGCATGTGTATGTTTGTACCTGAATTTGTATTGGTGAACTGGCATGTGTATGTTTGTACCTGAATTTGTGAACTGGTATGTGTAATTTCTTTGGCAAGATGAAGTCCCAAGTACCTAAGAAAAGTATTTTTGTGTCTCCTAGTTAATCCAAAAATTAGTATTTCTTGAAATATATTGCTTTATCTTCTAGTTAAGATCCGTTTGATGTAAGATCTGTTTGATGTTACATTGATATGATTCCTTGAATGTGAGAAATGGCATGTGCATGTTTGTCCCAGTTTGGTACCAATACCTCCTCTAACGGTAAGTACACATATTTACCGATAGGAAAACACATATATTTTGCTCAGTCATGCATATTCTAACGGTAAATACACATATTTACCGATAGAAAAACTCTTGCTTGTGTGTCATGCATCATCTAACGGTTCGTACACATATCTACCGATAGAAAAACTCATGTGCGTGCTGTTTCATGCATGATCTAACGGTCAATACACATATTTACCGAAAGAAGAAGTCTTGTACATGCTCGGTAATGCACATTCTCTAACGGTATGTGTGTGTTTTTACCGATAGAATATGTGAGCGGCAAATTACCTAAGTTAGTCTAACGGTTATTTCATGTATTTACTGTTAGAAAAATGTCCATTATAAGGAAAACCCCACTCGACCATTGCTGAGCTACTCTTTAATTTGTTCTGTTGCACTCTGTGTCCCTCTGTTTGTGACGAAAGTTCCAGCTACACTGCTAGGCTGATCAGCGCAGGCTGGAGGGAAGTTGATTGCGCCCCTCTCTTTAAGGTACACTTAATCGTCGACACTTATCTCTCTCTCCCTCTAGATCTCCCTTCCTCTCTACTTGCAAGCTAGCTGTATTGTGTAGTTCCAAGTTTGTAGCTCTAAGCTTGGGAGCTTGGTAGCTGGAAATGCGTCATGTTTTAGGAGCTAACTAGCTTATATTGTGTAGTTAGCTAGGTTAATTAGTCTTAATTTCGTCAGGCTAGGGTTCAACACATGTATCTGTTGTAAGAGGCTGTACATGTACATATACATAACTTAATCGGGCAGGTTTCATGCATGGCTTACTCGTTAAATTTTGTTAATTGTAGATGGACAGGAAATATTGTGTGAGACCCCCATTTGAGGATCACCTTGGTAACCGCCCAGGTAGGTTACACACAGCAGGATGTCACATGAGCTCCAAATCACACAAGCATAGTAATAACATTAAACAAGTATCAGGCCAACATGGCCAATATTACATAGCCAAAGCACCGAAAATGGCGCTAAGTAGAGTTGCTAGGAAAATAACTAGTTTATCAGAACCAGAATCGGTATCCAAGTACCGAACACACAGCATAAAGCACAAGGCAACGACGAAAAGCTTGACTTCCATCCGCAGCGGGGTTGGAGTGGCTCCTTCCACATCTGACTTGACTTGGTGCGCAATCCTTCTAGAACGTGGGCTCGTCCGGGGCACTTCCATCTTCTGCCGGGAACTCATAACTGAAGGAATCGGGATCCTCGAATCCCTCTTCTACAGTTGGAAGTAAATGCAAGGGTGAGCACTTGGTGCTCAGCAACACTCATTCCGGGGATTATTGTAGTTGTACTTATATGAGGGTGAAACATATGATTCAGGGGTTTTAGATTCATATGGAGAGAGATATATAGATTTCCAAGTCATTTGTTCAGTAAACAGTACTTTGTCATGAAAATAGTACTTTAAACATTAAACAGGTTTTCAATAAAAACATTAGGTGTAGTGGTCTCCCATGAGTCACTACTTTGTTAACCGCATTATGAAAACATTCCAAAACATTACTTGTGCTATAACCCATGGATAACATCCACTACGAAAAGACTCCTGAACCTGGGAGTACAGAGTATCTGATACTTCTTTTACACTTTGCAAAGGTGTACCTCTTTTTAAATCCACTGGTTCACTCGGCTTTCAAGTCGGATCAGCTCCATGTGACTTATACACATGTGACAAGGCCGAGATCACACAACACTTTTACAGTTTAGTATTAACAGTATCCCCGCCCGGTAAATAGACAGTTAAGTCTCAAGTACCGTTGTGGGTCCTCCCCACTGCCTTACTTCCTAGCCTCTGGCTTATGTTCCCGCAAGACACATAGCCTTGGTCTGTGTCCACGCAAGACATATGACCGTTCAAGATTACAACCGCGCACGGCTTAATCTGAGGCGTAGGGCGCCTTCCTTCTTTCCACCTTTATCTCTCATCATTTTTCTGAACTCACATCACTCATGGCCGAACTGCGGCCCACCAGTTTCCACGCGAGAAACCAGACCGACAAACCATGCAGGGAACTGCTAATACCAAAAAGCTACTAAGTTGTGCCTGTCCCATACCAGGCAAGCGGTTGGTACGTTTACAATTCGTATAGAGACACAGCACAAGGTTCTCGTCCTTATGAACCAATAGTGAGGAACATTCACATACCCTGGTGCGCACCGCACCCTCTCCATACAATCCAATCCTCACTACTGATCCCTTTTATCAGTTTTCTTGCCAAAACGGTTTTCATTATAACTTCTCATGTATTTGACCATTTCAAGTTTAATGTGGACATTCAGTATATGAGTCCTAAGGTGACAAAAGCATATACATGAAGGTTCAATAACAAAAGGGGTTTCATGATCCGTTAGGTAATATCTACTCATTTCATTCAAACATAACTTGTATTTCAATTAAGCATGCACAGTAAGAAACACTGAATATACTTCATATGAAAATATTGGGTGAGACATGATCAAAGGAATGAGGCTTGCCTTGCAATGTGGGGTCTAAATACTCAGACGGATCTTCAAAGACTTCTTCCGCTCCTTCAGCTTCTGACTCTGCGGCAATCAGACAACACACAAACACATACCATAAGCATACAGAAAATAGTTTCTATAGAAATTATTAAGTAAATAAGTCATGTATGCAGGGGAAAAGGTTAGGGCAAGGTCACAAGGGCTCTGGTCGAAGAAACGGCTAAAAAGGATTGAACGTCGAAGGGTCGACATTCAGTTCATGGCTTTGGCATAACTTCAAACTGATCTTAGGATGGTTTTCTGGAGAAGTGATAGTAGAGAAAGTTGTAGAACACAACTCCAGGAATCTAAAGGACAAGGTGGCATTTCAATTGCTCAACCAGAAGGGGTCAAACAAGGCTAATGCCAGTGGCTGACATGCACTGACATAGTGCTGGACATGGCCAGAAACTAGGGCATGGCTTAACTTTTGATCCAGTGCTCCAATTGATGCACCACTTTGTCTGGGAGGTAGGCATTACTAACAGGAACAATATACTCAACAGGCACAAGGGCTGAAAGTGGCCGGAGGGCGGCCAAATCCGGCGATGAACTACGGTGGCCTGGACATGAACTGAGTTACTGGACAGTGATGTTGGCATAGGCATAACTCACAATCTAGGCAGATCCAGGTGTCGAGCTAGTGGAAGAAATTGCTCAGGGAGGTGAGGCGAAGCTAAGGGACAAAGTTTCAGGGGCTAGATCGGCCGGGAACAAATTCCGGCGACCGGCGCTGGAGAATATGACACTGGAGCTCGGGAATTTTTGATACAGGGCGAATGAGCTCAATTCCAAGCTTGGGAATGATCTCTAGGGCACAACAAGGCTACTGGAGGGGTTAATTTCATTGGAGATTGGCCGGAGGGGCTCGGCGACGAGGTCCGGCGAACTGTCGAGGTTCCAAAATGGGATTTCTTCGATTTGAGCTCAATTGGGGATTTTGATTCTACAGGCTTGCTCTACTAAGCTTACTGATCAACTTCTTCTACAGAATCGAGAGCTAATTTGCAGGGAATCGAACGGCATTGGGGGAACAGGGCAAATCGGGAATCCGGCGATCACCGGCGATGGGGATCGATCTGGTGCAATTGGTTGCTATGACACAGAGAGGGGAACGAGGGGAACTCACTGGTGAACCTGGATTGAAGAGAGGGGCTGTGGAAAGGGCTAGCACCATGAGCTCACTCACTGGCTCGCCGGAGAAGAAAGCGAAAACGGCGAGAAACTGGAAATTTGGCTAAGTCTTGAGGTTGTGCTTCTTCACAGCACTGAGGGGGTTTAAATAGGCACGGGGACGGAGCTTGCGAGGGAAAACGCGACAGCGGTTGCTTGCGCCGGGGAGAAACTTGTCGGGCGCAGGCGCAACGACGGCGACGGCGACGTGATTTGCTTCAGGTGGTGCTGCAGCTTTGCCAGTTGCGTTGGAACTTCGTCCGGGACGGCGCAGATGTGGAGGCGACAGCGTAGCTCCGGCAACGACACGTACACACATGCAATTGCCACGGCAACGGGAGCGCGCGCGCGAAAACGCTGCTGGAGCGCGGCCGTTTATCCGCTGGGCGAGGCGATGCAACTGTGCTGGCACGTGCGCGGGAGGTGGCTCAACTGCTCCCAACACAGGTGACAAGAAACGGTGGCCGGCGGCGAGCAAACACGGCGAAAACCACGGCGCTGCAACGGGCTCATGCACTGGTCGAAAGCAACGACCAGGCGCTGGTCGAAAGGGCCTGAAAATAATATTTGGGCTGTTCTGTAATTCTGAAACTTGCTCCAGGGACTGTTCTGTGAGGAAAATTTGAATAGGACTTGGGCCTGCTTGCAAATTTGGAGATCTGAGGGTCCGATCTGAAATCTGATTTCGCAGCTAAGTTACAAAAGATTATTAGAACTTATCTGGCCAAAGTTTGGTAAGATCGGGCAAGATCTGAGGGGTTTCGACAAAATTGGGGAAAACAGTTTAGGGTAGAATAGGGTAATTAGGGTTTTAAAATGGCAAGGCTTGAAACTCAGCTTTAGGGTGAGATTTTGGAGATGGTCCCGAAGGGAAAATGCTCTGAACAACATTTAGAAGGGAATGGCTGAAGCAGATTAGGGTTTGGGGTCCAGATGTGGATTTTGGCTATTTTAGGGTTTGGCAAAAACAGGGGTGTTACAAATCTACCCACCTTAGAAACAATCTCGTCCTCGAGATTAGGGCAGGTCAGAGAATAGGAAGGGAAATTCTCGTTGGAGATCTTCTTCTTTTTCCCAAGTTGACTCCTCCTCTGAGTGATTGTTCCACTGGACTCTGCAAAATCGGAGGGTTCTTGACTTCAGCACTTTCTCTCTGGTTTCCAGATTTCTAACAGGGTATTCTTGACAAGATAAGTCTGGTTGAATCTCATTCTCTCTAGGAGATATCTGTTCTGTTGGTTTTCTCAAGCATTTCTTCAGCTGAGATACATGAAACACGTCATGAATTCCACTCAGTTCTGGTGGCAGTTCCAACTTGTATGCCATTTCACCTCGCTTTTCCAGAATTCGATATGGTCCCACATATCTAGGTTTTAACTTTCCCTTCATCTGGAATCTTCGAACTCCTTTGTATGGCATAACCTTGAGATACACGTAATCGCCCTCTTCAAATGATAGCTCTCTTCTACGATTATCTGCATAGCTTTTCTGTCTAGATTGAGCTGTTTTCAGTTTTTCTTGTATGATCCTGACATGGGCTGTGGCTTCTTCTACCAACTGGGGTCCTAGATGTTGTTTTTGACCTATTTCTGTCCAATACAGAGGCGTGCGGCATCTTCTTCCATATAGGGCTTCATATGGTGCCATTTGCAGGCTTGCTTGGAAACTGTTGTTGTAGGTGAATTCTGCATAAGGTAGAAATAACTCCCAAGAGTCTCCATAGTCCAAAACACAAGCCCTCAACATATCTTCCAAAATTTGGTTTACTCTTTCAGTCTGACCTCCAGTTTGAGGGTGGTAAGCGGTACTGAATTTTAACTTTGTGCCCAGGGCTTTCTGCAACTCTTGCCAAAATCTTGAAACGAACTGGGCTCCTCTATCGGAAACGATAGCCTTCGGCACTCCGTGCAGGACGACTATTCTGCTGAGATACAGCTCTGCTAAGTCCTTAGCTGTATATAGGGTCTTCACTGGGAGAAAATGTGCTACCTTTGTTAATCTATCTACTATGACCCATATAGAATCGAATCCTTTTCTCGTCCTTGGTAGTCCCACAATAAAATCCATTCCGATTTCATCCCACTTCCACTCTGGGATTTGTAGAGGTTGTAGTGGTCCCGCAGGCTTTTGATGTTCTGCTTTCACTCTTTGGCATGTGTCACAAGCTGCGACAAACTTGGCAATTTCTCTCTTCATTCCTTTCCACCAAAAATTTTTCTTCAAGTCCTTGTACATTTTGGTGCTGCCTGGGTGTATGGAATATGGGGTTTGATGAGCTTCTTGCATAATCAGGCCTTTGATCTCATTGTCATTTGGAATGCAGATACGGTCATCGTACCATAGAATTCCCTATTCGTCTTCTCGAAGGTTGGTTGTATCTTTGCTCTTCATGTCCTCCTTCATCTCTTGAAGGTCTGGGTCAATTGCTTGAGCTTGTCTGATCTTATCCTTCAATTCACATTCCATCTTTAGTGTAGCGATGGTTCCTTGGTCCACTAATTCCAATTGCAACCTTTCGAAGTCCTTGATCAGTTGTGTCGGCACTTCTAGCTGGGTTATCTAGTTGCAACGAGACTTCCTGCTCAAAGCATCAGCTACTACTTTGGCTTTTCCTGGGTGATAGTGGATCTCTAGATCATAATCTTTGATCAGTTCTAGCCATCTTCTCTGCCTCATATTCAACTCCTGTTGCGTGAAGATATACTTCAGGCTCTTATGATCCGTATAAATTTCGCACTTACTGCCTAGTAAGTAGTGTCTCCATATCTTCAGTGCATGTACGACAGCAGCTAACTCCAAATCATGTGTTGGATAATTCTCCTCATGAGGTCGTAGCTGTCTAGAAGCATAAGCTATCACCTTCCTTTCTTGCATCAATACGCATCCTAATCCTTGTTTGGAGGCGTCACAGTAGACTTGAAAATCCTTTTTGACGTCCGGTAGTATCAGGATTGGTGCAGTTGTCAGTCTTTTCTTCAGTTCCTCAAAACTTCTTTCGCACTCCTCGGTCCAATTAAAAGGGGCATTCTTCTTCAGTAGCTGGGTCAACGGTTTGGTGATCTTCGAGAATCCTTCTACGAATCTTCGATAATATCCCGCTAATCCCAAGAAACTTCTAACTTCTGTTGCGGTTTCAGGTTGTTTCCAATCGGTAACAGCTTGTATCTTCAACGGGTCCATAAATATTCCTTCGCCCGAGATGATATGTCCTAAGAAAGAGATCTTCTTCAGCCAAAAAGCACATTTGCTAAACTTGGCATATAACTGGTGGTCTGCCAGTTTCTGTAGCACTATCCTCAGGTGATGTGCGTGCTCCTCCTCTGTCTTGGAATAGACAAGGATATCATCCACAAATACGATGATGTACTTATCCAGGAATTCCATAAGAATCTTATTCATTAGATTCATGAATACCGCGGGTGCATTGGTTAATCCAAAGGGCATCACTGTGAACTCATGCAACCCGTATCTGGTTACGAAAGCAGTTTTAGGAATGTCCTGCTCTCGGATCCTCAACTGATGGTATCCCGATCTCAGGTCTATTCTTGAGAACACTTTCGCTTCTCTGAACTGGTCAAAAAGGTCATCTATCCTTGGTAAGGGGTATTTGTTCTTAATGGTCATGTCGTTTAGCTTGCGGTAGTCTATGCAAAGTCGCATGCTACCATCCTTCTTCTTAACAAAGAGCACTGAGGCTCCCCATGGTGATGAGCTTGATCTGATGAATCCTTTTTCTTCCAATTCAGCTATCTGCTTCTTCAATTCCTCTTGCTCATGGCCTGTCATCCGAAACAACTTTCTAGCATACGGCGCAGATCCGGGTTTTAGTTCAATAGTGAACTCTATATCCCTATTTGGTGGTAATCCGGGAAGTTCTTCTGGAAAGACTTCCGGGTACTCGTTGACAATCGGTACCTCTTCAAGCTTCACTTCTTCAACGCAGTTCAATCTCTGCAGGTGGTCGCAGATTGGAGTTCTGTCTGCATGGAATGTAATTTGCTTTCCACTGGCATTTGTCAGGGTGATTGTTTTCTTCTCACAATCCATCAATCCCTTATGCTTGGCCAGCCAATCCATTCCGAGAATGACATCCAATCCTTGAAGGTTTAGAACTAGCATGTCTGCCAGAAATTCTAGATTGCCGATACAGAAGGCAACATTTCTACAGATAGAATTAACAATCATCCTAGCACCAGGTGACTGAATGATGATAGGATGCTCTAAAGCAACCACAGACAAATTATTACTCAACAAGCGATCTTTTGACATGAATGAATGAGTTGCACCGGGATCAAATAAAACAACTGAAATCTGAGAGGAGATCAAGATTCTACCGATCACGACGTCAGTTGCCTCTCCTGCTTCTGCAGCAGTCACGAAGTTGAGTCTTCCTCCGGTGGTTGGTGTTCCTCTTCCTCTGTTGGTTTGGAATCTTCCTCCTCTGGCTTGTGGTGTTCCTCTGGCAATAGTTCGTGCAGGTGCAGGGGATTTGGCTGCCTGAGCTTTAGCAACATTGGGAGGTAAATGTTGAAGTGGGCAAGTGTCTCTGCGGTGTCCTCTTCTGCCACAATGGAAACACTCTGTATTCTTCAGTGTACAATCTCTATAGAGGTGACTCCCTTTGCATCCGGGACATGTTAGAGTTGTTGGTGATGAAGTCCTCTGGGGTCTTGGAGGTGCGGGTGGTCTGAAAGCGGCTCTGGCATATGGCGCTGGTCTTCCTCGGCTAGAATTTCCATGAAAAGGGTATGCTATACTTTTCCTCTTGCGGTCTTCTTCTACTATGCCTCTTTTCTCCTCCATTTTGAGCACTCGATTCACAAGGACTTGGAAGTCCGTGAACTCGTGCGTTGACAGGTGATACTGATATGAGTTTTGTAGGCCTTCACAGAATCTGTCGATCTTCCGCTCTTCTGTCATGATATCTTCTGGTGCATACCTGGCCAATTTGATGAATTCGTGTAAATACTGCTTCACCGTCCTTCCTCCTTGCCTTAGATTCAAGAATTCTCTGCGTTTGGCTTGAATAGCTCCTTTGGGGACATGGTATTTACGGAACTGTTCCTTGAATTCATTCCAGGTAATAGAATTCTGATTAGGGTGTACCGTCTTGAAATTTTCCCACCATGCTGCAGCCGATCCTGTGAGCTGATGGGGTCCATACAGCAGCTTCTCTTCATCATTACACCTGACAGTATCCAATTTCCTCTCAATTTCTCTTAACCAATCGTCTGCCACAATCGGGTCTTCAGTGCAGGAGAAAGTTGGAGGACGCGTCTTTTGAAAGTCTGTCAGTCTTGCTCCAATGTTCGAGCCTTCCTCGCGGCGTGTTGCGGAGTTTTGCATCAGCTGTTCCAGAATTTGACTTTGCACCTCTGCGGATCTCTGTCGGTTTTGCTCCATCCATATTAATATTTCCGTCATATTTCCTCCTTGCGGTACTGAGGCCGATGAATTTGGCTGATCTGAGTCATCTCTAGTCCTTCTCGTTGATGTGTTCCTTGGGACTTCTTCCGAGCCTTGGATTCTACCTCTGGTGTTCACCATTCTGTTCTGACAAGATAATTGAGAAAAGACTACTAATTCAAGAGGGCACAGATTGAACACAAGCTGAAATGAAAGATCAACCCAAGAGATTGGATTGGAACATGCAATTGCTATTTTCAAAGGTTTTCAAAAGATACAAGGTTTTCACCTTTACAGCTTTAGAGTTACCAACAAACAATACAAACAAAGCAGCTACTACAACAAGAGCTAAAGACTAACGGTTACAAGGGCTAGAGCAGAAGGGTCAAGCTGAAGAGAAAACTAGGATCTCCTGTCGGTCTTGGAAGAACTGCAAGGTTCCACTTCTTCAGGGTCTTCCTCCTCTTGATCTTCGTCGGCATCCATAGGGTCCCATTGCATATCATTGTCCTCTTCTTCCTCAGATGAATCGTTGGTGTTGCAGGTAGCAATCTCTTTTCCTTTGCCTTCAGGAACTTCCTTCCCTTTCGCGAGAGTAGGATACTCTGGTGCAGGGTTGTTGATCACAATGCCACGCGAAGCAGGCGTGAAATAGCCCAGGTAATCCCTAGGTCTTCCCACACTCTTGCGGGCTGTGAGTCTTATCTTCAAGCGGTTCCTCTTGTTCACCGATCCTTCGTCTTCGACTTCTCAAGCTCTGCTAGGTTCAGCCAACTCCTGAATCTCTTTCTCTTTCTCTTGGAGTTCTGAGCGAACCTTTGCAAGCGCTCCTTCGAGATAGTGACGGTCATCCCGAGCATTTTCATGCTCACGCAACAACCGAGTGTAGCTTGACTCTAAGACTTGGACTAGATCTCTGGTTTTTGTCAGGATGGCGTCTCTCTGGTTGGTGGAGGGATGAACAATTCGACGATCCGATCCGGGAACTTGGTAGGGTACAAAACAGAAAGGAGAACCTATGAGAAAGTCATCGTACAACTGGCGGATGGTACCTATAGCACGACGAGCAGCATCTTGGATAGCATCTTCTTCTTCTTCTCTACGAGCTTCCTTTCTTGTTGATCCTCTCCCGATCTCTGGAATCTCGTACACAATCACCGAGGCACGGAAACCAAAAGGTCTACCATCGACTTCTTCTCGACGGACGTAGTAGACGGGTCGCTGATTGTCTCTTGCTCCCAAAAATTGTAACATCATCCAAAGCATCAATGCCCATGATCCCAACTCGTCTCCGTGAATTAGCTTCTTACCAGGGGCCATCTGCGATGATGAGACACGGAACACTTAAAAGTAGGAAAACGGTTTTGAAAGTTTTCAAATAATGCTCATTATGCTTTTCTTAAACAAATTAGGTTTTTCACAATTAGATTTTTACCAAATAATCTAGCGATTCTCTACTTTGGGGACTCCCATTCTAGTAAGGGTCACGACCTACAGTCAAGCTTCATGCTCTGATACCATTCGCTGTGAGACCCCCATTTGAGGATCACCTTGGTAACCGCCCAGGTAGGTTACACACAGCAGGATGTCACATGAGCTCCAAATCACACAAGCATAGTAATAACATTAAACAAGTATCAGGCCAACATGGCCAATATTACATAGCCAAAGCACCGAAAATGGTGCTAAGTAGAGTTGCTAGGAAAATAACAAGTTTATCAGAACCAGAATCGGTATCCAAGTACCGAACACACAACATAAAGCACAAGGCAACGACGAAAAGCTTGACTTCCATCCGCAGCGGGGTTGGAGTGGCTCCTTCCACATCTGACTTGACTTGGTGCGCAATCCTTCTAGGACGTGGGCTCGTCCGGGGCACTTCCATCTTCTGCCGGGAACTCATAACTGAAGGAATCGGGATCCTCGAATCCCTCTTCTACAGTTGGAAATAAATGCAAGGGTGAGCACTTGGTGCTCAGCAACACTCATTCCGGGGATTATTGTAATTGTACTTATATGAGGGTGAAACACATGATTCAGGGGTTTTAGTTTCATATGGATAGAGATATATAGATTTCCAAGTCATTTGTTCAGTAAACAGTACTTTGTCATGAAAATAGTACTTTAAACATTAAACAGGTTTTCAATAAAAACATTAGGTGTAGTGGTCTCCCATGAGTCACTACTTTGTTAACCGCATTATGAAAACATTCCAAAACATTACTTGTGATATAACCCATGGATAACATCCACTACGAAAAGACTCCTGAACCTGGGAGTACAGAGTATCTGATACTTCTTTTACACTTTGCAAAGGTGTACCTCTTTTTAAATCCACTGGTTCACTCGGCTTTCAAGTCGGATCAGCTCCATGCGACTTATACACATGTGACAAGGCCGAGATCACACAACACTTTTACAGTTTAGTATTAACAGTATCCCCGCCCGGTAAATAGACAATTAAGTCTCAAGTACCGTTGTGGGTCCTCCCCACTGCCTTACTTCCTAGCCTCTGGCTTATGTTCCCGCAAGACACATAGCCTTGGTCTGTGTCCACGCAAGACATATGACCGTTCAAGATTACAACCGCGCACGGCTTAATCTGAGGCATAGGGCGCCTTCCTTCTTTCCACCTTTATCTCTCATCATTTTTCTGAACTCACATCACTCATGGCCGAACTGCGGCCCACCAGTTTCCACGCGAGAAACCAGACCGACAAACCATGCAGGGAACTGCTAATACCAAAAAGCTACTAAGTTGTGCCTGTCCCATACCAGGCAAGTGGTTGGTACATTTACAATTCGTATAGAGACACAGCACAAGGTTCTCGTCCTTATGAACCAATAGTGAGGAACATTCACATACCCTGGTGCGCACCGCACCCTCTCCATACAATCCAATCCTCACTACTGATCCCTTTTATCAGTTTTCTTGCCAAAACGGTTTTCATTATAACTTCTCATGTATTTGACCATTTCAAGTTTAATGTGGACATTCAGTATATGAGTCCTAAGGTGACAAAAGCATATACATGAAGGTTCAATAACAAAAGGGGTTTCATGATCCGTTAGGTAATATCTACTCATGTCATTCAAACATAACTTGTATTTCAATTAAGCATGCACAGTAAGAAACACTGAATATACTTCATATGAAAATATTGGGTGAGACATGATCAAAGGAATGAGGCTTGCCTTGCAATGTGGGGTCTAAATACTCAGACGGATCTTCAAAGACTTCTTCCGCTCCTTCAGCTTCTGACTCTGCGGCAATCAGACAACACACAAACACATGCCATAAGCATACAGAAAATAGTTTCTATAGAAATTATTAAGTAAATAAGTCATGTATGCAGGGGAAAAGGTTAGGGCAAGGTCACAAGGGCTCTGGTCGAAGAAACGGCTAAAAAGGATTGAACGTCGAAGGGTCGACATTCAGTTCATGGCTTTGGCATAACTTCAAACTGATCTTAGGATGGTTTTCTGGAGAAGTGATAGTAGAGAAAGTTGTAGAACACAACTCCAGGAATCTAAAGGACAAGGTGGCATTTCAATTGCTCAACCAGAAGGGGTCAAACAAGGCTAATGCCAGTGGCTGACATGCACTGACATAGTGCTGGACATGGCCAGAAACTAGGGCATGGCTTAACTTTTGATCCAGGGCTCTAATTGATGCACCACTTTGTCTGGGAGGTAGGCATTACTAACAGGAACAATATACTCAACAGGCACAAGGGCTGAAAGTGGCCGGAGGGCGGCCAAATCCGGCGATGAACTACGGTGGCCTGGACATGAACTGAGTTACTGGACAGTGATGTTGGCATAGGCATAACTCACAATCTAGGCAGATCCAGGTGTCGAGCTAGTGGAAGAAATTGCTCAGGGAGGTGAGGCGAAGCTAAGGGACAAAGTTTCAGGGGCTAGATCGGCCGGGAACAAATTCCGGCGACCGGCGCTGGAGAAGATGACACTGGAGCTCGGGAATTTTTGATACATGGCGAATGAGCTCAATTCCAAGCTTGGGAATGATCTCTAGGGCACAACAAGGCTACTGGAGGGGTTAATTTTATTGGAGATTGGCCGGAGGGGCTCGGCGACGAGGTCCGGCGAACTGCCGAGGTTCCAAAATGGGATTTCTTCGATTTGAGCTCAATTGGGGATTTTGATTCTACAGGCTTGCTCTACTAAGCTTACTGATCAACTTCTTCTACAGAATCGAGAGCGAATTTGGAGGGAATCGAACGGCATTGGGGGAACAGGGCAAATCGGGAATCCGGCGATCACCGGCGATGGGGATCGATCTGGTGCAATTGGTTGCTATGACACAGAGAGGGGAACGAGGGGAACTCACTGGTGAACCTGGATTGAAGAGAGGGGCTGTGGAAAGGGCTAGCACCGTGAGCTCACCCACTGGCTCGCCGGAGAAGAAAGCGAAAACGGCGAGAAACTGGAAATTTGGCTAAGTCTTGAGGTTGTGCTTCTTCACAGCCTGAGGGGGTTTAAATAGGCACGGGGACGGAGCTTGCGAGGGAAAACGCGACAGCGGTTGCTTGCGCCGGGGAGAAACTTGTCGGGCGCAGGCGCAACGACGGCGACGGCGACGTGATTTGCTTCAGGCGGTGCTGCAGCTTTGCCAGTTGCGTTGGAACTTCGTCCGGGACGGCGCAGATGTGGAGGCGACAGCGTAGCTCCGGCAACGACACGTACACACATGCAATTGCCACGGCAACGGGAGCGCGCGCGCGAAAACGCTGCTGGAGCGCGGCCGTTTATCCGCTGGGCGAGGCGATGCAACTGTGCTGGCACGTGCGCGGGAGGTGGCTCAGCTGCTCCCAACACAGGTAACAAGAAACGGTGGCCGGCGGCGAGCAAACACGGCGAAAACCACGGCGCTGCAACGGGCTCGTGTACTGGTCGAAAGCAACGACCAGGCGCTGGTCGAAAGGGCCTGAAAATAATATTTGGGCTGTTCTGTAATTCTGAAACTTGCTCCAGGGACTGTTCTGTGAGGAAAATTTGAATAGGACTTGGGCCTGCTTGCAAATTTGGAGATCTGAGGGTCCGATCTGAAATCTGATTTCGCAGCTAAGTTACAAAAGATTATTAGAACTTATCTGGCCAAAGTTTGGTAAGATCGGGCAAGATCTGAGGGGTTTCGACAAAATTGGGGAAAACAGTTTAGGGTAGAATAGGGTAATTAGGGTTTTAAAATGGCAAGGCTTGAAACTCAGCTTTAGGGTGAGATTTTGGAGATGGTCCCGAAGGGAAAAATGCTCTGAACAACATTTAGAAGGGAATGGCTGAAGCAGATTAGGGTTTGGGGTCCAGATGTGGATTTTGGCTATTTTAGGGTTTGGCAAAAACAGGGGTGTTACATATTGGATGTATGGAATAAAACGTACTACTCTTGAATATTTGGATGGTGTGAATGAGTTTATTAAATTTGCTGAGCAACAAAAGGAGAGGAAGGGAGAGAAAAATATGCTCTGTCCTTGTACAGATTGTCTGAACTTGAAGAGGTTTAGCAACTCTGATCAAATTAAGAGTCATTTGATTCGTCGTGGTTTTAACGCGCGATACACCCGTTGGATATGGCATGGCGAAGATCTTGAGGAAACAAGCACCACTACTACCAATCAGCACGACTCGGATGTGGATTGCAATAATATCGATGATCATCCCAATTTTGGTAATGTTCATTCCGATGTGCACGTAGATGATGATGATGACAATCTAGATGAGATGTTACGTGATGTAGAGGAAGATTACAACGAAAATGACTTCTGTGAATTTGAGAAACTGATTGCTGACTCTGAGAAGCCTCTGTTCCCTGGATGTGCAACATTTACAAAACTGTCTTCTGTGCTGAGATTATATAACTTGAAGGCAGAAAACGGTTGGAGTGATAAGAGTTTCACGGCACTATTAGATCTTCTAGCGGACATGCTTCTAGAGGGAAATGAGTTGCCAAGATCTACTTACCAAGCCAAAAAACTGTTCTGTCCGTTGGGAATGGAAATCGAAAGAATACACGCATGCCCAAATGATTGTGTGTTGTACCATAACGAGTACTCCAGTTTGCATGTTTGTCCAAGATGCGGCGCATCGAGGTATACGCGTAGGGACCGGATTGACAGTGAACGTCACGAGGTAAGGAAATGGCCCCCGGCAAAAACTGTGTGGTACTTGCCTGTGATACCTAGATTGAAGCGGCTGTTTGCAAATCCGAAAGTCGCGAAGCACTTGCATTGGCATGCTGAAGCCCGGAAACAAGACGGAAAACTGAGACACCCAGCTGATTCTATTCAATGGAGAAACATCAACAGAACATTTGCTGAATTCGGCGGTGAACTTAGGAATGTAAGGTTCAGGCTGAGTACATATGGTATGAACCCACATGGTAATATGAGCAACCGGCACAACACTTGGCCGGTTCTTTTATGCATCTACAATCTTCCTCCTTGGTTATGCATGAAGCGCAAGTACATCATGATGGCGTTACTAATCTCAGGACCCAGACAACCCGGAAATGATATTGACGTGTTTCTAGCGCCTTTAATCGAGGACTTACAGAAATTGTGGAGCGAGGGTATATGCATACAAGAAAGAGAATTTCATATTGCGGGCCCTGATATTTTGCACCATAAATGATTTTTCGGCCTACGGCAATTTGTCGGGGTATAGTACGAAAGGAGCCAAGGCTTGCCCTATTTGCCTAGATGAAACTGAGAGCATGTGGCTGCGAAACTGCCAGAAAACAGTGTACATGGGTCACCGCAGGTTTCTTCCGGTGCATCACACGTACCGTAAGAAGAGGAAATCATTTAACGGGAAGCCTGAGAAGGGATCAGCTCCAGTGTTTCTAACCGGTAAGGAGATTTACTCGCGCATGAACGACATCAAAGTTGAGTTCGGTAAGCATTCTAAACCTCGAGAAAAAATGTTTGGAAGAAGAGATCGATTCTCTGGGATCTACCGTACTAGGAGCACTTACAAGTTCGACAGTGCATTGACGTCATGCATGTAGAGAAAAATATCTGTGACAGTTTGATTGGTTTGTTGTTGAACATTCCGGGAAAGACAAAGGATGGTGTGAAAGCTCGTCGTGACATGGTGGAAATGGGGATAAGGACTGAGCTTGCACCTTTAGAGAATGGAAAGCGTACATACCTCCCCCCAGCCTGTTATACGTTGTCCAAGAGTGAAAAAACAGAACTCTGTCGGTGCCTGCACGGTGTTAAAGTTCCATGTGGGTACTCTGCGAACTTGAAAAAACTTGTGTCTATGAAGGACCTAAGACTAGTTGGCATGAAGTCCCACGACTGTCATATCTTGATGTCACAGATGCTTCCCATTGCTATCAGAGGCATTCTCCCAGTTAAAGTCAGAGAGACAATCACAAACCTATGTTATTTCTTCAACGCAATATCTTGCAAGGTAAGTACGTGCACTCGTACTATAAGTTCATTACCTCCATTTGTGGAGGTTAATTAGAAGATTTTTCTGATATGAATATTTGGCGCAACTGTGTCCTCGTAGGTAATTGATCCCGATGGACTGGACGCTTTGCAACGCGACGTGGTTACAACTCTTTTTCAGCTCGAGATGTATTTCCGTCCATCCTTTTTTGATGTTATGGTCCATCTGATTGTTCACCTTATCAGAGAAATTAGGTTTTGTGGACCCGTGTGCCTGCGCTACATGTATCCATTTGAGAGATTTATGGGTGTATTGAAGGGATACGTAAGGACTCGTCGTCGACCCGAGGGGAGTCTCATGGAAGGTTATGCCGCCGAGGAGGTGATTAAATTTTGCACAGATTATATGGCCGGGGTTGACCCAATTGGCGTTCCTAGGTCCCGACACGAGGGTAGGCTTCAGGGAATCGGAACGATTGGATTCAAAGCTATCGTCCCCGCTCGTGATGTGTACGCAAAATCACATTTTTGGGTCTTACAACACATGACGGAGGCCGAGCCAAACATACACGAGCACAAGGTAATGTTACGGTCACAGAATCCTTCGAAGTCAGACGTTTGGGTCAACAGAGAACATAACAGGAAATTTGCTGAGTGGATTCAAGAAAGAGTCACGCGAGCTGCCGAGGGCTCCGTAAGTGAAACTGTGACATGGTTGGCTAGAGGCCCAAGATTCACTATAGGGACTTGGCAGGGGTACGACATCAATGGGTATTCATTTTACACAGGAGCTCAAGACGCCAAGAGTAGCACGCAATGTAGCGGAGTGACACTGTTTGCTATTTCCGAGGATGCCAGGTCAGTAAGGGCGCTGAACTCATATTACGGTGTTATTGACGAAATATGGGAGCTCGATTACGGATTACTTAAGATTCCCCTGTTTCGATGCCAATAGGTCGAAATCCCTCGAGGTGTTCAAGTTGACAGTTACGGGTTTACTCTTGTCGATCTTGGTAGAGTCGGACACCAAGACGATCCATTCATACTTGCAAAGCAAGCCACACAGGTATTCTACATCGTTGACCCGGCCAATCCAAACTTGCATGTTGTCCTCCACAGCAAGAGACGTATTGTTGGGGTCGAAGATGTTGTCGACGAAGAGGAGTATAACCAATTCGATGAAATACCTCCATTTTTAGAGGACATTCAATCTATCCGTACTGAAGATATCGACGAAACAACGTATCTGCGAGATGACCACGAAGAAGGATTATGGGTTGAGAACCATTGATGATTAATTTCTATTTCAGGGATAAATGCCAAGCAAACAGCCCACAAGTTCTGCAGCAAGGTGAGGAACTTATCATTAATACATCAGGCAGTACATTTTTCTTTAGAACTTAATGATAAGCTAGTTCACAGCATTAATACATCTCAATTTTACTCCACAGCATGAGTTCTGACATGTACAATACCTTTATCCTGTAAATACTTAATTCTTCCCTTCAAATAGCACTTGCAAAAATCTCATTGCAGCCTCTTGCTTCTTCAAATTAAGTTCTGCAAAAATCCCTTTTTTCTGACAGTATTTTGTTATTTATACCGATAGAAAAGGACATCCACTACTTTCACACTTCTCTCAGGCACTTCAAAACATTTTCTATCGGTATTGTTCTATTTTACCGTTAGAATAAATTCGTTAGTCTCACGGTATTTGTTGTCTGACGGTTTTTTCCTGTTTTTACCGATAGAAGAATACTCTGGCGCTTTGAATTCTCAACCGTGTCGCCATGCGTCGCCTTGGAAACTCTATAAGTACCTCACCATGCGTCGCGGTATTTTGTTGTTTTTCTAATTCTCGAACGGTTCGACTCCTCATCTTCTCTTTCACAATGGCAACCTCCATGGGATCGTCAGCCACGCCCTCCCCGGTAAGAACTCTAAATCTCCTCGGTTTACCCCTGTATTGTTAATCCATGTTCAGTTCATTCTTGACCTGTTGATTTGCACAGGGAATGGTAGCCGTGGAAGACACTGCCAAAGTGAAGGCCGACCTGAGGGCCCTCCAGGAGGAGCACAAGCTCCTTACAGACAAGCACACTCAGCTACGGCTTGACCTTGACGATCTCTTCCAGCGTATTAAGCGCATGAAGACGGATGGTGACAATGCTAGGGCGAGGACGAGGCGTCTTCGCAAGGAGAAGAAAGCCGCGGATATGACCATCGCTGGCTGCGGTTTGACTATGAAGGATACCATAGCGAAGCTGAGGGAGGTCGCAAGCCTTCTCGACGCGGTAGTAGTTGATCCTAGGGACAACTTGTCGCTAGAGGAGTCCTGCGTCCTGACTGCAAGTCTAACTGACTCTATTCTACATGCAGCCAGGACTAAGACCACCCCTTGACCTAGCATTTTGGGTTTTATTTTTTTTTGAAAGTGATAAAACAACAATGAATGAACAATTTCTTTTTATGTCAATTTTCCAATTTTTCGGCTATCTTCCCGCTTTCTTTATCATCCTGCAGCTTTCAACCACGGTCTGTTTGATGTTAAATTGTGTGTACCTTTTCATTACTCTGACGGTATTTTGTTGTTTTTACAGATAGAAAAAGGGCACCCAATACTATAATCTCAAGCACTTAATTAAAAAATTTTTCTGGGGAAAATTGGTCTCACGGGATTTTATTGTTTATACCGATAGAAAAAGGCACCTTTCATTACTCTGACGGTATTTTGTTGTTTTTACCGATAGAAAAAGGGCACCCAATACTATAATCTCAAGCACTTAATCAAAAAAATTTTCTGGGGAAAATTGGTCTCACGGGATTTTATTGTTTATACCGATAGAAAAAGGCACCTTTTCATTACTCTGACGGTATTTTGTTGTTTTTACCGATAGAATGTAACACCCTGAGTTAGGGGTGAAAATTTCCTTTTCTTAAATGGAATGCATGCATGTATCTGTAGTAATAACCAGATCAGTATCTATCTCAAGCCCTAAAATCTCCAAAATCTATCTTGTGACCTCAAATCAAGATCAGATTGTTCAGATGTGATCTATCAGTTACTCTGAACTTAAAAGTCTTCAGAACCCAGATCCAATTCTATCTCTAACTCCCAGAATTATCAACTCCATTCTGTTTTCGAAAACAGAATATCCTATATTACCCAAATACCCTAAGTTTCAGAAATCCAGATTTAATCAAAATCTTGACCAAGTTCAGACCAGATTATCCCCGGAATATGATCATGGGTATGTCAATACCTTAATCCAAAAAGTTGACAGCCAGATTTCACCATCTAGACTCTTTTCACAAATCAGTCCAAGAGTTATCGCAAATTAGTCCTTATCTGAGATCTGAAAACCCAAAAG
The DNA here is from genome assembly GCA_019359835.1 of Pharus latifolius. Lineage (NCBI taxonomy): Eukaryota > Viridiplantae > Streptophyta > Magnoliopsida > Poales > Poaceae > Pharus > Pharus latifolius. The sequence continues at coordinate 44,864,120 of CM033324.1, forward strand.
GGCTAAAATCTTCAGATTAACTCCAAATTCAGAATTTCTTCAGCAAATCTTCTCAAAATGCTATTTGCCACAAGTCTCTCTTCTGTGCAGATATCAAAATCGAACCCTAAATGCCAGAATTTGAAATCGACAAAACTTAAATCTTATTTTACCCTAAATTACCCTATTTTCAGTTTGTATCGAAAACTATTCAAATGTGCCAAACCTTATCAATTACCTTTGCCAAATATCCTGTTGAATATAATCTACCAGATTAGTGAAATCAATTTCAGTCTAAACCTTCCAGGATTCCAGATTTACAATTCAGTCCAAAACTCAAAGATTTGAAATTGCAACTCAACCCATTTCGACCAGGACAGCAGCAAGCATTCGACCAGGCCGTTTACTGTGCGCATGACCAGGGCTCGCCGTGGTTTCCTTGCGCCGTGCACGCTCGCCGCCGGCCAAGCTTTGCCTGCAACTTGACCGTGCATGCCGGTGCGCACGTGTCCTCGCTCCAGCCAGTGCCGTGGCAAGGTTGCTGCTACGTCGACGACCAGCGCTTGCTCCCGCACGCGGTCAACGGCTTTTGTCAGCAATTCATCGCCACGTCGCTTCGCCGCGCCAGTACTTGTCGCCACCACTTGCTACAAGCTTTGCCAAGTCCCAATGGAACGACACTGTGATCAGCTACAGACTTGTCGCCGTCGCAATCACCGCTCCTTGCTGTTTCTTCACCGCTATTGCTCCTGCACGCAACCAGTCAAGTCACCGGCTGCCAATCTCTTCATTGTTCCCTCTTCGCAAGCTTCGCCTGCCTATTTAAGCATCCCTGTGCTCAGCAGCTCCCTCAAACCTCACTGGAAATCATCCAAGTCTCAGATTTTCTGTCTTAGTCTTCTTCTCCGGCGAGACCAGCTCGAGGCCTCACGGTGACAGCCTCAACCGCAGCCTCAACCACCAAATTGACAGCACTAGTAAGTTTCCCTCGCCACTCTCATCGTGCTGTACCATCTAATTGGATTACCTTGCACCTTATCGCCGGTGATCGCCGGAATTGCTAAATGCCCTGTTCCGGCAATGCAGCCCGATTCAATTTGAATTAGCTTTCGTTTCTGTAAACAAAATTGATCAGTGAGTTATTTCAAGCAAGCCAATAAGCTTAGAATCCCCAATTAAGCAAGAATCGAAGCTTTTCCCTAAACCAAGCTTCACCAGAAACCGGCGATCGTCGCCAGACTTCTCCAGTGATCCTCCGGCCAATCTAATTGTACCAGAAGCTTCTTTATACCTCCTAGATGCTCTCCAAGCAAGGAATTAAGTTCTTTTGGCCTGTAGCAGAAACCCCCAATTGGCAGTGCTTCTTCTCCGACGTCGATCACCGGAAAAGTGTTCCCGGCCGTTTCAGCCCAAATCACCTTGTCTTTTAGATGTGCCTTAGCCTCCTGAGCATTTTTGTCTTCTAGCCCGACACCTAAATCAGCCTAGATCAAAAGATATAGCTTTGCCAAGTTTTTGTCCAGAACTGCTCCAGTGCAGCCAGTTCATCTCAGTTCATCATCAAATTTCTTGCTTTCCAGCCATTTCTTGCCCTAGATCCTGTTGACTTAATTGTTCCTGTTATCCTAGCCTACCTCCTAGACAAAGTGGTGCATCATTTGGAGCTCCAGATCAAAAGTTATGCTAAGCCCTAGTTTTTGGCATTGTCAGTTCTATGCCAGAGCTTGCCAGTCAGTGGCATTGACCTTGTTTAGCCACTTCTGGATGTGTAACTTGAAAACCACCTTGTCCACTGAATTTGTAGAGTTGTGATCTACATTTTCTTCTACTACCACAACTTGAGATAAGCACCCTAGCTTTTCTTAAGGCTATGTCCAAGCTTTGATCCGAATGTCGATCTGTTGACATTCGCTGTTTTGATTAAACCAGCCACAAAATTGTTATCCCTATTGTAATCCTGAAACCCTAAGATTATGTAATCACCATCCTTAGCCCAAATTCCTTGAATCTTGACTCAGTTCAGTTTGCAGTTCAAATTATCTCCAGTATAGTTCAATCATTCTTGTTGAGCATTTCTGCATATAAGTCATAAAACATTTTAATATTATAAGTAATCATTGTGTGTTTGTTTGTCGTCGAGCAGATTCAGAAGCTGACTTTGAAGATTTTGCTGTTGACCCGTCATCGACTGCTGTATCTTACGACGCGGAAGGCAAGTCATATCCTTGGTCATCTTGAACCTATATTTTAAATGTTGCTAAAACATAACCTTGAATATAGGCAATATTGCATGTGAAAGATTGAGAATGGTTGATTTATCAATTGGCAGTACTAGACTGGTTATTTGTGAAATGTGAAATAAACAAGTTTTGAGCCATGAACTATTATATGTATTTATATATTTATATTCATGAAATAAAACCCCTAGCCGTGACCAGAAAAATGGTGTGGAATGGCTGTAGCACTGGAGGTGCTAGACTGCAAAGGAATGCAGGCACTGAAGGTGTAGGGTCGTGGATAGTCTGGTCACTGGCCTATAAGGACTAGAACCTTGTGTTGTGAGTCTAGTGGCATGAACAACGTGCTAACCACAAGCCTGGTATGGGACAGGCCTGAACAAGTAATTATGTGGATCGCACATGAAACCCCTGCATGAGATGTGTAGTGATGCACGATAAACACGGAGTGCGGCTCCCACACATATCACTGAAGGTGATCAAGCACGCTGACCCAATAATGGGAATAAGCAAAGGGGTGGAGGTTTGGATACAACCTGCCACAACTGTGTCTCGCTGAGAGCCACAGGGTCGGGGGTGAATTGTAAGTGATACATAACAAAAGTTCTTGTTATCTCCACCTTGCCATTCACACGTGGTTGTGAGGAGGGGTCTAATCATTTTGATAGGATGGGCTTGAAAGTGGAATATCTTGCTGGTAAATTGGTACCTCTCTGCAGAGTTAAAAACGTATTCGAATACTCCGAGCTCCCGGGTTTATAGGAGTCTGCTGCGGTGGATTAAATCCACGGGGTGTGACACAAGTACTATTTTCTAAATAAAATGTGTTAAATCAAGATTACCCAAATGACATGTGTTTTCATGATAAGGGGTGCTGCCGTGGGCTGTCGTGTGTCGACGTGTCGCGGTAGTGCTATAATCTAGTGAACATGATTGATGATGTTATATTATGAAAAGTGCTGCCATAAGCTGAAACAAGATAAGATGAGGTATGGAAGTAAAAGATTATTTTATAAACAACCATAATTCTTGACTAGTCTAGGTTCATACCATCACTACTATATGTATCTATTCTTACCTATGACTTGCTGAGTACGTAAGTACTCACCGTTGCAACATTCAACTCAATAGATGGAGCCTACCTTGATCAAGATGATGGCATGGAGTACTTCGTGGATCCAGAAGGAGGAGAATCAGTTCCGCCAGAACCCTGAAGTGTGTTGTTCTGCCGTCAACTTCTTTTGTGGGAGGGTCACCTATCTTCTGCTGTGTAGTTAAATATTTTGCTAAACCCTGAATGCCTTGTAGGCATTGCAATCCTCTTTATGTAAAATTAAGGCCAGCAGGCCACACTGCTTAATATTTTGTTAGTACTCTGTTGCAATGTAATATACTCCTGTGTTTGACTCATCCTGGGAAGTCAAAGGTTTGTGAGAATGGGACTAGCTGCAGCGAGCTAGGTCTCTACAGGAGTAGTCGTTGTCCCAGTTTCGGGGCGCGACATAGAAAAAGGGAACCCAATACTATAATCTCAAGCACATTAAAAAAATTTTCTGGGGAAAATTGGTCTCACGGGATTTTATTGTTTATACCGATAGAAAAAGGCATCCACTACTTCAAATATTTTTCCGGGAAATTTACTCTTTCTATCGGTACTATTTTGTTGTACCGATAGAAACTGACATAATTCTATCGGTATCATTTTGTTGTACCGATAGAAAAGTTCCTCCACTACTTTATTACTCGTACACGGCCCTTTAGTTTCCCTCCACTCGAACAGTTCCACCTTAGAGCACTGCATCTCTTCGAGAGCGAAGAAAACCACAACCTCCGCCGTGACCACTCACTTCCTCTCTCCCACACGACGATCGCCGGCTGGACACTGGTTCGCCACTGCCACCGGTTCTTATTTTCGTCCTTCGCCGGCCGCTGCTGCGTTCTACACCGCCTCTCCATCACCAGAACTGATCGCCGCCGTAAATACCCTAATTCGTCGTTCTATTTCCAGCATCTTCTTTATTTGATCCTAGTGTTTTGCACGTACTAATTCTTCAAGTTTTGCAATTACACTAGGGTTCCCTATTGTGTTGGATTATGTACATTCCGCAAGTAATGTTGATTTAAATTAGGGTTTACATAATATGTTCCAGTGCTGTAATGAACCTGTTTTGAGATTTTAACTTATCTATACTGCTGTATGTGTGATCAATTGTATCCAACTGCCATGTAATGCACATTATATGTTGGAGGTGTTCTTACACATATTCTCTCGGCAGCTCATGTGTTTGCCGATAGAAAATATTTCTGCACAAGTAGTAAAACTTAATTTGGATCTGGAAGGACATGAGCCATGCAATGTACTAGTTTGGTTGGGAATTTTTACTCACTTCGTATGAATATATGGCAATGTGGATGGGTCTTCGATGTATATGTTTCAAATGCCTATACATGACTTTTCCCAACCTAATAGATGTGAAGTCCTGATGACTCACATACAGGCTAGGCTAAAGATTATGCACAGTGGCACTTAGATGATTGTGTGCATATTTACGTGTGAAATAATAATGCTGGCCCATGAATATTAGTATAGCAAATCATCGAGAATGTTATGTGATGACAGTGAATGGTGGCTTGTCAACAAAATTCCATATGTAGAGAACATTGTTATGTTCTATCGGTATCTCACGGGTTTGCCGATAGAAAAATTGTCTTCTGTGGAAGTAATTGTTATGGTCTATCGGCAGCTCATGTGTTTACCGATAGAAAATATTTCTGAACAGTTAAGGAAGTAATTTATGCACGCCTTTCTTTTTGTATTATTTTTCCTTTTGCCGCCCTAGTTAGTCTCCAGTCCTGGGCTGAGTTATGGAACTCCAAGGCGAATTAATTGCCATATATATGGTTTGTTGAAGGTTTTGTAGGGGAAGACATGTCGTCGTCTTCATCGGATGGTACTAGTGGTTTGACTAGGGCCAACCCCATCGTAACTACTGAAGATGCAGCTGTTACATCCCAGCGCAAGAGGGTGGGGCGAGGCGCGACGACGTTGGGGCGTTTGGCCAAACGCATGGATCTTTCTTGTGAGTTCAACCAATTTGGGAGGCCGATTGGAAAGAATGCTGGGAGGTACGCGGCCTACGTTGGGCTGTTGGCGAAAGAAAGGGTGAAGATCACCGTCCAGAGTTGGAAGGAGGTGACGGCGGACGAGAGGGATAGGTTATGGGCGGAAGTGAAGGTTAAATGAACTGAAATCGCTGAACTCTTTCGTAATCACGTTCTCTTGGCTTATACTAAAGTTTAACTAACTCGTGATTAATTGTATGCATATTTCGGAAACAGGCTAAGTGGAACATCCCCGATGATACACCTAGGACTGCCTGCTTGAAGGACATGAACGGAACATGGAAAACCTTTAAGAGCTGGCTCGTCAGTAACTTCCTCGCTGCGGGGAAATCTCCTTGCGAGAAGTACCCCTTCATATCGGAGGAGGTATGGGAGGAATTCACCAAGCAGAAGGGGACTGAGGAGTTCAAGGCCCTTAGCGAGAAGAATAGGGCGATCCAGAAGAGGAACGACCACCCGCATCGGCTCGGATCCCGGGGCTATGCGGGGAAGGAGGAGCAGTGGAAGAAGGAAGACGAGCAAAATCCTGTCATCGACACCCCTGAGTTGCCGCTCTCCGAGATCCGGGATGAGAGGTGCAAGCGATGGTGGAGGGGGAGGGGGTCCGTGTCGTCCACGGGGTTTGTGCAGTTCGCAACCCCTGGGGACGCCGACGTTGTGAGGCCAATGGTAAGTTGGCTAACCTCGTAAACTGTGTGCGCACAAGTGTATATAAGGCAATTTGTCTCACAAGGTACCTTTAAATGTAACAGATCTCTTTTGAGAAGGAGGCAGCGGAGGGATTGTTTACCCCGCAGAGGGAGAACGACATCCTCACCCGGGCTCTAGGAAATAAGGAGCATCCCGGGCGGACACGGGCCGTGGGAGCCATTGTGTCGTGGAAGGCCGGTTTCGTAGATCCGGCTCCACCGAGGAAGAAGGCCCGCTCCTGGAAGGAAAAGGAAGCTGACCTCTCCGATAAGATACGGACTGAGGTACGGGAGGAGATACGGGCGGAGATGCGGGCTGAGATACGGGCTGAGGTACAGTCTGAAGTGCAGACCGAGGTCGCACAAATGAGGGAAGAGTTTGCACGGTTGAGAGAAGCATTGCTGGCCAAGAGTGCAGATGCGGATCCCCAGGACGACGGTACCCCGCGGGGTCGGATAAGCAGTTGAGCTTCGAAGGTACTCGCGGATCCAGTGGATCTACTTGAGGTACTGCAAGCCTTCATCTGTGCACTTAAGTTGATGCCACTCCCATTCTGTTAGAGTTGTTTCGCTAACCTATTTTAATTGTTACAAATTTGCAGGGGCCGGAGGGCTGCATCCTACAGAATCACGTAGGCGCCGGGCAGGAAGTGGTTGGACACGGCTTCGTATATCCGTCTGGGCCGGATGTCCGGGTCCACTGTGTACCTCTGCGGTTGGGTTTCGCAAAGGTACAGGTGGACATGGCCATGCCGGGCTACAACGATTCTCGGTTGCCAGTCCCAACAGAGGAACTGCAGACACTTGCTGAGGCAGTGGGCTCCTACGTACAGTGGCCCAAGAAGTGTCTTGTAATACAACCGGTAAATCCTACACATTTTAGATTACATCCTACTCAGTACACTCAACTTGCATAATCTAACATACGTGCTCATTAATTGAAGTGGCCTGCCGCTGGGCTACCAGGGGACTGCGCCCCCAGCTCGGGGCATGAGGCCCGATCTCGTGCGACCCTGGACACATCAAAGACGGCCTCCACTCCACCCAGCGCATCCACGCCTTCACCTCGGAAGAAAGCTGCCATCACCTCGCCCTTGCCTTCGAAGGTACGCGCTCAGTCCCCGGCAAAAGGCAAGGGCAAAGGCAAGGGAAAAGGGCGACAGGGACAGCCGGAGAGGTTCACGAATGGGTTCGCACTCATGTCGGAGGCAGCTTTGCGCAAATTGGATTGATCAACCAGAGACCTCCACGCGTGGTACCTACACCGAGCTCAGCGCAATCTGAACTTCTTAGTTCCCTACAGGCCTGGGCAGTTCCACTGTGAGCCCGGGAGTATATCCGTGGCACACGGGGATCTGTTCGACCTCTACAACTGGCGGGAGCTCGATATGTCCATCATACGGACTGGAGTCCTGTGAGTTTGCTGATGCTATGTATTGCTGTTTTCTAACTCTGTTTGCTAACTCTGCATTGTTGTAGTTCATTTGAAATGTAGTAACTTTCTGTGCAATACTAATGTCGTCCTTTGCATGCAAGTGCATGTACAGGCTAGCATCGGAGGCTGCGTGTGACAAGGTGGGTTTCCTCGACCCAGAGAAAATAAGCCTCACGATGCTAGAGCACGACGCCGCGCACGCTGAGCAGTACATATCCAAGGCGCTGATGGCGCAGCAGGACAGGGAGTTCATTCTGGTGCCATACCACCAAAGGTTAGTGCATTTCATACTAATTTAACTCGATCTTGTATGTTACACCTGAGATATACTTTGAGCACGCGGTCCTCTTTTACGTACAATGCAGGGGCCACTGAATCCTCATCGTGATCTGTCCGCCGAGGAACGAGGTGTACTACCTCGATTCGATGCGTGACAAATTATCGATGGAATATGTGGTCAAGGGGAATATGGAGGCGTAAGTAACTTATATGTTTGATTTAAATTTTCACCTCACTAGCTCATGATAATACATTAACGGGCAATACTAACTGAAATGCAGGGCTTTTGATAAATATGCGTCCGCTGGAGGGAGGCATGCCGCACCGCAGGGCTCCCTACTAGCTTGGAAAGAATATGAGGTACTTACGAGACTTTTTGTTTATGCTTAATTAGTTTATGGAAACAATAGCTAACATGTCTTCGCATATGCAATTATCTCAGTGCCATCAGCAGCCGCAATCATGGGAATGCGGGTTTTATGTGTTGCGCTACATGTACGACCTAGTGCAGACAAACTTTGCCCAATTCCCCCAGGTAAGCATCGATAGCTAACTCAAATTTGAAAATTGGGTGTCACGTTCTAAATTAGGAAGTTAGTTACTAAGTATTCACACATGCTTGCAGATCGCCATGTCGAAAGACTCATACGAAAATGCAAAGATTAGAGATCTTCGACAAATCTGGGCTCAATATGTCATGGAGGAAGTTGCGCCCAACCATCCGCCATGATAATTTTCTCTTTTTCGTGTACTCTATGCATAGACTGTTTATATACATGTGAATAAATATATATGTCAATAAATGTCCACATTGGATTGCAATTTGTATTTGTCCATATATATGTGAATAAATGTGGATAACTGTCTAATGTGTCAATCTGTTCTGTGAATTTACCCTTCTTTGCATCTGTACTGTATTGTGTATCCAATCTATAATGTATTGCATCTGTACTGTATATGTGAATGTACTGTATTGTGAATGCAAATAATGTACTGTATATGTGAATGTTCTATTAGCAAATTCATTCATAGCCGACAGACCACTACAAATTTTCTATCGGTAAACTCATCCACAACCGAGAGAATACTGTAATTTTTCTATCGGTAAACTTGAAATTAACCGTCAGAATAGTATGACTTTTCCTGCCGGTGAACTCATCCACAACCGAGAGACTACTGTGGTTTTTTCTATCGGTAAACTCATCCACAACCGAGAGACTACTACCCATTTTTCTATCGGTAAACTTGAAATTAACCGTCAGAATAGAGTGACTTTTCCTGCCGGTGAACTCATCCACAACCGAGAGACTACTGTGGTTTTTTCTATCGGTAAACGTATAATTAACCGTTAGAAGAGTGTGATTTTTCCAGCCGGTGAACTCATACACAACCGAGAGAGTACTAAGATTTTTTCTATCGATAATTTCATTTCCAACCGAGAGAGTGCTACACTTTTTTCTGTCGGTAAACTTATAATTAACCGTTAGAATATGGGTATTTTTCGCAACGCTAAACGTCAGACTACGACGGGTTTTCTATCGGTACAATCATAAGGTGCCGATAGAATAGTAATATTTTCTTGTCGGTAATCATGTAATTAACCGTTAGAATAGTGGTACTTTTCCCTCCGTTAATCGTCAGATTACGACGGGTTTGCTATCGGTACACTCCTAAGATGCCGATAGAATTGTTAATTTCTTTTGTCGGTTATTTACCGATAGAAAATGTTCTGTCTTGTTCTATCGTGTCTATCTCTATCGGTACAAAAACCGATAGTAGAAGGGTTTTTTTAACACCCTGAGTTAGGGGTGAAAACTTCCTTTTCATCAATAGCATGCATGCATGTATCTGTAGTAATAGTCAGATCAGTATCTATCCTAAGCCCTAAAATCTCCAAAATCTATCCTGTGACCTCAAATCAAGATCAGATTGTTCAGATGTGATCTATTAGTTATCCTGAATCTAAAAGCCTTCAGAACCCAGATCCAATTCTATCTCTAACTTCCAGAATTATCAATTCCATTCTGTTTTCGAAAACAGAATATCCTATATTACCCAAATACCCTAAGTTTCAGAAATCCAGATTTAATCAAAATCTTGACCAAGTTCAGACCAGATTATTCCTGAAATATGATCATGGGTATGTCAATACCTTAATCCAAAAAGTTGACAGCCAGATTTCACCATCTAGACTCTTTTCACAAATCAGTCCAAGAGTTATCGCAAATTAGTCCTTATCTGATATCTGAAAACCCAAAAAGGCTAAAATCTCCAGATTAACTTCAAACTCAAAATCTTTTCAGCAAATCTTCTCAAAATGCTATTTGCCACAAGTCTCTCTTCTGTGCAGATATCAAAACCAAACCCTAAATGCCAGAATTCGAAATCGATAAAACTCAAATCTTACTTTACCCTAAATTACCCTATTTTCAATTTGTATCGAAAACTATTCAGATGTGCCAAACCTTATCAATTACCTTTGCCAAATATCCTGTTGAATATAATTTACCAGATTAGTGAAACCAATTTCAGTTTAAACCTCCCAGAATTCCAGATTTACATTTCAGTCCAAGACTCAAAGATTTGAAATTGCAACTCAGCCCATTTCGACCAGGACAGCAGTAAGCATACGACCAGAAACCGCCGTGCCTGTGCGCCGTGGTTGCTCGCCGCCGGTGAGGCTTCGCCGCGCTTGTGACCGTGCATGCCGGTGCGCACGTGTCCTTGCTCCAGCTGGTGCCGTGGCAAGGTCGCTGCTACGTCGACGACCAGTGCCTGCTCCCGCGCTCGATCAACGGCTTTTTGTCAGCAACTCCTCGCCACGTCGCCTTGCCGCGCCAGTGTTGTCGCCACCGCTTGCTACAAGCTTTGCCAGGTCCCGATGAGGCGACATTGTGATCAGCTGAAAGCTTGTCGCCGTCGCATCATCGCTCTTGCTGTTTCTTCGCCGCTACTGCTCCAGCACGCAAACAATCTCATCACAGCAGCCAATCACTTCATTGTCCCCTTCGCCATCTTCGCCTGGTCTATTTAAACGCTCCTGTGTGCAGCAGCTTCTCCACACTTCACCAGAAACCAGCCAAATTCCAAATCTCGCTGTTTCAGTCATCTTCTCCGGCGAGCCGTCGAGGAGGCTCACAGTGCCAGCTTCATCCACATCATCTCCTGCCAAATTAAAGCCATCAGTGAGTTCCCCTACTCATCCTCTCTGTGTAGTACTATCTAATTGCTCCCCGGTGACCTCTAACGCCGGTGATCACCGGAAATTGCAGTTTGCCCTGTTTCTGTAATGTGGCTCAATCCAGTACAAATTAGCTTTCGATTTTGTAAAAAAAATTGATCAGTAAGCCAAATCAAGCAAGCCTGTGAAGTTAGATTTCGAAATTAAGAAAGAATCGAAGCTTTTCCCTAAACCGAGCTTCACCAGAAACCGGCGATCGTCGCCAGACTTCTCCAGTGATCCTCCGGCCAATCTAATTGTACCAGAAGCTTCCTTATACCTCCTAGATACTCTCCAAGCAAGGAATTAAGTTCTTTTGGCCTGTAGCAGAAACCCCCAATTGGCAGTGCTTCTTCTCCGGCGCCGATGACCGGAAAGGTGTTCCCAGCCGTTTCAGCCCAAATCACCTTGTCTTTTAGATGTGCCTTAGCCTCCTGAGCATTTTTGTCTTCTAGCCTCACACCTAGATCGGCCTAGATTGGAAGTTATAGCCATGCCAAGTTTGTATCCAGAAATGATCTAGTGCAGTGTGTTCATCTCAGTTCATCATCAAATTTCTTGCTTTCCAGCCATTTCCTGCCCTAGATCCTGTTAACTTAATTGTTCCTATTATCAATGCCTACCTCCCAGACAAAGTGGAGCATCATTTGGAGCTCCAGATCAAAAGTTATGCTAAGCCCTAGTTTTTGGCATTGTCAGCTCTATGCCAGAGCTTGTCAGCCAGTGGCATTGACCTTGTTTACCCACTTCTGGTTGTGTATTTTGAAAACCACTTTGTCCACTGAATTTGTAGAGTTGTGATCTACATTTTCTTCTACTACCACAACTTGAGATAAGCACTCTAGCTTTTCTTAAAGCTATGTCCAAGCCTTGATCCGAATGTCGATCTGTTGACATTCGCTGTTTTGATTAAACCAGCCACAAAATTGTTATCCCTATTGTAATCCTGAAACCCTAAGATTATCTAATAACCATCCTTAGCCCAAATTCCTTGAAACCCTAGAACCTCGACTCAGTTCCGTTTGCAGTTCAAATTATCTCCAGTTTAGTTCAATCATTCTTGTTGAGCATTTCTGCATATAAGTCATAAAACATTTTAATATTATAAGTAATTATTGTGTGTTTGTTTGTCGTCGAGCAGATTCAGAAGCTGACTTTGAAGATTTTGCTGTTGACCCGTCATCGACTGCTGTATCTTACGACGCGGAAGGCAAGTCATATCCTTGGTCATCTTGAACCTACAATTTAAATGTTGCTATAATATAACCTTGAATATAGGCAATATTGCATGTGAAAGATTGAGAATGGTTGATTTATGAATTGGCTGTACTAGACTGGTTATCTGTGAAATGTGAAATAAACAAGTTTTGAGCCATGAACTATTATATGTATTTATATCTTTATATTCATGAAATAAAACCCCTAGCCGTGACCAGAAAAATGGTATGGATGGCTGTAGCACTGGAGGTGCTAGACTGCAAAGCATATGCAGGCACTGAAGGTGCAGGGTTGTGGATGGTCTGGTCACTGGTATATAAGGACTAGAACCTTGTGTTGTGCGTCTAGTGGCATGAACAACGTGCTAACCGCAAGCCTGGTATGGGACAGGCCTGAACAAGTAATTATGTGGATCGCACATGAAACCCCTGCATGAGATGTGTAGTGATGCACAATAAACACGGAGCGCGGCTCCCACACATATCACTGAAGGTGATCAAGCACGCTGACCCAGTAATGGGAATAAGCAAAGGGGTGGAGGTTTGGATACAACCTGCCACAACTGTGTCTCGCTGAGAGCCACAGGGTCGGGGGTGAATTGTAAGTGATGCATAACAAAAGTTCTTGTTATCTCCACCTTGCCACTCACACATGGTTGTGAGGAGGGGTCTAATCATTTTGATAGGATGGGCTTGAAAGTGGAATATCTTGCGGGTAAATTGGTACTTCTCTGCAGAGTTAAAAACGTATTTGAATACTCCGAGCTCCCGGGTTTATAGGAGTCTGCTGCGGTGGATTAAATCCACGGGGTGTGACACAAGTAGTATTTTCTAAATGAAATGTGTTAAATCAAGATTACCCAAATGACATGTGTTGTCATGATAAGGAGTGCTGCCGTGGGCTGTCGTGTGTCGAAGTGTCGCGGTAGTGCTATAATCTAGTGAACATGATTGATAATGTTATATTATGAAAAGTGCTGCCATGAGCTGAAGTAAGATGAGATGAGAAAGAAAAAGATTATTTTACAAATATCCATAATTCTTGACTAGTCTAGGTTCATATCATCACTACTATATGTATCTACTCTTACCTATGACTTGCTGAGTACGTAAGTGCTCACCCTTGCGACATTCAACTCAATAGATGGAGTACTTCGTGGATCCAGAAGGAGGAGAATCAGTTCCGCCAGAACCCTGAAGTGTGTTGTTCTGCCGTCAACTTCTTTTGTGGGAGGGTCACCTATCTTCTGCTGCGTAGTTAATATTTTGTTAAACCCTGAATGCCTTGTAGGCATTGTAATCCTCTTTATGTAATATTAAGGCCAGCAGGCCACACTGCTTAATATTTTGTTAGTACTCTGTTGTAATGTAATATACTCCTGTGTTTGACTCATCCTGGGAAGTCAAAGGTTGTGAGATTGGGACTAGCTGCAGCGAGCTTGGTCTCTACAGGAGTAGTCGTTGTCCCAGTTTCGGGGCGCGACAGTTTTTTGTACCGATAAAGAAAGCTTTTCTGTACTAGTGCAAGACGAAGGCATGGAGAACTTCTTGGATCCAGAAGGAGGAGTGTCAGTTCCGCCAGATCCCTGATGTGTGTTGTTCTGCCATCCACTTCTCATTGTGGGTGGGTCACCTCTCTCCTGCTGTGTAGATGTTATTTTGCTAAACCATGTATGCCGCGAAGGCATTGTAATCTTCTTATGTAATATCAAGGCCTACAGGCCACACTGCTTGATTATTTTGTAAGTTACTCTGTTGCAATGTGAATATACTCCTGTGCTTGACTTATCCTGGGAAGTCAAGGGTATGTGTATGCTATGCATATATGGGACTAGCTGCAGCGAGCTATGTCTCTACAGGAGTAGTTGTGGTCCCAGTTTCGGGGCGCGACAAAATTATGGTATCAGGGCAACATGAGAACTTGACTGTAGGACGACACCTTTAGGGATTGGCCGTGCCAGGAAGACGTAATTTATTTAGAAAACTACTTGTTGAAAATTGTATTTTGATAAAAATAATGAGCTTTGTAGCTCTTGAAAACTTTTATTTCAAAACTTTATTTGGATTTTCTAAAATTCGGTAAGATTGTGAGAGTGCGTTTTGTTGTTTCAGAGTGTCTTAGGGGTTGGTGTAGATAGAGCTAGTGATGCTCTTGATAGATTTGTGATTCGCTGTTGCTTTTGCAATGGTTAACTTGTGTATTATGGCTCGTAGCCTAAGTATTTCATGCATTAAAGTAGTTTGCATTATTTTCTGCATTGTTGTCTTAGTTGGCCCTAGATAGTTAGATCAGTCCCATCTTCTTTTCAGAGCCACCATGGTTGATACAAGAAGAAGATCTCGAAATAGTGGAGAGGACATAGATCAGACTCCGCATGAGGAAGACACTGTGACAATAAGACCTTTATTTCAACAAGGATCTCAAAGTTTCAATCCGCCCCAGAATGAACAACTTAGTCTACAGGAAATTCTTCTGTCAATGGAGAAGAATCGACAGGAAGCTCAAACAGCCCATACTCAGTTGTTGGCTCAGATAGTATAGAATTGCCTACTGGAACAACAGAAGGAACTACTATAGGAACCAGATTAACAGATTTCCAAAAGACCCGTCCATCAACTTTCTCTAGTGCGACCGATCCCATGGTTGCCGATGACTGGTTGAGGGATATAGAGAGGAAATTAGACACAGTTCAATGTGGTGATAAAGAAAAAGTTTTGTTTGGATCACACCAGTTAGTAGGAGCTGCAACTGCATGGTGGATGAACTACCAGGAGGCTCACCTTGACAAAGATAACATCTCTTGGATGGAATTCAATGAACAATTTCGTAAATTTCACGTACCTACCAGCGTTGTAGCTGCTAAACGTCGGGAATTCCGTAATTTGACCCAAGGAAATAAGACGATCACAGAATATCTACACTAGTTCACTCACCTAGCCCGGTATGCACCTGGAGATGTTGATACCGAAGAAAAGAAGATAGAACGCTTTGCAGAAGGACTTCAACACTACCTGCAGTACCAAATCGCCTCCCATGAGTTAACTGAATTTCAGACACTAGTGAATAGGGTCCTAAAGATAGAGGAGAAGAGGAATATGGAAGAAGAAAGCCGGAAGAGGAAGATGCTCCAGCAAGCGCGGCCACAGACAAACCCAACCAGAGAAAGAGCTCCCGTCGCCTCTTGTTTTCAACCATCATACCAAACTCCCAGACCAGCAATGACGTTGTGTCCCAATTGCAAAGGAAACCACCTTCAGAAGAATTGTCCTCATTTCAGTATTCAGTGTTATCATTGTAAACAATTTGGACATCGTCGAGTTCACTGCCCTTGGATTCAACTTCCACCATCCATTGCCAAGTCACAGGTAGGAACACAGCCAGAAGCATCCAAAGTACCAGTGTCACCACCACAGAATATCAGAGGAACTCCACCAGGAAGAGAAAGAGGTAGAACACCAACTGTAACTCCAGGAGGAAACCTAAACTACACTTCCATCCAAGAAGCAGGAAACACCACCGACATCCTTCGAGATTATAAGTTCAGAGGGAAATCAGTCAGAACAAGAAGTTACTTGGAAGAAGGAAGAGAATTTTCAGCAAACCTATCTCTATTCTTATCCTTTCTTTTCTTAGGTAAATCTCGGGGTGAGATTTCTTTAAGGAGGGTAGATCTGTAACATCCTGAGTTTTGGGATGAAAAGTTTCTTTCTTAAAAGTCATGCATGCATATGTCTCTCCTAGATCAACCAAATCAGCCTCAGCTTTATTCTGTTCTAGCCCTAAAATGCTCTGATACCATTCGCTGTGGGATCCCCAATTGAGGATCACCGTGGTAACCGCCCAGGTAGGTTACGCACAGCATGATGTCACATGAGCTCAAAACAACACAAGCATAACATTATAGATAACCAAGTATCAGGCCAACTCGGGCCAATATTACATAACTAGTGCACCGAGAACGGCGCTAAGTAGAGTTGCTAATAAAATAACCAGTTTATCAAAACAAGAATCGGTATCTAAGTACCGAACACACAACATAATACATAAAGCAACAACAAACAACTTGACTTCAATCAACAGCGGAGTTGGAGGTGCTTCTCCCACATCTGACTTGACTTGGTGCATGATCCTTCTAAAACGTGGGCTCATCTGGGGCACTTCCATCTTCTGCTGAGTATTCAAGACCGAAAGAATCGGGATCCTCGAATCCCTCTTCTACAGTTGGATATAATTGCAAGGGTGAGCACTTGGTGCTCAGCAATACTCATTCCAGGGATTATTGCAAATGTACTTACATGAGGGTAAAACATGTGATTCAGGGGTTTCAGTTCCATATTCATAGAGGTACATAGATTTCCAAGTCATTGGTTCAGTAAAGCATTGTTTCATCATAAAAAGGATACTTTAAACATTAAACAGGTTTTCCATAAAATATTAGGTGTAGTGGTCTCCCATGAGTCACTACTTTATTAACCACATTATGAAAACATTCCCAAATATTACTTGTGCCATAACCCATGGATAACACCCACTACGAAAAGACTCCTGAACCTGGGAGTACAGAGTATCTGATACTTCTTTTACACTTTGCAAAGGTGTACCTCTTTTTAAATCCACTAGTTCACTCGACTTTCAAGTCGGTACAGCTCCATGTGACTTATACACATGTGACAAGGTCAAGATCACACAACGTTTAGCAGTCTAATGTTAACAGTCTCCCCGCCGGGTAGATAGACAATCAAGTCTCATGTACCGTTGTGGGTCCTCCCCACTGCCTTACTTCCTAGCCTTAGTCGTTGTCCACGCAAGACACATGACTTCTTGATTACAACTGCGTACGGTTTAATCTAGGTCTAGGGGGACTTCCTTCCATCTGCCTTTACTCTCATTATTTTTCTGAACTCACATCACTCATGGCCGAACTGCGGCCCACCAGTTTCCACGCGAGAAACCGGATCGACAACCATTGCAAGGGAACTGTTAACATAAAGAAAGCTACTAAGTTGCGCCCGTCCCATACCAGGCAAGTAGTTGGTACGTTTACAATTCGCATAGAGACACAGCACAAGGTTCTCGTCCTTATGAACCAATAGTGAGGAGCATTCACATATCCCAGGTGCGCACCGCACCCTCACCATACAACCCATCCTCACTACTGATCCTTTTATCAGTTTTCTTATGAAAACGGTTTTCATCATAACTTCTCATGTAGTTGACCATTTTATGTTTAATGTGAGTATTCAGTATATGAGCCTTAGGGTGACAAAAGCATATATATATATAAAGGTTCAATGACAAAAGGGGTTTCGTGATTCATTAGGTGATATCTATTCACGTCATTCAAATATAACTTGTATCTAAAATAAGCATGCATAAGTGAGAAAACAGTGAATATACTTCATATAAAAATATTGGGTGAGACATGATCAAAGGAATGAGGCTTGCCTTGCAATGATGGGTCTAAACACTCAGACGGTTCTTCGAAGACTTCTTCCACTCCTTCAGCTTCTGATTCTGCGGCAATCAAACAATACACAAACACACTACATAAGCATACAGAAAATAGTTTCCATAGAAAATATTAAGTAAATAGGTCATGCATGCAGGGAAAAAGGGTTAGGACAAGGTCAAAAAGGTTCTGGTCGAAGAAACAGCTCAAAAGGATTGAACATCAGAGGGTCGACATTCGGTTCACGGCTTTGGCATAGCTTCAAACTGGTCTTAGGATAGTTTTCTGGAGAAGTGATAGTAGAAAAAGTTGTAGATCTTAATTCCAGGAATCTAAAGGACAAAGTGACATTCTCATTGCTCAACCAGAAGGGGTTGAACAAGGTCAATGCCAGTGGCTGACATGCACTGACATAGTGCTGGACATAGCCAGAAACTAGGGCATGGTATAACTTTTGATCTAGGGCTTTAATTGATGCACCACTTTGTCTGGGAGCTAGGCCTTGATAACAGGAACAAGTTACTCAACATGCTCAAGGACAGAAAGTGGCTGGAGGGCGGCCAAATCTGGCGAGAAAACACGATGGCCTGGACATGAACTGAGCTACTAGACAGTGATTTTGGCAATGGAATAACTTTTGATTCAGGTCGATTCAGAGGTCGAGCTAGTGGACAATATTGCTCAGAGTACTGGAATCTATCTAAGGGACAAGGTTTCAAGTGCTAGATCGGCCGGAGAAGAATTCCGGCGACCGGCGCTTGAGAAGACGACACTGGACAAAGGGGGGTTTTTGATACAGTGGATTTGAACTCGATTCTTTGCTCAGGGAGTGAGAGGGTCGAGTGTGGAAGCTACTGGTGTGGTTAATTTGGCCGGAGGATCGCCGGCGTGGCCTGGCGAGGAGAGCCAGTTCACTGGTGGCGCGCAAATTGGGGAGAGCTATGATCTTAGCTCAATTTTGAAATCCAGATTGGTAGGCTTGCTAAAAGGAGTATGCTGATCAATTTCTTCTACTGGTACTAAGGCTAATTTGGATTAAATCGGGCAGCATTGCAGGAACAGGGGATCGCCAGGATGCAATTGACTGCTATGGCACAGAGAGGGGGAAGAGGGGAACTCACTGGTGGCTTTGGTTTGAAGAAAGGTGCAGCGAATTGGGCTGGCGCCGTGAGCTCCAGAGATTTCTCGCCGGAGAAGAAAGTGAACTCGACGGCGGTGAGAAATTAGCTGGTTTCTGCTACTGGGAACTGAAGCAATGCACTGAGGGGGGTGTTTATAGAGGCTGGAGCCATCTGCTGGTCGACAATTCAGGGAACAGCGGCGACGAAATCGACCGGACACAGCGGGGACTTGTGCCGGCGGTGATGATGAGGCAGTGGCGCTCGGTGGTACAGGCTTTTGGCAGTGGATGGCACAGGCGCAGGCGGTGAGGGGACACCGAAGTGATAGCTTCATCGACGCGTGGCCGGGACGTGTCGAACGGTGAAGGTGAAGCTGCTGGTTCACGGGCACGCGCGCGGGAAGCAACAGGCCGTGCTGGTGCGGCCGAGGTGTGGTCCACGGCAATGCCACGAATGCACACTGGTGTCAGGTACGTGGCAAAGGTGGTGGCAGCTTTGGAAGTTCACCGGCGGCGAAGAACGCGTCGAAGCTCTGCGGCTGTTTCTGCTGAAACACGGCCAGGGGCCTAAATGCAATAAAAAGGACTGATCTGCAAGGAAAGTTTGGATAGGAGTTGGGCTTGATTGCAATTCTGGAGATCTAAGGGTCTGATCTGAAATCTGATTTCACAGATGAGTCGTATAAAGATACTAGAACTCATCCAGCCAAAGTTTGATAGGATCGGGCAAGATATGAAGGGTTTCGACAAAAATGGGGAAAACAGTTTAGGGTAAAATTAGAGTATTTAGGGTTTTGAAACGGCAAGGGTCGAAACTCAGTTTTAGGATAGGATTTTGGAGATGATCCAGAAGAGAAAAATGTTTAGAATAATACTTAGATGATAATATCTGAAACATATTAGGGTTTGGGGCCGAGATGTGGATTTTGGCTATTTCAGGGTTTGGGCGAAAAACAGGGGTGTTACAACCTACCCTCCTTAGAAACAATCTCGTCCTCTTGAGAAATTAGCTGGTTTCTGCTGATGGGAACTGAAGCAATGCACTGAGGGGGGGTATTTATAGAGGCTGGAGCCATCTGCTGGTCGACAATTCAGGGAATAGCGGCGACGAAATCGACCGCAAAGCGACCGGACACAGCGGGGACTTGTGCCGGCGGTGATGATGAGGCACTGGCGCTCGGCGGTACAGGCTTTTGGCAGTGGATGGCACAGGCGCAGGCGGTGAGGGGACGGCGAAGTGATAGCTTCATCGACGCGTGGCCGGGACGTGTCGAACGGTGAAGGTGAAGCTGCTGGCTGATGGGCACGCGCGCGGGAAGCAACTGGCCGTGCTAGCGCGGCCGAGGTGGCGTCCACGGCAATGCCACGAATGCGCACTGATGTCAGGTACGTGGCAAAGGTGGTGGCAGCTCTGGAAGTTCACCGGCGGCGAAGAACGCGGCGAAGCTCTGCAGCGGTTTCTGCTAAAACACAGCCAGGGGCCTAAATGCAATAAAAAGGACTGATCTGCAAGGAAAGTTTGAATAGGAGTTGGGCTTGATTGCAATTCTGGAGATCTAAGGGTCTGATCTGAAATCTGATTTCGTAGATGAGTCGTGTAAAGATACTAGAACTCATCCAGCCAAAGTTTGATAGGATCGGGCAAGATCTGAAGGGTTTCGGCAAAAATGGGGAAAACAGTTTAGGGTAAAATTAGGGTATTTAGGGTTTTGAAACGGCAAGGGTCGAAACTCAGTTTTAGGATAGGATTTTGGAGATGATCCAGAAGAGAAAAATGTTTAGAATAATACTTAGATGATAATATCTAAAACAGATTAGGGTTTGGGGCCGAGATGTGGATTTTGGCTATTTCAGGGTTTGGGCGAAAAATAGGGGTGTTAGAACCTACCCTCCTTAGAAACAATCTCGGCCTCGTGAGAAATTAGCTGGTTTCTGCTGCTGGGAACTAAAGAAATGCACTGAGGGGGGTATTTATAGAGGCTGGAGCCATCTGCTGGTCGACAATTCAGGGAATAGCGGCCACGAAATCGACCGCAAAGAGACCGGACACAGCGGGGACTTGTGCCGACGGTGATGACGAGGCACTGGCGCTCGGCGGTACAGGCTTTTGGCAGTGGATGGCACAGGCGCAGGCGGCGAGGGGACAGCGAAGTGATAGCTTCATCGACGCGTGGCCGGGACGTGTCGAACGGTGAAGGTGAAGCTGCTGGTTCATGGGCACGTGCGCGGGAAGCAACTAGCCGTGCTAGCGCGGCCGAGGTGGCGTCCACGGCAATGCCACGAATGCGCACTGATGTCAGGTACGTGGCAAAGGTGGTGGCAGCTCTGGAAGTTCACCGGCGGCGAAGAACGCGGCGAAGCTCTGCGGCGGTTTCTGCTGAAACACAGCCAGGGGCCTAAATGCAATAAAAAGGACTGATCTGCAAGGAAAGTTTGAATAGGAGTTGGGCTTGATTGCAATTCTGGAGATCTAAGGGTCTGATCTGAAATCTGATTTCGCAGATGAGTCGTGTAAAGATACTAGAACTCATCCAGCCAAAGTTTGATAGGATCAGGCAAGATCTGAAGGGTTTCGACAAAAATGGTGAAAACAGTTTAGGGTAAAATTAGGGTATTTAGGGTTTTGAAACGGCAAGGGTCGAGACTCAGTTTTAGGATAGGATTTTGGAGATGATCCAGAAGAGAAAAATGTTTAGAATAACACTTAGATGATAATATCTGAAACAAATTAGGGTTTGGGGCCGAGATGTGGATTTTGGCTATTTCAGGGTTTGGACGAAAAACAGGGGTGTTACAACCTACACTCCTTAGAAACAATCTCGTTCTCGAGATTAGGGAAAGTCGGAGAATAGGAAAGGATATTCTCGACGGCGGTCTTCCTCTCTTTCCCAAGTTGACTCTTCTTCTGAGTGATTGTTCCACTGGACTCTGCAGAATCGGATGGTTCTTAACTTCAGCACTCTCTCGTTGGTTTCCAGAATTCTGATAGGGTATTCTTGACAAGAGAAATCTGGTTGAATTTCAATTTCTGCGGGAGATATCTGTTCCGATGGTTTTCTCAAGCATTTCTTCAATTGGGACACATGGAAGACGTCATGAATTCCGATCAGTTCTGGTGGCAATTCCAGCTTGTATGCTACTTCACCTTGCTTTTCCAGAATTCGATACGGTCCGACATATCTGGGTTTTAATTTTCCCTTCATCTGGAATCTTCGAACTCCTTTGTATGGCATAATTTTGAGATACACATAGTCGCCCTTTTCAAATGATAACTCTCTTCTGCGATTGTTTGCATAGCTTTTCTGTCGAGATTGAGCCGTCTTCAGTTTTTCCTGTATAATCTTGACATGGGCGGTAGCTTCTTCTACCAACTGGGGCCCTAGAAGTTGCTTTTGACCTATCTCTGTCCAATACAGAGGTGTGCGGCATTTTCTTCCATATAGAGCTTCATATGGTGCCATCTGCAGGCTTGTTTGGAAGCTGTTGTTGTATGTGAACTCTGCATATGGTAGGAATAGTTCCCAAGAGTCTCCATAATCTAAAACACATGCTCTCAACATGTCTTCCAGAATTTGGTTTACCCCCTCAGTCTGACCTCCGGTTTGAGGGTGGTAAGCGGTACTGAATTTCTGCAATTCTTGCCAAAATCTTGAAACAAATTGGGCTCCTCTATCGAAAATAATAGCTTTTGGTACTCCGTGTAGTACAACTACTCTATTGAGGTATAACTCTGCTAAGTCCTTTGCCGTGTATTGGGTCTTTACTGGGAGAAAATGTGCTACCTTTGTCAATCTGTCTACTATGACCCATATGGAATCGCAACCTTTTCTTGTTCTTGGTAGTCCTACGATGAAATCCATTCCAATTTCATCCCACTTCCACTCTGGGATCTGTAGGGGTTGTAGCGGTCCTGCGGGCCTTTGGTGTTCTACTTTCACTCTTTGGCACGTGTCACAGGCTGCGACAAACTTAGCAATTTCTTTCTTCATTCCTTACCACCAAAAGTGGTTCTTCAAATCTTTATACATCTTGGTGCTGCCTGGGTGTATGGAATGTGGGGTTTGATGAGCTTCTTGCATGATCAAATCTTTTACCTCATTGTTGTTTGGAACACAGATACGATCATTGTACCATAGAATCCCTTGTTCATCTTTTCGAAGGTTAGTCACATTTTCACTCTTCATGTCTTCTTTCATCTCTTGGACGTCTGGGTCTGTTGCTTGAGCTTTTTGGATCTTGTCTTTCAGCTCACATTCCATATTTAGGGCAGTAATGGTTCCTTGGTTCACTAATTCCAATTGCAACCTTTCGAAGTCCTTAATTAGTTGTGTTGGCACTTCTAGCTGTGCTATCTGGTTACAGCGGGACTTTCTGCTCAAAGCATCGGCCACTACATTAGCTTTGCCAGGGTGATAGCGGATCTCTAAGTCATAATCTTTGATCAGTTCTAGCCATCTTCTCTACCTCATATTCAACTCCTGCTGTGTGAAGATATATCTTAGGCTCTTATGGTCTGTGTAAATCTCGCATTTGTTGCCTAATAAGTAGTGTCTCCATATCTTCAATGCATGCACGACGGAAGCTAATTCCAAATCGTGCGTTGGATAATTCTCCTCATGAGGTCGTAGCTGTCTTGATGCATACGCTACCACTTTCCTTTCTTGCATAAGTACACAACCTAATCCTTGTTTGGATGCGTCACAGTAAACCTGAAAGTCCTTTTTGACATCCGGTAGTATAAGGATTGGTGCAGTTGTCAACCTTTTCTTTAATTCTTCGAATATTCCATCACACTCCTTGGTCCATTCGAAAGAGGTGTTCTTCTTCAGTAGCTGGGTCAGCGGTTTGGTGATCCTTGAGAATCCTTCCACAAATCTTCGGTAGTATCCCGCCAATCCCAAGAAACATCTGACTTCTGTCGCAGTTTCTGGTTGTTTCCATTCAGTGACAGCTTGTATCTTTATTGGGTCCATAAATATTCCTTCACCTGAGATGATGTGTCCTAAGAAAGAAATCTTTCTCAGGCAAAAAGCACACTTGCTGAATTTGGCGTATAGCTGATGGTCTGCTAACTTCTTTAACACTATCCTCAGATGGTGTGCGTGCTCTTCCTCTGTCTTGGAATAGACAAGGATATCATCTACAAACACGATAATGAACTTATCCAGGAACTCCATGAGGATCTTGTTCATTAAGTTCATAAATACAGCGGGTGCATTAGTCAATCCAAAGGGCATTACTGTAAATTCATGCAACCCGTATCTAGTTACGAATGCAGTCTTAGGGATGTCTTGTTCTCGGATCCTCAACTGGTGGTATCCTGATCACAGGTCTATTCTTGAGAATAATTCCGCTTCTCTGAGCTGGTCAAAGAGGTCATCTATTCTGGGCAAAGGGTATTTGTTTTTGATGGTCATGTCATTCAGCTTACGGTAGTCTATGCAAAGTCGCATACTACCATCTTTCTTCTTAACAAAGAGCACTGGGGCTCCCCATGGTGATGAGCTTGATCTGATAAATCCTTTCTCTTCTAATTCAGCTATCTGCCTCTTCAGCTCTTCCTGCTCATGACCTGTCATCTGAAACAACTTCCTCCCGTATGGGGCGGATCCAGGTTTTAGTTCAATGGTGAACTCTATATCCCGATCTGGTGGTAATCTGGGAAGTTCTTCTGGAAAGACTTCTGGGTATTCATTAACAATCGGTACCTCTTCAAGCTTCATCTCCTCAATGTAGTTCAATCTCTGCAGGTAGTCACAGATTGGAGTTCTCTCTGCGTGGAATGTAACTTGTTTTCCATTGGCATTCGTCAGGGTGATTGTTTTCTTCTCACAGTCCATCATTCCCTTATGCTTGGCCAGCCAATCCATTCCAAGAATGACGTCTAGCCCTTGAAGATTTAGAACTAGCATGTCTGCCAGGAAATCTAGATTGCCGATACAGAAGGCAACATCTCTACAGATGGAATTAACAGTCATCCTAGCATCAGGTGACTGAATAACGATAGGGTGCTCTAAAGCAAACACAGGCAAGTTACTACTCAACAAGTGATCTTTTGACACAAAAGAATGAGTTGCACCGGGGTCAAATAAAACAACCGAAATCTGAGATGAGATCAAGAGTCTACTCAATACGCTAGATTATTTGGTAAAAGTCTAATTGTGGAAAACTTAATTTGCTTAAGAAAACCGTATTGAGTAATTATTTGAAAATTTTCAAAACCTTTTTCTTACTTTTAAGTATTCCGTGTCTCATCATCTCAGATGGCCCCTGACAAGAAGCTGATTCATGGAGATGAGTTAGGATCATGGGCGTTGATGCTTTGGATGATGTTGCAATTTCTTGGAGCAAGAGACAATCAACGACCAGTCTACTACGTCCGTTCCGAGGAAGTAGATGGCAGACCTTATGGCTTTCGCGCCTCAGTTATCATGTATGAGATTCTGGAGCTCGGGAGAGGATCAACGAGGAAGGAAGCTCGTCGAGAAGAGGAAGAAGATGCCATTCAAGATGCTGCTCGTCGCGCTATAGGTACCATCCGTCAGTTGCACGATGATTTCCTTGTAGGTTCTCCTTTCTCCTTCGTGCCCTACCAAGTCCCTGAATCGGAGCGTCGAGTTGTTCATCCCTCCACCAACCAGAGAGATGCCATCCTAACCAAGACCAGAGATGTAGTTCAAGCTTTGGAGTCAAGCTACACTTGGTTGTTGCGTGAGCATGAAAGTGCTTGGGATGACCGTCATTATCTTGAGGGAATGCTCGTGAAGGTTCGCTCAGACCTCCAAGAGAAAGAAAAGAAGATTTAAGAATTAGCTGAACCCAGCAGAGCACGAGAAGTTTGTCGTGGTATTGCGAATACCCCGGCAGGTTTTGAGAGTGATCCTAGCGAAGATTACGCGGTGCGGGTTGACCGGATGACCGGTCCTCCCCCGCCGGACAAGCACAAAGAATGACACACGGGTTTATACAGGTTCGGGTCCCGGTGCCCTAGTCCTGTCGACGCGCTCCTGACCGGAGTCGGCTGGGGAGGCTCTCTCCGGGGGAGAGGCTTCCGGAGCACGCCTGTGAGTTTAGCTATTCCAATAAATGAACCGATCCTCTACAACAGAGGGGTACAAGGGCTATTTATAGCCCCAAAAAGCACCAAAAAACCTAAACTACCCCGGAAGCCACCGTCGGATTGAAGGGCAGGACCGTCCTTCCCCGGTCA
The DNA here is from genome assembly GCA_019359835.1 of Pharus latifolius. Classification (NCBI taxonomy): domain Eukaryota; kingdom Viridiplantae; phylum Streptophyta; class Magnoliopsida; order Poales; family Poaceae; genus Pharus; species Pharus latifolius. Next base: position 44,890,079 of record CM033324.1, read on the forward strand.
AACGTCTTGGATGCTTGACAGGTGGTCGCTAGTTCCCGAGGCGTTCCTCGCATGACCTGCACGTGATAAACAGTTCGAGACTTTACCTTTAAGAGGGCGATGAGGCCCGGGACGGCGCCGGAGGCCAGGTCCCGGGAGCCAAAAGGCGGCGCCCGGGGAGGCCCCGGAGGCCACGTCCCCGGGCGAATGGCGGCGCCCGGGACGGCACCGGAGGCCACGTCCCGGGAGCTAAAAGGCGGCGCCCGGGGAGGCCCCGGAGGCCAGGTCCCCGGGCGAATGGCGGCGCCCGGGACGGCACCGGAGGCCGCTTCCCGGGAGCCAAAAGGCGGCGCCCGGGGAGGCCCCGGAGGCCACGTCCCCGGGCGAATGGCGGCGCCCGGGACGGCACCGGAGGCCACGTCCCGGGAGCTAAAAGGCGGCGCCTGGGGAGGCCCCGGAGGCCAGGTCCACGGGCGAATGGCGGCGCCCGGGAGGGCACCGGAGGCCGCATCCCGGGAGCCAAAAGGCGGCGCCCGGGGAGGCCCCGGAGGCCACGTCCCTGGGCGAATTGCGGCGCCCGGGAGGGCACCAGAGGCCGCTTCCCGGGAGCCAAAAGGCGGCGCCCGGGGAGGCCCCGGAGGCCAGGTCCCCGGGCGAATGGCGGCGCCCGAGAGGGCACCGGAGGCCGCTTCCCGGGAGCCAAAAGGCGGCGCCCGGGGAGGCCCCGGAGGCCACGTCCCCGGGCCAATTGCGGCGCCCGGGAGGGCACCGGAGGCCGCTTCCCGGGAGCCAAAAGGCGGCGCCCGGGGCGGCCCCGGAGGCCAGGTTCCCGGGCGAATGGCGGCGCCCGGGAGGGCACCGGAGGCCGCTTCCTGGAAGCCAAAAGGCGGCGCCCGGGGAGGCCCCGGAGGCCACGTCCCCGGGCAAATATCACATCTTACCTGGACTTAGTCCCGCGGAGATTTCCCCCGACAGCAGCCCCCCATGCCCGCCGGGGACGATGCTCGAGTCCCCGGTGGGTATGGTTCAGGTCACCGGGAAGATCTCCGGGCCAAGCTACCGGAGCCGTGACGCTTCGGCTTCCGTGCCCCACGCTTAAAGCCGCGCCGTTTCGCCATAAATGCGCGCGCGGTTCGAACCGGCGCCTCGATTCGCGCGCCCGTCCCTTTGTTTCCCGCGCACGGTTTGAATTTCTACGGCCCAGATTGATCCGCGGGTGCCACGTGGCGTGCATCTAGACAACGGCCCGCCCCTATAAATTGGACCTTGGGGGGCCCGGAAACTCATTCCAAATTCTCAGCCCCACGATTTTTGCTCTCCCGGTAGCCCTCTCCCGGTAGCTTTTCCCGGTAGCGTCCTGCAAAGTTAGCCACCAAAAAGAAAACTAACATCATGGCACCCAAGGGTCGAGCGAAGAATACGGAGGTGCCCCCGGAGGAAATCCCCTCGGATTTCCTCTGGGCGTCTGAGTTCACGGCCGAGGACGCCGAGTCCTTGGCCGAAAGGGGCATCGTTGCAGCCGGGGACATCCGAGTCCCCGTGAAGAAGGACGGAGCCCCCCGCCCCAGGCCGGGAGAGATCGTGGCCTTCGACGCCTTCCTCGAGGCGGGGCTCCGGCTCCTGGTGCATCCCATGCTCCGGGAGTTTCTCAAGGAGTATGGGGTGGCTCTCAACCACCTCACCCCGAACGCGCTTGTCCGGATGGGCCTCTTCATTTGGCTCTTCGAGACAGCGACCGGGCGGGAGCCCGACCTTCGCGCCTTCCGGCACTTCTACGAACTGGCGGCGTGGACCTCCCACCTGGTGAAGGGGGGCCCCAAGTCCCCCTTTGGTTCGGTGATGGTCCAGATGCTGCCGGCCCGGGTAATCGACTACCCGACAGCGGCCTCCCGGGACCACTGGGGGGATTGGATCCGGAGGTGGTTCTACCTCCGGGTCCGAGACGACGCGGTGGTGTACGCCCCGGATGCCCCCACCTACAGCCGGTCGTCCGCACCAAAGCCGCCGGTGTGGACGGACGAGGAGTACGAGTTCCTCGGCAAGGTGATCCTCTCCAAAAAGACCCGCTCGATGCGGGATGCGGCTGAGGAGATGGCTCTCCTCCGGATCTCCCCCTTCTCTGACGGGAAGAGGGGGATCGGCATGGGCCCCGAGCAGCGGCCCCCGGTGAAGCCGGTGACGCGACGTAAGCTCCGGGAACCCGCTGCATTGTTCTTACAAATTTTTAAGAAATTGACTAACTCTTTACCTCTTGCAGTCCGGCCGTACCCGGCGGCGCGGGAGAAGGCGGAGAACCTCTTGGGGAGGTACTTCGCCGATGAGCACGAGCGCGTTGTGCGCGCCGTGGGCGAGGGCCCCCCAAAGAACTTGGTAGCGGCGGCCTTCGGGCTAAAGCTGCCGGAGAGGAAGCCTCTCCCCACCCCCGGTTCACACAAACGGGGGAAGGAGGCGGCCGGGGGCTCGGAGCCCAAGAAGGCCCGGGTTCAAAAGACCCCCGGCCCATCGACGACGCTGGCAGCGACACCGGCGAAGCCCCGGGACGAGACCCCCGGGAGCGAACGTGCCCGGGCACAGCCCCAGAAGGAAGCGACACCTCCCCCCCCGAAGGGCCCCGTCGAGACGCGGGGGAAGGAGGCGACTGCGGGCGGGGCGACGTCCGACTCGGCGAACTACGCCCCGTCGCCGCTCGCGGTGGAGCTCCTCCCGCCCCTTCCGGCTTCTCTAGAGCCGGAGAGGCTGGAGGTGAGATTCGCGGGGGCCTCGCCCCCGCGGGTCTTGCCGGTGGACGAGGGGGGGAGCCCTCGGTTTACGAGGTTCCTCCGGAGGAGGGGGCCCCGAGGACCTTCCGGCCCGGGGCAGGGAAAGGCTTGATGGTTCCCCCCCGGGCGGAGGCTCCCGCCGAGAGCTCCTCGGCCACGTCTTCGGGGGGCACTACCTCATCGACGAAGACCCCGGCCGCGCTACCGGACCTTGAGGTCCGGGGACACCCCGCCGGCCGCGCCGGCGGCTCCGGGCAGGAGACCCCTTTGCTCCTCATGGGGGAGGTAGCCCGCTACTCGGAGGGCCTGCATACCCGGAAGGTGCAGGCCTTCGTCGCGGGAGGGACGCTCCACGAGCGTTTCGAGGGGCTTCAGTCCCTTGGGGCCCAGGTAACCCGAGTCGATAACGCCTTCGCTCGTCCCCTGCACTTTGAAATTTTTCTAACTCTTATGTATTTTGTAGGTGGCAGCTGTTACCTGTGGCCTTGAGCAGCGGGTCGCCCGGCTGCTTAAGGAGGCGGAGGGCCAGGCCGCGGCCTCCGTAGGGCAGCGCGAGGAGTCCCTCCGGGAACGTGACGAAGCCCTCGCGGAATTGACCCGGGTCCGGGCCCAGGTTCATATTTCCGAGGCCATCAACGCACGCCTCCGGGAGGAGGCCAAGGCGAGGGAGGAGGCGCTCCGCGAGCTCGAGAGCTCAAGCGTCCGGGCGGTGGCGGACGCGGCCCACTCCGTCCGGACGGCCCTCGAGGGCCTTGGCGTAAGCCTCGGCTCCGGGAGCAGGGAGGTCCCGCCGGCGACCCTCGCGGAGGCTGTGCGTTTCCTCAACGCACAGGTCTCCGCCATCCCGGAGGCTGCCGATGTTCGGGCGCGGGGTCGGGCGATCCCCGTCGTCGCGGCCGCTGCGGGGCTCGTCGAGTTCCAGGGGGTCGGCGCCCGGGCGATCGGGGGCCGCATCCCCCGAAGCTTCCCGGACTCCTTAGAGCCTTCGGGCCGGGAGGTCGAGCAGCTCGCCGAAGGGTTCTACGACCGGATCATCCGGGCGTGGTTCCCGGCTCTGGCGCCTCCGGCGGGAGACGCCCCAGCCCCGGCCTCGGAGGAAACCCCCAGGGGGAGGACGCCAATGAACATGTATGAGCCTCCCCCCGGGTCTTAGTTAGGGCCCTTTTTTGTTTTAGGACTTTTTGATTCCGGTAGCTTCTTAGAAGAAGCCCCGGGCACTTGTACATAAAAATTTTTAATGCAATGAAGTTAGGATTTTTTCTAAGTCTTTGAATTGAACTTACTGTTACCAGGGTTCCCGGGAGGTTGCTCCCGGGCGAAGGTCCGGGAGGGGCTCCCCGGGGGACGCCCAAGCGGCTTTGATTTTGCTAAGCCTTCTTTCCGAGAATCGCGGCGAGGATAGTGTCCGGGAGCCGATCCGGTTGTGGTGGCGTCCGGAGTGGCACTTGGACAACTTCGATAATCATCGTGCCGAATTGTCCCCTCCGCGACCGGGGCACCGGATGATCCCTCCCCTCCGGATACTTCCACCGGCGGGATACGAGTTTTGGCCTGAAGATGTGCTCCGGGACGCTCGGCGCCGCGTGCGGGCGTTGTACCGGGACTTGACCCGGGAGCTAACGGAGAGCCTCCGGGAGTATTAGGCGTAGGAGCCTTAGGGCTTACAGAATCCCCCGGGTTAGAACCCGGGTTGTATCCTTTCCGAAGCCCACCGGAGGGGGAAGATGTCCTCTGGGTTTGAGAATCAATAAAGCTATTGTCGTTTCCTTTCGTTGCCTCTTTATTTTCTTCTTCTTGGATGGTCTGGACGACTCATCTTAACAAGGATGAGCTAAGTTTCCTCATGGGCGGTGCGGTCGACACCCGGGGGCTCCTTATCCCCCCCCCCCCCCCCCGCCCACAGCGGGCCGGAGAATAGCTCCGCGCGCTGTGGGGGTAACAAGGCCCCCGGGGTGTAGAGGCCACCTGTAGGATAGGAAATTTTCTAAGTTAGAAAACTTTAAAACGAGGTTTTCAAGGAGAAGACCTTCCGGGAGACAATCGTCCGGTCGCCGTGAGAACGGGGAGCCGGGAATGAGGCCTCATGTGGAAGAAAATGCCCGAGAAATCCGTGACTTCTTCAAGAGACAATCGTCCGGTCACTGTGAGGACGGGGAGCCGGGAATAGGGTCTCCAGGAGGCATTCATCCGGTCGTCGTGAAAACAAGGAGCCGGGAATAAGGTCGCTGGGGACCAATCGTCCGGTCGTCGTGAGAACGGGGAGCCGGGAATAACGTCGACTCCCGGAGGAGGAAGATAGATCCAATCGAGCCGCAAGGGGCCGATCTTCCGGTCGTCGTGAAAACGGGGAGCCGGGAATGACATCGACTCCCGGAGGAGGAAGATAGATCCAATCGAGCCGCAAGGGGCCGATCTTCCAGTCGCCGTGAAAACGGGGAGCCGGGAATGACGTTGACTCCCGGAGGAGGAAGATAGATCCAATCGAGCCACAAGGGGCCGATCTTCCGGTCGCCGTGAAAACGAGGAGCCGGGAATGACGTCGACTCCCGGAGGAGGAAGATAGATCCAGTCGAGCCGCAAGGGGCCGATCTTCCGGTCGCCGTGAAAACGGGGAGCCGGGAATGACGTCGACTCCTGGAGGAGGAAGATAGATCCAATTGAGCCGCAAGGGGCCGATCTTCCGGTCGCCGTGAAAACGGGGAGCCGGGATGACGTTGACTCCCAGGGGAGGAAGTGCCCGAAGACGGGGCTTGAGTGTTTGGGCAGGGGACTAGTCTCTCAAAGTGACTCGTTACCACGGCCACTGTGACCGGGTTGCCGCTTACACCCTCAGTCCACGAGGTCTGATCGTAAGCCGCCCTACGGGAGTGCAGGCTCCGTTGTAGGGACTTGTTGGGGCTGGCCCACTTCCTCGCGGGGAGGGCATCCTCACAAGGAGGGCATCCTTGCGGGGAGGGCTTCCTCGCGGGGAGGGCATCGCCGCTAGGGGCGGTAATGAGAAAGACCTGCAACGAGACAGTTTGCAAAGCAAGACCTATGTATTGCTAATAAAATGAAGTACAGGACCTCCCCTTGCGAAGCCGCGAAAGGGGAGGAAAATACAGCGTCCCTCCTCCCCCTCCGGTGTGAACGCTCCGGGGGAGGGGACAGGCCCGTAAGGCTAAACATAGAACTTGCGAAGTAAACGCAAGTTCCACGTGTGCTTCAGCTCCTGCTTTTGGAGGTTGGAGAGCTTGTAGGCCCGCGAGCCCAGGACCGCGGAGATCCTGTAGGGGCCCTCCCGCTTGGGGGAGAGCTTACCTTGGGCCTGGGGGTCCATCACGTGCTTGAGGACAAGGTCCCCAAGGCGGAAAGCTCTCTCGCGCACGCGCTGATTGTACGCGTGCGCCATTTCTTGCTCGTAGATGGCGTGGCGGAGGAGCGCTCGGTCGCGTTCCTCCTCCACGAGGTCGATCTCCAGACGCTGGTTGGCCTCGTTGGCCTGGTATGCTGAGGGAGTGGCTCCCTCCAGGAGCTCCACCCGCAGTGACCGGAAGCCAATCTCCGGGGGGAGGACTGCCTCCGCCCCGTAGACCAGGGAGAAGGGAGTACGCCCCGTCGCCCAGGACGGGGTCGTGCGCATGGAGCAGAGGATGCTAGGGAGCTCCTCCGCCCATGCACCCTGCTTAGAAGCGGTTTGCTCGAGTCTTCGGCGCAATCCCTGTAGGATCATGCCGTTGACCCTCTCGACAGCCCCATTGCTCCGGGGATGGGCTACAGAGGCGAAGTGGATGACGAGCCCCAGGCCTTCATAGAATTGCCGAAAATAAGCCGAGTCGAATTGGGTCCCGTTGTCCACGGTGATTTCCCGGGGGGCACCAAAACGACATACGACATTTTTCCAGAAAAACCGCTGAACGGCCCGGGACGTGATGCTGGCCAAAGGCTCCGCCTCGACCCACTTTGTAAAATAGTCGACTGCGACTACCGCATACTTGTATCCCCAGGGCGCTGGGGGGAAGGGCCCTAAGAGGTCCATCCCCCAGCGCACAAAGGGCCAAGTGATGGGGATCATCTGCAGCGCTATAGGGGGGAGGTTCGAGCCCTTGGCCATCTTCTGGCATGCCTCGCATGCGGAGACGAGGTCTCGCGCGTCGCGCATGACCGTGGGCCAGTAGAAGCCCTGTCGAAGGGCCTTGGCTGCGATGGCACGCGGGGCTAGGTGAGAACCGCAGCTCCCCTCGTGGATGTCTTCGAGAAGTTGAAGTCCCTCTGGCCGGGGGAGGCAGCGCAGGAGGGCGGAAGCCCCCCGCTTGTAGAGCCTCTCCTCCAGCAGGAGATATGCCCGAGCTTTAGCCCGGAGGCGTTTAGCCTCGGTCTCACTAGGAGGGTCCCCCTCCCCCTTGATGAAGGAGATGAGGGGGTCCATCCAAGACGAAGTTCGAGTGATCTCGGTGACCTCCGGGACATGAGGCTCGTTGCCCGTGTCCGGGGAGGCCACCGAGGGCTTCGTGATGATCTCCAGGATAGCCCCCTTGGGGAGCGATTCCCGGGCCCTGGCCGCCCGGGCCAAGGCGTCGGCCCGGTCATTGTCCCAACGTGGGATATGCCGGGCCTCGAGGCCGTCGAAATGCCTCTCCATCTTTCGCACTTCCTGCAAATAAAGACTTAAGTTTGCATCATGGCACAGGTAAGACTTGTCCATTTGGCAAACTACGAGCTGAGAATCTCCCTTGACTAGGAGGCGCCGGATCCCCAAGGAGCGCGCGAGGCGCATCCGGAGGAGCAAAGCCTCGTATTCGACGACGTTGTTGGTTGCGGGGAACTCGAGCCGCGCGGCGTACTCGAGTTCCTTCCCCTCGGGGCTCCGGAGGACTACTCCCGCGCCAACCCCGGCGAGACACAGCGACCCATCGAACATAAGGGTCCAGTGATCACTGCGTCGGGGCGGCACAGGGAGATCTTCGTCCCCGGACCCAGAGGTGGGAGTCCACTCTGCGACGAAGTCGGCGAGAACCTGCGACTTGATGGCGGAGCGGCCAGTAAGGGACAGGGAGAAGGGGGCGAGCTCAGCCCCCCACTTCCCGATCCGACCGGTGGCTTCTTTGTTCCGCAGTACCTCCCCAAGGGGGAGGGACGATGGGACGGTGATGGGGTGCCCCAGGAAGTAATGCCGAAGCTTCCGGGACGCCATGAGGAGGGCGTAGCAGATTTTCTCCATTTCCGTGTACCGAGTTTTGGCCCCTTGGAGGGCCTCACTCACGTAGTACACCGGGCGCTGCTGCCCCCCTTGCTCCTTCACCAAGACCGCGCTGACGGCGACGGGGGTCGCGGCGAGGTAGAGGAGCAAAGGCTCTTCCGGGGACGGACTCACGAGCATTGGAGGGCTCGTGAGGTACTTCTTGAGGTCGTCGAAGGCCTCCTGGGCCTCGGGGGTCCAGCGGAACCCCTCGAGCCCTCGGAGGATCTTGAAGAACTGGAGGCCCAGCTCCCCCGACCGGGAGACAAAGCGGCTGAGTGCGGCTAGGCGGCCGGAGAGCCGTTGGACATCCTTGACGGAGCGCGGCGGGGGCATGTCTAGGAATGCCCGGATCTTCTCGGGGTTTGCCTCAATGCCCCGCTGGGACACGAGGAAACCTAGGAGCTTCCCCCCGCGCACCCCGAAGGCGCACTTCTCCGGGTTCAGCTTGAGCCCGAATGCGCGGAGGTTCCGGAAGGTTTCAGCCAGGTCGTCGATGTGGGAGGCTGCGCGGGGACTCTTGACAACCGCGTCGTCCACGTAGACTTCAACGTTGCGGCCGACTTGCTCTTTGAAAACCAATGTCATAAGGCGCTGGAAGGTCACCCCCGCTTTCTTGAGCCCGAAGGGCATATGGACGTAGCAGAAGGTTCCGAGGGGAGTAATAAAACTCGTCTTTTCCTCGTCCCCTTCCGCCATACGGACTTGATGGTAGCCCGAGTAGGCGTCTAGGAAGCTCATGAGCTCGCACCCCGCAGTGGAGTCGACGAGCTGATCAATCCGCGGGAGCGGGAAGTTGTCTTTGGGGCAGGCGCGGTTAAGGTCGGTGAAGTCCACGCACATCCGCCACCTGCCGGTTGATTTCTTGACGAGGACGGGGTTCGCGAGCCACTCGGGGTGCAGGACCTCCCGAATGAACCCCGCCTCTCGGAGCCGGGTGATCTCCCCCTTGATTGCCTCTTGGCGCTCGAGGGAGAGTTTCCGCAGCTTCTGTTTGACCGGGGGGTGACCGGGGGCTACTGCAAGCTTGTGCTCAATGACCCCCCGGGCAACGGCCCGCATGTCTGACGGCTTCCACGCAAAAACATCAGAGTTTTCGCGCAGGAAAGCCGCAAGTTGCGCTGCGTGCTCCTCGGGGAGCTCCGCCCCGATCCGGACGGTTTTGTCGTCATTGCCCGGGGACAGCAGGACCTTCCGCAGGCCCCCTTCCGGACGCGGCTTGAGGAGGGGCCTCCCGGGCGGTGGCGCAGCAGCATCTAGTTCCGGGGGAGGAGCCTCCCCCCCGGGCGTTTTTATGAGGTTGACGCTTCCGATCGTGGCCGCAGCGCGCTCGTATAGAGCACGGGCCATGTCTTGGTCTCCCCGGACATTGATCACACCATGCGGCCCGGGGATCTTCATGCAGAGATAATTTTGATGGGTGGCAGCCCCCAGCCGGTTGATTGTCGTCCTCCCCATAATCGCGTTGTAGGAGGAGGGGAGGTCTACCACGTCGAAGCGGACCAGCTCGGTCCGGTAGTTCTCCGGGGTGCCGAAGGTCATTGGAAGATCTACCTTGCCCACGGGGTAGATCGCCTTCCCCGGGACAAAACCTTGCAGGGGCCCGGCAGCGGGCTGCAGGAGCTTCTCATCCACCTGCATTTCTTTGAAGGCCTTCAGGAATAAGACATTGGCGGAGCTCCCGCCGTCCACCAGGATCCGGGCCAGACGGCAGTTGTAGATGGTCGCGGAGACAATGAGCGCGTCGTCGTGGGGGAAGCGAACCCCCCGCGCGTCTTCTGCCGTGAAGGTGAGGGGGACGTCCAACCACTTCGGTGGCGGCGACACGTGTAGCACCCCCACAACCTTGACCTTGCGCGCGTACTCCTTACGCTGGCGCTTAGAGTCCCGCCCAGAGGCAGATCCTCCCACGATGACGTTGATGTGCCGCTGTGAAGTTTGAAAGGGGAGAGCTTCTGAAGGCTCCCCCTCTTGCGTCTGCTGGCCCCCCGTGGGAGCGGGAAGGGCCGGAACAGCTGGCCGAGGGAGCAAGGAGGCCGGAGTCCCCCCCCCTGCCCGCGCTGGTCGAGGAAGTCCGCGAAGTGCTGCAGCAGCTGGCTACAATCTCGGGTAGCGTGGGTATTGGACCTGTGGAGGCTGCACCACGGTCCTTCCCGCCTTCTCCCCGCAGGGCCTTCCCGGCCGCGCGAAGACTGTCCTCCCCCATGGCCCTTCGGTTTGGGGAAGGGGCGGTTGGTCCTCGGGGGGTCGCGCGAGCCGCCTCCACCCTCGAGGACAAAGGTGTCCCGAGGCTGTGGCTCGCTACGTCCCCCCTGCCTGGAGCGTTTGGGGGGATCCCTGGCCCCCCGGTCGGCGGGGGCGGGAGCCCCCTGAGTCTTCTTCCAGATATCATCTTCCTCCGCCCGAGCGTACTTTTCGAGCACGTTGAAGAGCTCGTCGGCGGAAGAGGGGCAGCTCCGGGAGAGCCTTCGGTGGAGCTCCCCCGGGAGGATGCCGCTTTTGCAGGCTTCGATGATCGTAGAGTCGGGGACGTGGGCCACTTTGCTCTTCACCTGAGCAAAGCGCTTGAAGAAGCTTCTGATGGTTTCCCCGGTCCTCTGCCAGATAGTGTATAGCTGCGAGGAGTCCAGGGGACGCACATAGTTCCCTTGGAAGTTGGCACAGAATTCCCGCTTGAGCTGCGAGAAAGACTGGATGGAGCCGGCCTTCAGGTTGTAAAACCAGGAGCGGGCAATGCCGGAGAGGTAGAGGGGGAAGACGTTGCACTGTACTGTCACGTCCCCCCCGGCCGCGGAGATGGCAGTGGAGTAGACCTGCACGAACTCGTAAGGATCCGCCTCACCATTATAGTGTTCGATGTGTGGCGGGCGGTAGGGCCGCGGCCACCGGATGCTGCGAAGTCTTCGGCACAGGGGCTGGTTGGCCCCCTGCACTTCCCGGGGAGAGCCCCGGTCGCTGTCTTCTTTCACAGGACCTTCGTTGTCTGAGTCTGGAAGCAGTCCGAGAGGTCCGCCAGAATGGCGGTGGCAACGCTTTTCCTCCGGACCGGGACTGAGTTCCCGGACGTCCGAGCTCTCCGCCGGAGAGATTGGCTCTTCAGCGGGTCTCTTCCCCCGACCGGTGCGAGAGCGAGGCTCCCCGCGCCCGCGGCCGGGGGAAAGTTCTTCCCCGCGCTCTGGTGAACGCATTCGCTCGACCTCCCCCGGGGCGAAACGGACCTGTCCCGCCGAGGGAGGGAGCTCGTGCGCCGTAGCCTCCGAAGCCGGTTGGGGCGAGCCCTCTGCGACGACCCCCAGGACCAGAAAGGGGGAAGCCCCTGTATCATCCGGAACCGGGGAGGGGGCGCCCGCGGCGACGCCTAGGATCGAAGTGGAGGGGGCCCCAGTGGCCACAACCGGAACCGGGAAGGGGGCAGGCCCTATAACACCCGGAACCAGCGAGGGGGGAGCCCCCGCGGCGACGTCCGGAACTGGGGAACCCATGCGAGGGGAAGTCCGCTGCGGCACGGGAGCTGCTCTGTCAACCGCCCCCGGTGCGGTAAACGCGACGCGGGGGGCGGGACTGGCTCCCGGCGCGGGGTAAACCCCCGGCAAGAAGTGGGCTCCCGGCCCCGGGAAAAGGCCGGGGACGGGGTACCCCCTGCTACCACGAAGGGCCCCGGCATGAAATAACCGCCCGGCACCGGGACGGGCCCGGGTGCCGGGAAGGGTCCGGGCGTATATCCCGCAGGAGGAGGGAACCCCTCGGCAGGATCATAAGGGGCAGACAAACCCCCGGAGGCCGGAGGGGCCGCCGGGTAACCCATAAACGGGGGCATGTTCCCCGGATACGGGTGTGAGGCAAATGTGGGGGCCGGAGGCCGTGCGAACACGCTAAGGAGCTTGTCCATAGAGCGCTGGGCGCGGAGCTGGCCTTCCACGAGAGCTTCGAGCAGGGCGTCCCGGGGAGCCGGGGGAGCCGTCGGGGGGACGCTTGTCCCGGCCGAGGTCCCCGCGGTCACCGCGAACGACCTGGAGGTGGAAGCACCTAAGTTAAGAGGAAAGGAGCGAGGCGGTACCTGGGACAGGTCGCCTCCAGAAGGGACCGCCGGGGCAGCAGTGTCCTGGGCGGACGGCGCCGGGTCCCCGAGACCCGGGTCACCGGGAAGGGTGCGAGCCCTTGTTCTTGGGGGAGCCATGGTGTCTTGTCACGAGTCCCCACGGACGGCGCCAGCTGTCGTGGTATTGCGAATACCCCGACAAGTTTTGAGAGTGATCCTAGCGAAAATTACGCGGCGCGGGTTGACCGGATGACCGGTCCTCCCCCGCCGGACAAGCCCAAAGAATGACACACGGGTTTATACAGGTTCGGGTCCCGGTGGGGGCCCTAGTCCTGTCGACGCGCTCCCGACCGGAGTCGGCTGGGGAGACTCTCCCGGGGGAGAGGCTTCCGGAGCACGCCTGTGAGTTTAGCTATTCCAATAAATGAACCGATCCTCTACAACAGAGGGGTACAAGGGCTATTTATAGCCCCAAAAAGCAGCAAAAAACCTAAACTACCCCGGAAGCCACCGTCGAATTGAAGGGCAGGACCGTCCTTCTCCCGGTCAAACGCCTTGGATGCTTGACAGGTGGTCGCTAGTTCCCGAGGCGTTCCTCGCGTGACCTGTACGTGATAAACAGTTGGAGACTTTACCTTTAAGAGGGCGATGAGGCCCGGGACGGCGCCGGAGGCCAGGTCCCGGGAGCCAAAAGGCGGCGCCCGGGGAGGCCCCGGAGGCCACGTCCCCGGGCGAATGGCGGCGCCCGGGACGGCACTGGAGGCCACGTCCCGGGAGCTAAAAGGCGGCGCCCGGGGAGGCCCCGGAGGCCAGGTCCCCGGGCGAATGGCGGCGCCCGGGACGGCACCGGAGGCCGCTTCCCGGGAGCCAAAAGGCGGCGCCCGGGGAGGCCCCGGAGGCCAGGTCCCCGGGCGAATGGCGGCGCCCGGGACGGCACCGGAGGCGACGTCCCGGGAGCTAAAAGGTGGCGCCTGGGGAGGCCCCGGAGGCCAGGTCCCCGGGCGAATGGTGGCGCCCGGGAGGGCACCGGAGGCCGCATCCCGGGAGCCAAAAGGCGGCGCCCGGGGAGGCCCCGGAGGCCACGTCCCTTGGCGAATTGCGGCGCCCGGGAGGGCACCGGAGGCCGCTTCCCGGGAGCCAAAAAGCGGCTCCCGGGGAGGCCCTGGAGGCCAGGTCCCTGGGCGAATGGCGGCGCCCGGGAGGGCACCGGAGGCCGCTTCCCGGGAGCCAAAAGGCGGCGCCCGGGGAGGCCCCGGAGGCCACGTCCCCGGGCGAATTGCGGCGCCCGGGAGGGCACCGGAGGCCGCTTCCCGGGAGCCAAAAGGCGGCGCCCGGGGCGTCCCCGGAGGCCAGGTCCCCGGGCGAATGGCGGCGCCCGGGAGGGCACCGGAGGCCGCTTCCCGGGAGCCAAAAGGCGGCGCCCGGGGAGGCCCCGGAGGCCACGTCCCCGGGCAAATTTCACATCTTACCTGGACTTCCCGCGGAGATTTCCCCCGACAAAGTTGAAGACGAAGAATCTGTGAACAAGAGGAGCCATTTGAAAATAAGACTCACAGCCCGCAAGAGTGTGGGAAGGCCCAAGGATTACCTGGGCTATTTCGCGCCTGCTTCGCGTGGCATTGTGATCAACACTCCAGCATCAGCATGTCCTACTATCGGAAAAGGGAAGGAAATCCCCGAAGGCAAAGAAAAAGAGGTTGCTACATGCGATACTAACTTCCCATCTGAGGACGAAGAGGACAACGGTATGGAATGGGATCCTATGGATGCGGACGAAGATCAAGAAGAAGAAGACCCGGAAGAAGTGGAGCCTTGCAGTTCTTCTAAGACTAGCAGAAGATCCTAGTTTTCTCTTTAGCTTGACCCTTCTTCTTAAACCTTTCTAATCGTTAGCCTCTAGCCTTTAGTGTGGTAGTTTCCTTGCTTTGAGTGATCGTCTTGGCTTGTATTATTTGTTGGAAACTCCAAGGCTGTGAAGGCAAAAATTATGTACCCTTTGAATACTTATGAAAAGAGCATTTGCATGTTCCAACCCTGTCTCTTGGGTTGATCTTTTATTTCAGCCTGTGTTCTATCTGTGTTTTCCTGAGTTAGTGGTCTTCTCTCTATTATCCTGTCAGAGCAGAATGGTTAACACCAGAGGCAGACCCCAAGACTCTGAAGAAGCCCTGAGGAATACATCAGCAAGAAGGACTTGAGATACTCCAGATCAGCCTGATTCATCGACCTCAGTACCACAAGGGGGAAATTTAACTGAAGTGTTAATATGGATGGAACAGAACCGACAAAGATCGGCAGAAGTACAAAGTCAAATCCTGGAGCAATTAATGCAAAATTCAGCAACACGACGTGCGGAAGGTTCAACTATTGGAGCAAGACTAACTGTCTTCCAAAAGACGCGTCCTCTGACCTTCTCCAGTACTGAAGACCCTATTGTGGCAGACGACTGGTTAAGGGAAATCGAGAGAAAATTGGACACTGTCAGGTGTAACAGTGAAGAGAAATTACTGTACGGACCACATCAACTTACAGGACCAGCCGCAGCATGGTGGGAAAACTACAAGACAGTACACCCCAACCAAAATTTCATCACCTGGAATGAGTTTAAAGAACAGTTCCGTAAGTACCACGTCCCTAAGGGAGCAATCCAAGCGAAGCGCAGAGAATTCCTGAACTTGAGACAAGGAGGAAGGACTGTGAAACAGTACCTTCATAAATTTATCAAATTGGCCAGGTATGCACCTGAAGACATCCTGACGGAAGAACGGAAGATTGACAGATTCTGTGAAGGCCTGCAAAACTCGTATCAATACCAACTGCCAACGCGCGAGTTCACAGACTTCCAAGTCCTAGTGAATCGAGTGCTCAAGATGGAAGAGAAGAGAGGCATAGTGGAAGAAGATCGTAAGAGGAAGACCATAGCATACCTGTTTCAAGGCAATTCAAGCCGAGGGAGACCAGCACCATACGCCAGAACTACTTTCAGAGCACCTCCAAGATCCCAGCAGACTTCACCACCAACAACTCCAATATGTCCAGGATGCAAAGGGAACCATCTTTATAAATACTGCACACTGAAAAATATAGATTGTTTCCATTGTGGTAGAAGAGGACACCGCAGAGAGACTTGTCCACTTCGATACCTACCTCCCAGCGTTGCTAAAGCCCAAGCAGCAAGATCCCCCGCACCTACACAAACTCATGCTAGAGGAACACCACAACTCCGAGGAGGAAGAATCCAAGTTAACAGAGGGAGAGGAATACCACCTACCGGAGGCAGACTCAACTTTGTGACCACTGCAGAGGCAGGAGAAGCAACTGACGTTGTGATTGGTAGACTCTTGATCTCATCTCAGATTTCAGCTATTTTATTTGACCTCGGTGCAACTCATTCTTCTGTGTCAAAAGATCACTTGTTGAGTAGTAACTTGCCTGTGTTTGCTTTAGAGCACCATATCGTTATTCAGTCACCTGGTGCTAGGATGACTGTTAATTCCATCTGTAGAGATGTTGCCTTCTGTATCGGCAATCTAGATTTCCTGGCAGACATGCTAGTTCTAAATCTTCAAGGGCTAGACGTCATTCTTGGAATGGATTGGCTGGCCAAGCATAAGGGAATGATGGACTGTGAAAAGAAAACAATCACCCTGAAGAATGCCGATGGAAAACAAGTTACATTCCACGCAGAGAGAACTCCAATCCGTGACTACCTGCAGAGATTGAACTACACTGAGGAGATGAAGCTTGAAGAGGTACCGATTGTTAATGAATACCCAGAAGTCTTTCCAGAAGAACTTCCCGGATTACCACCAGATCGGGATATAGAGTTCACCATTGAACTAAAACCTGGATCCGCCCCATACGGGAGGAAGTTGTTTCGGATGACAGGTCATGAGCAGGAAGAGCTGAAGAGGCAGATAGCTGAATTAGAAGAGAAAGGATTTATCAGATCAAGCTCATCACCATGGGGAGCCCCAGTGCTCTTTGTTAAGAAGAAAGATGGTAGTATGCGACTTTGCATAGACTACCGTAAGCTGAATGTCATGACCATCAAAAACAAATACCCTTTGCCCAGAATAGACGACCTCTTTGACCAGCTCAGAGAAGCGGAATTATTCTCAAGAATAGACCTGTGATCAGGATACCACCAATTGAGGATCCGAGAACAAGACATCCCTAAGACTGCATTCGTAACTAGATACGGGTTGCATGAATTTACAGTAATGCCCTTTGGATTGACTAATGCACCCGCTGTATTTATGAACTTAATGAACAAGATCCTCATGGAGTTCCTGGATAAGTTCATTATCGTGTTTGTAGATGATATCCTTGTCTATTCCAAGACAGAGGAAGAGCACGCACACCATCTGAGGATAGTGTTAAAGAAGTTAGCAGACCATCAGCTATACGCCAAATTCAGCAAGTTTGCTTTTTGCCTGAGAAAGATTTCTTTCTTAGGACACATCATCTCAGGTGAAGGAATATTTATGGACCCAATAAAGATACAAGCTGTCACTGAATGGAAACAACCAGAAACTGCGACAGAAGTCAGAAGTTTCTTGGGATTGGCGGGATACTACCGAAGATTTGTGGAAGGATTCTCAAGGATCACCAAACCGCTGACCCAACTACTGAAGAAGAACACCTCTTTCAAATGGACCAAGGAGTGTGATGGAAGTTTCGAAGAACTAAAGAAAAGGTTGACAACTGCACCAATCCTTATACTACCGGATGTCAAAAAGGACTTTCAAGTTTACTGTGACGCATCCAAACAACGATTAGGATGTGTACTTATGCAAGAAAGGAAAGTGGTAGCGTATGCATCAAGACAGCTACGACCTCATGAGGAGAATTATCCAACGCACGATTTGGAATTAGCTGCCGTCGTGCATGCATTGAAGATATGGAGACACTACTTATTAGGCAACAAATGCGAGATTTACACAGACCAGAAGAGCCTAAGATATATCTTCACACAGCAGGAGTTGAATATGAGGTAGAGAAGATGGCTAGAACTGATCAAAGATTATGACTTAGAGATCCGCTATCACCCTGGCAAAGCAAATGTAGTGGCCGATGCTTTGAGCAGAAAGTCCCGTTGTAACCAGATAGCACAGCTAGAAGTGCCAACACAACTAATTAAGGACTTCGAAAGGTTGCAATTGGAATTAGTGAACCAAGGAACCATTACTGCCCTAAATATGGAATGTGAGCTGAAAGACAAGATCCCAAAAGCTCAAGCAACAAACCCAGACGTCCAAGAGATGAAAGAAGACATGAAGAGTGAAAATGTGACTAACCTTCGAAAAGATGAACAAGGGATTCTATGGTACAATGATCGTATCTGTGTTCCAAACAACAATGTGGTCAAAGATTTTATCATGCAAGAAGCTCATCAAACCCCATATTCCATACACCCAGGCAGCACCAAGATGTATAAAGATTTGAAGAACCACTTTTGGTGGAAAGGAATGAAGAAAGAAATTGCTAAGTTTGTCGCAGCCTGTGACACGTGCCAAAGAGTGAAAGTAGAACACCAAGGGCCCGCAGGACCGCTACAACCCCTACAGATCCCAGAGTGGAAGTGGGATGAAAGTGGAATGGATTTCATCGTTGGACTACCAAGAATAAGAAAAGGTTTCGATTCCATATGGGTCATAGTAGACAGATTGACAAAGGTAGCACATTTTCTCCCAGTAAAGACCCAATACACGGCAAAGGACTTAGCAGAGTTATACCTCAATAGAGCAGTTGTACTACACGGAGTACCAAAAGCTATTATTTTCGATAGAGGAGCCCAATTTGTTTCAAGATTTTGGCAAGAATTGCAGAAATTCAGTACCGCTTACCACCCTCAAACCGGAGGTCAGACTGAGGGGGTAAACCAAATTCTGGAAGACATGTTGAGAGCATGTGTTTTAGATTATGGAGACTCTTGGGAGCTATTCCTACCATATGTAGAGTTCACATACAACAACAGCTTCCAAACAAGCCTGCAGATGGCACCATATGAAGCTCTATATGGAAGAAAATGCCGCACACCTCTGTATTGGACAGAGATAGGTCAAAAGCAACTTCTAGGGCCCCAGTTGGTAGAAGAAGCTACCGCCCATGTCAAGATTATACAGGAAAAACTGAAGACAGCTCAATCTCGACAGAAAAGCTATGCAAACAATCGCAGAAGAGAGTTATCATTTGAAAAGGGCGACTATGTGTATCTCAAAATTATGCCATACAAAGGAGTTCGAAGATTCCAGATGAAGGGAAAATTAAAACCCAGATATGTCAGACCGTATCGAATTCTGGAAAAGCAAGGTGAAGTAGCATACAAGTTGGAATTGCCACCAGAACTGATTGGAATTCATGACGTCTTCCATGTGTCCCAATTGAAGAAATGCTTGAGAAAACCATCGGAACAGATATCTCCCGCAGAAATTGAAATTCAACCAGATTTCTCTTGTCAAGAATACCCTATCAGAATTCTGGAAACCAACGAGAGACTGCTGAAGTTAAGAACTATCCGATTCTGCAGAGTCCAGTGGAACAATCACTCAGAAGAAGAGTCAACTTGGGAAAGAGAGGAAGACCTCCGCCGAGAATTTCCTTTCCTATTCTCTGACTTGCCCCAATCTCGAGGACGAGATTGTTTCGAAGGAGGGTAGGTTGTAACACCCCTGTTTTTCGCCCAAACCCTCAAATAGCCAAAATCCACATCTCGGCCCCAAACCCTAATCTATTTCAGATATTATCATCTAAGTGTTATTCTAAACATTTTTCTCTTCTGGATCATCTTCAAAATCCTATCCTAAAACTGAGTTTCGACCCTTGCCGTTTCAAAACCCTAAATACCCTAATTTTACCCTAAACTGTTTTCCCCATTTTTGTCGAAACCCTTCAGATCTTGCCCGATCCTATCAAACTTTGGCTAGATGAGTTCTAGTATCTTTACACGACTCATCTGCGAAATCAGATTTCAGATCAGACCCTTAGATCTCCAGAATTGCAATCAAGCCCAACTCCTATTCAAACTTTCCTTACAGATCAGTCCTTTTTATTGCATTTAGGCCCCTAGCCGTGTTTCAGTAGAAACCGCCGCAGAGCTTCGCCGCGTTCTTCGCCGCCGGTGAACATCCAGAGCTGCCACCACCTTTGCCACGTACTTGACACCAGTGCGCATTCGTGGCATTGCCGTGGACGCCACCTCAGACGCACCAGCACGGCCAGTTGCTTCCCGCGCGCGTGCCCGTGAACCAGCAGCCTCAGATTCACCGTTCGGCACGTCCCGACCACGCGTCGATGAAGCTATCACTTCGCCGTCCCCTCGCCGCCTGCGCCTGTGCCATCCACTGCCAAAATCCTGTAGCGCCGACCGCCAGTGCCTCATCATCACCGCCGGCACAAGTCCCCGCTGTGTCCGGTCGCTTTGCGGTCGATTTCGTCGCCGCTGTTCCCTGAATTGTCGACCAGCAGATGGCTCCAGCCTCTATAAACACCCCCCCAGTGCATTGCTTCAGTTCCCAGCAGCAGAAACCAGCTAATTTCTCACCGCCGTCGAGTTCACTTTCTTCTCTGGCGAGAAATCTCTGGAGCTCACGGCGCCAGCCCAATTCGCTGCACCTTTCTTCAAACCGAAGCCACCAGTGAGTTCCCCTCTTCCCCCTCTCTGTGTCATAGCAGTCAATTGCATCCTGGCGATCCCCAACGCCGGCGATCATCGGAAAAGCCCAAAACCCCTGTTCCTGCAATGCTGCCCGATTTAATCCAAATTAGCCTTAGTGCCAGTAGAGGAAATTGATCAGCATACTCCTTTTAGCAAGCCTACCAATCTGGATTTCAAAATTGAGCTAAGATCATAGCTCTCCCAAATTTGCGCGCCACTTGTGAACTGGCTCTCGTCGCCAGGCCATGCCGGCGATCCTCCGGCCAAATTAACCACACCAGTAGCTTCCACACTCCACCCTCTCACTCCCTAAGCAAAGAATCGAGTTCAAATCCACTGTATCGAAAACCCCCCTTTGTCCAGTGTCATCTTCTCCAGCGCCGGTCGCCGGAATTCTTCTCCGGCCGATCCAGCACTTGAAACCTTGTCCCTTAGATAGATTCCAGTACTCTGAGCAATATTGTCCACTAGCTCGACCTCTGAATCGACTTGAATCAAAAGTGATTCCATTGCCAAAATCACTGTCTAGTAGCTCAGTTCATGTCCAGGCCACCGTGTTTTCTCGCCAGATTTGGCCGCCCTCTGGCCACTTTCTGTCCTTGAGCATGTTGAGTAACTTGTTCCTGTTATCAAGGCCTAGCTCCCAGACAAAGTGGTGCATCAATTAAAGCCCTAGATCAAAAGTTATGCCATGCCCTAGTTTATGGCTATGTCCAGCACTATGTCAGTGCATGTCAGCCACTGGCATTGACCTTGTTCAACCCCTTCTGGTTGAGCAATGAGAATGTCACTTTGTCCTTTAGATTCCTGGAATTAAGATCTACCACTTTTTCTACTATCACTTCTCCAGAAAACCATCCTAAGACCAGTTTGAAGCTATGCCAAAGCCGTGAACCGAATGTCGACCCTCTGACGTTCAATCCTTTTGAGCCGTTTCTTCGACCAGAACCTTTGTGACCTTGTCCTAACCCTTTTTCCCTGCATGCATGACCTATTTACTTAATATTTTCTATGGAAACTATTTTCTGTATGCTTATGTAGTGTGTTTGTGTATTGTTTGATTGCCGCAGAATCAGAAGCTGAAGGAGCGGAAGAAGTCTTCGAAGAACCGTCTGAGTGTTTAGACCTAGCATTGCAAGGCAAGCCTCATTCCTTTGATCATGTCTCACCCAATATTTTTATATGAAGTATATTCACTGTTTTCTCACTTATGCATGCTTATTTTAGATACAAGTTATATTTGAATGACGTGAATAGATATCACCTAATGAATCATGAAACCCCTTTTGTCATTGAACCTTTATATATATATGCTTTTGTCACCCTAAGGCTCATATACTGAATACTCACATTAAACATAAAATGGTCAACTACATGAGAAGTTATGATGAAAACAGTTTTGTCAAGAAAACTGATAAAAGGATTAGTAGTGAGGATGGGTTGTATGGTGAGGGTGCAGTGCGCACCTGGGATATGTGAATGCTCCTCACTATTGGTTCATATGAATGAGAACTTTGTGCTGTGTCTCTATGCGAATTGTAAACGTACCAACCACTTGCCTGGTATGGGACAGGCGCAACTTAGTAGCTTTCTTTATGTTAACAGTTCCCCTGCAATGGTTGTCGATCCGGTTTCTTGCGTGGAAACTGGTGGGCCGTAGTTCGGCCATGAGTGATGTGAGTTCAGAAAAATAATGAGAGTAAAGGCAGATGGAAGGAAGTCGCCCTAGACCTAGATTAAACCGTACGCGGTTGTAATCAAGAAGTCATGTGTCTTGCGTGGACAACGACTAAGGCTAGGAAGTAAGGCAGTGGGGAGGACCCACAATGGTACATGAGACTTGATTGTCTATCTACCGGGCAGGGACACTGTTAACATTAGACTGCAAAACGTTGTGTGATCTTGACCTTGT
Organism: Pharus latifolius; assembly: GCA_019359835.1. Taxonomy (NCBI): domain Eukaryota; kingdom Viridiplantae; phylum Streptophyta; class Magnoliopsida; order Poales; family Poaceae; genus Pharus; species Pharus latifolius. Next base: position 44,911,646 of record CM033324.1, read on the forward strand.
CACATGTGTATAAGTCACATGGAGCTGTACCAACTTGAAAGTCGAGTGAACTAGTGGATTTAAAAAGAGGTACACCTTTGCAAAGTGTAAAAGAAGTATCAGATACTCTGTACTCCCAGGTTCAAGAGTCTTTTCGTAGTGGATGTTATCCATGGGTTATGGCACAAGTAATATTTGGGAATGTTTTCATAATGTGGTTAATAAAGTAGTGACTCATGGGAGACCACTACACCTAATATTTTATTGAAAACCTGTTTAATGTTTAAAGTATCCTTTTTATGATGAAACAATGCTTTACTGAACCAATGACTTGGAAATCTATGTACCTCTATCAATATGGAACTGAAACCCCTGAATCACATGTTTTACCCTCATGTAAGTATAGTTGCAATAATCCCTGGAATGAGTATTGCTGAGCACCAAGCGCTCACCCTTGCAATTATATCCAACTGTAGAAGTGGGATTCGAGGATCCCGATTCTTTCGGTCTTGAATACTCAGCAGAAGATGGAAGTGCCCCAGATGAGCCCACCTTTTAGACGGATCATGCGCCAAGTTAAGTCAGATGTGGGAGAAGCCCCTCCAACCCCGCTGCTGATTGAAGTCAAGTTGTTTGTTGTTGCTTTGTGTATTATGTTGTGTGTTCGGTACTTAGATACCGATTCTTGTTTTGATAAACTGGTTATTTTATTAGCAACTCTACTTAGCGCCGTTCTCGGTGCACTGGTTATGTAATATTGGCCCGAGTTGGCCTGATACTTGGTTATCTATAATGTTATGCTTGTGTTGTTTTAAGCTCATGTGACATCATGCTGTGCGTAACCTACCTGGGCGGTTACCCCGCTGCTGTGCGTATCCCAACAGCAGAAACCAGCGAATGCTCTGATACCATTCGCTGGGGATCACAACTTGATTTGAGCCCTTGAATTATATTTGCTGCTAAACCCTAATTTTTGACACTGTCCCATGCATGCCAGCCAATGGCATTGGCCTTGTTTACCCACTTCTAGTTGTGCATTTTGAAAGCCACTTTGTCCACTGAATTTGTAGAGTTATGATCTACACTTTCTTCTACTGTCATAACTTGAGATAAGCTCTCTAGCTTTCTTTGAAGCTATGTCAGACCATTGATCCGAATGTCAATCTGCTGACATTCGCTGTTTTTGATCAAACAAGCCACAAAACTGATGTTCTTATTGCAACCTTGAGATCCTAAGAGCATCTAACACCCATCCTTAGCCAATTCCTTGAAACCCTAGAATCTTGACTCAGTTCAGCATGCAATCTCAATTATCTCCAATATCGTTCAATCATCCTTGTTAAGCATATCTGCATATAGATCCTAAAACATTTTAATATATTAAGTAATATTTGTGTGTTTGTTTGTCGCCGAGCAGAACCAGAAACTAAGTTCGAGGACTTCGCTGTTGACTCGTCATCAACTGCTGTATCTTACGACGCGGAAGGCAAGTCATATCCTTGGTCATCTTGAACCTATATTTTAAATGTAGCTATAACATAACCTTGAATATAGATAATATTGCATGTGAAAGATTGAGAATGGTTGATTTATGAATTGGCAGTACTAGACTGGTTATCTATGAAATGTGAAATAAACAAGTTTTGAGCCATGAACTATTATATATGTATTTATATACTTATATTCATGAAATAAAACCCTAGCCGTGACCAGAAAAATGGTATGGATGGCGGTAGCACTGGAGGTGCTAGACTGCAAAGGATATGCAGGCACTGAAGGTGCAGTGTTGTGGATGGTCTGGTCACTGGCATATAAGGACTAGAACCTTGTGTTGTGCGTCTAGTGGCATGAACAACGTGCTAACCGCAAGCCTGGTATGGGACAGGCCTGAACAAGTACTTATGTTGATCGCGCATGAAACCCCTGCATGAGATGTGTAGTGATGCACGTTTGGCACAGAGGATGGCTCCCACACATATCACTGAAGGTGATCAAGCACGCTGACCCAGTAATGGGAATAAGCAAAGGGGTGGAGGTTTGGATACAACCTGCCACAACTGTGGTTCGCGGAGAGCCACACGGTCAGGGGTGAAATGTGAGTGATACATAACAAAAGTTCTTGTTATTTCCACCTTGCCTCTCACAATATGAAGTGAGTCAGGGGTCCAATCATTATGTTATGATAGGAAAGGCTTGAAAGTGGAATATCTTGCGGGTAAATTGGTACCTCTCTGCAGAGTTAAAAACGTATTCGAATACTCCGAGCTCCCGGGTTTATAGGAGTCTGCTGCGGTGGATTAAATCCACGGGGTATGACACAAGTATATTTTCTAAATAAAATATGTTAAATCAAGATTACCCAAATGACATGTGTTGTCATGATAAGGAGTGCTGCCGTGGGCTGTCGTGTGTCGACATGTCGCGGTAGTGCTATAATCTAGTGAACATGAATGATGATGTTATATTATGAAAAGTGGTGCCATGAGATGAGGTATAAAAGAAAAAGATTATTTTATAAACATCCATAATTCTTGACTAGTCTAGGTTCATATCATCACTACTATATGTATCAACTCTTACCTATGACTTGCTGAGTACGTAAGTGCTCACCCTTGCAACCTACAAATCAGTAAATGGAGCGTTCAATAACCAAGACGATGGCATGGAGAACTTCTTTGAACCAGAAGGAGGAGTATCAGTTCCGCCAGAGCCCTGATGTGTGTTGTTCTGCCGTCCACTTCTCATTGTGGGTGGGTCACCTCTCTTCTGCTGTGTAGATGTTATTTTGCTAAACCATGTATGCCGCGAAGGCATTGTAATCTTCTTATGTAATATCAAGGCCCGCAGGCCACACTGCTTAACTATTTTGTAAGTTGCTCTGTTGCAATGTGAATATACTCATGTGCTTGACTTATCCTGGGAAGTCAAGGGTATGTGTATGTTATGCATATATGGGACTAGCTGCAGCGAGTTAGGTCTCTACAGGAGTAGTCGTGGTCCCAGTTTTGGGGCGCGACACTCACGATGTGGTCCAAAACGTGAGTGTATTGGTACGCGATTATGGTCGTGAGAAGTACCAGTTCGTCTGGTCATGTCATGTTGGGAATGTGTGAGGTGACATCTCTTGTGACCTTGATGGGAATCGGCCTATCCTTTGGTCGTCGAATGCGATGATGCCTCTAGAGTAAATCCTAGCGCAACTTCATCAAGATTATCTGCAAGCACTCTTGCGAATATAATCCTGTCGTCGTTCGTGAGACTGGAGGGCGGATTACGGAGTGCATATGCAATCCTTCGGATATGATCCTCCAGATTCCTCCTGGGTGTTGGTGGAGTTCCTGGCGAGGTCGCCTTAGCCGGTACTGAATAATTCTAAGAAGCAATAGGCATGTATCACGCCCGCGAGCTCCCAGAGATGGTTTTCGAGACATTCCCGTACCAGGGTCGCAAAAAATGGTACCTTGGCGAGTTTTTGCCGGTGGTAGAAGATCTTCTGCGACCTTGTGAACCTCGGCCTCTCACTGTCCGCGCTCTTGGTCCTCTTTCAGTTTGCGCTCTTGTTCTTGCCTAGCGTCACGCTGCTCTGGAGTTTCCTCCGAAAGTGCGACAATTTCTCTAGGGATTGAGTTCACAGACGGAGAAAGCATCTCATCTTTGTCTGAGTTTGACTCAAAATTGAAGAGAGACTTCAAATTATCTATGGAGCAGTTCTCTAGACGAATGTCGAGATCATCCTCCTCCATGTTATCGAGGGCAACAGGTTGTGGCACATACTCGTCCTCTATTGAGGGCAAGTGAACTGCCTGCTCCGATCCTTGTTCAGCAAACGCAGTCGGGATCGAGGATGATGTTCCCCAAGACAGGCTTCGAAGATAGTGTCGTCACCATCGATGGAGACACTATCTTCATACATAACATCTATGGGATCCCCGAGAATGAATTCATTCTCAGAATAGTGTAGGAAAGGGAAAGGATCCATGAACACAATGAATCTTGATGAAAATGTCTTCAAGGCCCCACGGTGGGTGCCAGTTGTCGACAATTGGAACCCAGGGGTCCTTCTGTCGATCTTATGCAAAGAAGAGTGAGAGAAAGAAAGGAGCCAATCTAAGGCATAGGAAAGAGTTATCCAGGTTTGGACCCTCTCATAAGAGTAACAACCCTACGTCCTGTGTATTTGACTAAGTAGGAAAAAGATTTACAGAGTGGTTGTTACAAGATGTGTGAGCTAGCTAATCATATCTTAGCTAAGCCTAGTCTTCTCTCTGTCGTCAATCATCCTTTCTTGATCCTTTCCTTGAAGGCCTTCTTATACTTACCGAAGAGTTCGTCGGGTATCCCCCTAATGGTATGTCCCACATCTACTCATAATCGCCCCGAAATGGTAGTTGTGAGGTTGTGGGTACATGGTGGTTGCTGTAGTTCATGGGTATGTGGCAATTTGGCAGTCTTGACTCGGTCGTCATGGAACTGCCTTACCATCCTAACCTCCTTCGATGGTTATCTTGTCAGGGACTTATGATTATCTCGGGATTAATCATAAGGATCATGGTAAGGTAATGATAAAGGGTGATCGCGTAATGCTGCAACCATGTTAACGAGATTAAGCCTTGTATCTGCGAGAAAGTCTGGTCGTAGGGATGTATCTCTGTGACCACAGTATTCTCGGATACAGCATCACATATGGATTGTCCTAGCCATCTCAATCAAGGTGTGCTTCTTCCTCTCCACAATGGCATTTTGCTAAGAAACGTATGGAGAGGAGAATTGGTGCTCAATACCAAACTCAGTACAAAAATCCGAGAAATGTGAATTTTTGAACTCAGTGCCATTGTCAGTGCGTATAGCTCAAATGGCACCTGGTAGTCCATTAAGAAGCTTTTTTGAAAAATCCCAGAAAAGCCCAAACACCTCATCTTTGAAAGCCATAAAGAACACCCAAGAGTAGTGAGAGAAATCATCAACAATGACCAAACAATACCACTTTCCACCAGTAGACATGACACGGGCTGGACCAACAGTGTCCATATGAATCAATTCGTCCGATCCCTCAGTCCTCACCTCAAGCATGGGACGATGTGGAGTGGCAACTTGTTTTCCATGCCGACATGGGGAACAAACACTATCTATGACTCGTTTGAGTTTAGGCAAACCTCTCACAATGTCAAGGCCACTAACTCAAGTCAAATGATCAAAACCAATATCTCAAAGGCGGTGATGCCAAAGCCAACTCTCCAAAGTGCCAGTGAAAGCAACCAAACCATCAGGGAGGCAAAAGAATAAGAATTAGAAAGGTCAGTGGTGAAAATTTTGCCCGTCTGATCAATCCCAAAAACCAATTCCTCAGAAGAATCAAGTACCTTAGAACCCTCTTTCTTTAACCGAACCTCAAAATCATCATCCAAAAGGGAGGAAACTGACACAAGATTGTACTTCAAAGAAGAAACCAAAGCAACATCTTTGAGAAGAAAGTTTTCATTGACTCAAATTGTACCTTTTGCAAGCACTTTGCCCTTAGAGTCATCTCCGAAGGTGATGAAACCACCATCAGAGAGCCTGTTGAGGGAGGAGAACCATTGTGCCTCTCTAGTCATATGGCGGGAACAACCAGAGCCCACGATCCATTTGTTCTCCATCCCTCTCCCTCGCACCTACACATGAGAAGATGAGTTGGGCATCCAAGTGTTGGATCCCGGTAAGCTAGCAAGAACATACTTAGGGATCCAAAGCTTAAACACTCGTGAAGAAGCAAAATATGAAGACTTAAGACGCGAAGAAGAATCACGATGTGTCTAGAACCATTGCTAGGCCTTATGAATTGTCGTGAGCGAGTACCTCCATCCAAACGAGGAAGGCCGACATGAGAACGACAAAAGCCAAAATCACCATGTCATGGACCATATGTGAAACCAAGACTTCTATGTCCATGATAATGACCAACACCACTCGAGAAGGAATCAAAGAAATTATCAACAAATCTCAGCCTCATGGGTATTTCTCACACATACGTGTCACGGGGTTGACGACACATGTGGGAAGAATCATGGGAAAACACTTGACGCAAGTCTCTTGTCTTCCTAAAACAAAAGCCTACAAGATGTCGATCTCTCCCACAATATGAACAAGGATATACTGGTCTGGTAGAGACATTGGTACGGGAGGAATGTGCAACATGTGACTTTTGAGCAGACTTGCCCTCAAAAAACCATGTTTTGAAGAATTTTTGAGACTTGACTTGCCTTTGAAAGAAACCCAAGAAGAACTATCAACTTTAAGCACTTGGAGTTTTTCGACCATACTAGGCATATACCCGATCCCCTCCTTTTTAATGGAACACTTCGATGTATCTAAAATGAGATCAAGGTTCTTCTCCCCATCAGAAAACTTCTTCAAAAGAGATTTAAGATATTCAATTTCATTTATCAAAAGAAGACAGTTAGGGCAAGAAACAAGCGAATCTTCTAAAACTTTTTCATTGAGTTTGACGTTCTCACAAGATGGACATGTTTTGGTCCTCATGTTCTGCAGTTCCTTCTCAAGATGATCTGCAAATGATTCCATCAAGGATTTCAACTCCTTTTCAATTTCAACACACTTGGTGCATGGAGTGGCCCGTAAGACATCAAAGTCATGCCGAAAAGAAATACAAGAAGCACAAGAACTCAACTAGCAAGACTCAAGCTCCAAACGTGTAAAATCAAGCTCAGAATGTGATCCTGGAGGATCATCGGGTCCTTTAGGTCGAGTCTGGAATGGATTCACGACCACGAAAAGGCTTCGCGAACTTAGTATAGTTTGGAAAGGATCCGCGACCTTGTAATGTTTCACGACCTCGATTCAAACTCGGGTCGGAATTGTAATTTGATCAATATACATATCACTAAGTATAATCTGTTAGGGCTAGTTAGTGTCTGCGTCTATTACATTTAGGTTATTGAGTCTGATATGTGTTCATATGATTGGACTATAAATACTTTGGAATAGGATAGATAGATTATCTACCTGGTTATCTACCTTGATATAGATCAGATTGAGTCTAGTTCATTGACATAGGCAAGTGTGTCCTAACGTTCGACGTGTAAAGATCCCTCTTTGAAATAAAGGGCATGCTATCTTTTGAACTGTGTTCTCAATCAACTTGGGTTTCGGTAATTCCGAGTAAGATCCCGTTATTCCACATATAAGAATCTGGGCGAGCCTAGTACGAAAACCAAAACTAGGTCTCAAACGGATCAAGTTGGTATCAGAGCGGATCTAGTGCAACACTTGGCCTAGGTTTCAATCTGATCAAGTTGGTATCAGAGCAACTATCCTGTCCTATGGATGGTGAAGACTCGCCAAGGTTACAAAACCTCTGGGGAAACTCCAGGCGATAATTCGACGGTTCCTACAGTCACATCTCCGAAGATGTCCAATGATACCTTCGTTCAAGCTAACCTAGCCGAACAAGTGGCTAAGCTCTCCACCAACATGGATACCTTCTGAAGTTGATGCTTCAAGAAGCAAGGCTAAGAGTGTGATGATTGGTGAAGGCTTGCGCAGGACAGACGAAGATCAAATCAAAGGCGACCATAAGGCCGACGACCTCGCCAACACCTCCTTAGCTGTCGGATCTTTTAAGGTCGACGCTAAGATTGATATACCCATATATGATGGGGTGATCGATGCTGAGAAGCTGGATTCTTGGATCGACCAGTAGTGCTCATAGTGTTCAAAAGGTGAAATTTGCACCTTTGAAGATGAAGGACCACTCTGAGACATGGTGGAAGGCTCTTGTCGCCAGTGGTCAAGCTGACAACCTTGCATGGGGCCAATTCAAATGACTCATGCAACAAGAATTCTACCCGATGGGTTACCTTGAGGAGAGATGGGATCGTTGGCACCGATTGTACTAATGGTGCGACCAATCTATCCAGGACTATACTACGAAGTTCTGGAGTCAAGCAATGGTCATTGGCATCTCGCTGTCTAATCTTCTGGTATTCTGGAAATACACATCTGGACTTCAGAAATCGATCAGTGCTGAGTTAAGCCTGTTTGATGTCCAAAACATCGCAACCGCGAGCACAACTACTGTGGCGATCGAAAAGAAGAACAAATCCCGCAGTGACAAAGGCATAGAGGAGAGTGCGACCTCGACAAAAAGGAAGCCGAGTCCGAAGTAGAACGCTTCGAAATCGGGCACAGGTGCCTTTTGCGAGCATTGTCAAATCACGGGATATACAAAGGGTAAATGCTATAAGCTTCATCCTGAGCTTCGACCAAAGAAGAATGAACCAGGGAAAAGAACAGCTACAGCTACTATGGCTCCACCCGAAGAAGGACTTGTACGAGTGAATTTGGTTCATGAGGCGGATACGACCTTGTCTCTGATGACAATGCCGAAGAAGAACAGTTTAGATTCAACTGACGACCATCACTCAATGGAGGACTTGTTCACTATCAACATCTAGGTGAAGCACGAAGTGGTCGTAGCAATATTTGATCCCGGAAGTCGGAAGAATTTGGTTTCCGCTGGACTGGTTCGGTGACTTATATTGAAGACCACCACACACCCACGGCTGTATCCACTGTGTTGGTTTACATCCAACGTGAATCAACAGATTATAAGTCAGTGTGTGTTGAAATTTGTGATCTCTGCTTGATATATTGATGAGGTACAATGTGACGTTGTTCCTATCGATATTTGTCAAGTGATCTTTGGGAGTCCGTATCTGTATGATCATGACACTCACTTCCATCGGTGAGCGCAAGATACGAGCTCACTAAAGATGGAGTTAAGTTCATGATCAGTAGACACATTCACCTCAACACTTCGAACTTGATTACCGCAAATCAGGCCAAATGAAACGCATGTCACAAATATGTGCTGGTTATGATTTGACCAGTTGGTCAAAGTGATAGTACTTGAGCAGCATTGTCGTTGGCGTGCCGACAAGATTATGGTCATTTGTTAGGACTGCTGGAGAAATACAGTGATATGTTCGAGAGTACCCAGGGTCGTCCGCTGAAACGTCCAGTCGAGCATGAAATTCAACTCTTGTCTGATGCGACACTTCACAATCTGAGTATGTATCGCAATTCAGTATTGGAGAACGAAGAGATCAAAAGACAGCTTGGTGAATTGTTAAGAGATGGCATAATCCAACCAAGTAGTTCACCTTGTGGATCTCCTGTGGTGTTAGTGCCAAAGAAAATGGGACTTGGCGTATGTGTATCGACTACCGAGCACTAAAGAAGATCACCATCAAGAACCGGTACCCCCTCCCTCATATTGACGACCTTCTAGACCAATTGAAGCATGCTGCTATCTTCTCAAAATTGGATCTAAATTCAGGGTATCATCAAGTCAGCACTCGAGAGGTGGATACCTGGAAAACCGCGATCAAAACATGACAAAGTCTGTTCGAATGGTTGGTCATGTCGTTTGGCCTCTACAACGTCCCGGCAACTTTCATGTGTCTTATGAATGACGTATTGCGACATCTCATCGATGACTTTGTGATCATTTACCTCGATGACATACTGGTCTATACTCATTCATGGGATGAGCACCTCGTTCATGTTGAAAAGGTGTTCGAACAGCTTCGGCAATATCGACTTCGCCTCAACCGTAAGAAGTGCGAGTTCGGTCAACAAACCCTACTGTACCTGGGATTCGTGGTCAGCAATGGTATGTTACAAATCGATCCGGATAAGGTAAAAGTGATTCGAGAGCGGCCTTGACCGCGAACAGTTACGGAAGTGCGTAGTTTTGTGCAAGCATGCCAATACCTTTAGAAGTTTAAACGACATTTCTCAATTGTGACTTCTCCGTTGCATCCATTAACTAGGATCGATAAGAAGTTCGAGTGGATAGGGAAACATGAGAACACGTTTCTCTTGCTGAAGAGAAAGATCAGTGAAACCCCTATGTTAGCTTTACCAAATCTACAAAAGCCATTCGAGCTAGAAACCGATGCCTCTGGTTATGCAATGGCCGCAGTGCACATGCAAGAAGGTCGACCAGTAGCATATCACTCCAAGTTATTTTAGAGAGCTCAGAAGAATTACCCGACCTATGACAAGGAGTTGTGTGCACTGCATCAGGCCGTAAAACATTGGCGGTGCTACCTTTTAGGTAAAGAGACTGTTGTCCACACCGACCACCAGCCTTTGCAATATTTGCAAACGCAATCGAAGCCACAACAAGCTCAACATATGAGGTGGATGTCGTATCTGTAACAATTCAATCTGGTGATTAAGTACAAGAAGGGCGGACACAATAAACTAGCCGACATGTTGTCGCGACCACCAATTATGACCCTCTGTTTATCAGCATTCATGCAGATCAAGCCCTCATGTCATGATAACTATGCTACAATGTACAGTGAAGATCCTGATTTTCGATCAGCACTGGCTGAGCTCAAAACAGGGAAACTTACAGAGTTCGTTCGTCGAGAAGGACTCTTGAAGAAAGGCAATTTGCTTTGTATACCTCGTGGATCACCTCGAATTCAATGGCTGTGAGAAGCGCATACGTCAAAGGTTGCTGGACACTTTGGAGTTACGAAGACTTTGCAAAATATTCATCGACATGTGTTTTGGCCGCGACTGCAGCAAGATGTGGATAGTTTTATTCGAGGTTGTGGTCTCTGTACCATCTCGAAACCGGCAAACTGAAAATTCGGTTTGTACACTCCTTTGCCAGTTCCATCACGATCATGGGAAAGCATATCCATGGATTTTTTGGGAGGATTGCCTGAGACCCGACGTGGCAACGACTATCTCTTTGTGGTCATTGATCAATTCTCTAAAATGATTATTCTCATACCTTGTCGAAAGACTATCACAGGAGAAGAAGTAGCTTGAGTATTCTTTCAGCACATTTGGATGCATTTTAGACTGCTGGCTTCTCTTGTGTCTGATCGTAATACCTGGTTCCTTAGTCACTTTTGGCGATCACTCTAGACAATGATGGATACTACGCTAAAAGGAGTACTGCTTTTCATCCTCAAACTGCTGGTCAAACCGATGTGGTAAATCAAACTGTCATTCATGTCTTGAGGGCTTTAATTCTAAGCATCCGAAGACCTGGGATGAAAGCATACCGTACCTGAAGTTTGCTTTTAATTAAGTAGTGCATGGTTCAACTGGGAAGTAGCCCTTTGAGGTCTGTTTGGGATTCCTACCACAAAGTCCATTCGACATGGAGTTTGCGATCCTTACCTCAGTACAAAACAGCAAGGAAGCATCTGACTAGGATCGAGCAAAAAAGTTCCTAGAAGGTATTCAACGGCTCCATGGTGAGGTTGAATAGAACTTGCTGAAAGCTCAACTCAAGTACAAGGCGCGACATGATCGGCACCGAGTTGATGCTCAATTTCATGATGGTGATATGGTATGGTTACATCTGAGTAAGGAGAGACTTAAAGGTGAAGGTAAAAACGTTAAACCCATTCTTTATGGTCCTTTTCGGATTTTGCAGAAAGTTGGTACTAATGCTTGTCAGCTCGAGTTACCTCCATACATGGATATTTACTCGGTTGTCAATGTTGAGCACCTTAAACTCTTCAAGCCTTCATTGCTAGATGATGAGTCAGATACTATAGTACCGTCTGTTGAAGACTTGGTCTATCAATGAGAAAAAAACCCCTACCTGATGATGTGATCTTGGAGAAGAAGGTGACTACCAGTCGCAATGGCACACGTGAGTCTTTTCGAATCGGACAGAGAGATCAACGAGCACGTGCAGGAGTTGGCTCCTTCTCACCAGGGGAGTCATGATCCGAGAGGATCTTTGGGTCCTTCAGGTTGAGTCCAGAATGGATTCATGACCACGAAAAGGCTTCGTGACCTTAGTCGAGTTTGGAAAGGATCTGCGACCTTGTAAGGTTTCATGACCTCGATTTGAACTCGGGTCGGAATTGTAATCCAATCAATATACATATAACTAAGTCTAATCTATTAGGGCTAGTTAGTGTCCGAGTCTATTACGTTTAAGTTATTGAGCCTGATATGTATTCATACGATTGGACTATAAATACTTTGTAATAGGATAGATAGATTATCTACCTAGTTATCTATCTTGGTATAGATCAGATCGAGTCTAGTTCATCGACGTAGGCAAGTGTGTCCTAACGTTGGACGTGTAATCCCTCTTTGAAATAAAGAGCATGCTATCTTTCAATTGTGTTCTCGATCAACTTGGGTTTTGATAATTCCGAGAAAGATCCCATTATTCCGCATATAAGAATCTGGGTGAGCCTAGTGCGAAAACCAAGGCTAGGTCTCAAATGGATCAAGTTGGTATCAGAGCAGATCTAGTCCAACACTTGGCCTAGGTCTCAATCTAATCAGAATGCAAAGACCCAAGTGAAAGCCTCAAAGAATTAATCTCAAAATGCAAAGAAAGACAAAGTTCACAAGAATTAGAATCAAAGGCACTCCTTTTTTAAAGACCGAACCTTACTCCTTAAAACATCAATTTGAGAATCTTATGCGATAAGAGCTTCTATGAGTTGGTCTTTACTCACCTTGCGCATGTCAGAGTCAAGATCATGCTCATTTATGTCGTCATCTCCAAGGGCCACGAAGCATAAGCCGATGAAGTCATTCAGCAACTCAACAAGTTGTCTTTTAATCTCTTCATTCTCCAACACTGAGTTGCGATACATACTCAGATTAGGAAGTGTCACGTTAGACACGAGCTGAATTTTGTGCTCGATTGGATGTTTCGGCAAACGGCCTTGGGTACTTTTGAACAGATCGCTATTTCTCTAGCAATCCTCACAAACACTAGAATCTTCTCGGCACACCAACGACAACGCTGCTCGAGTACTTTCACTTTGACTAGCTGGTCGAATCATAACAAGCACGTATTTGTGACATGCATTGATGATTTTTTTGGCTTGATTTGCGGTAATCAAGTTCGAAGTATTCACGTGGATGTTTCTACCGATCACGAACTTAACTCTGTCTTAGTGTGCTCATACTCCTGCGCTCATCAATGTAAGTGAGCGTCCTGATCGTATAAGAACGAAGTCCCAAGGATGACCAAACAAATATCGATAGGAACAACGTCGCATTGAACCTCGTCGATATATCGAGCAGAGATCACAATTTTCAACACACACTAACTCGTTATCTGTTGGTTCACGTCGGATGTAAACCAACCCAGTGGATACAGTCGTGGGTGTGTGGCTGTCTTCAAACCAAGTCGTCGAACCAGTCCAGCAGAAACCAAATTCTTCTAACTTTCAGGATCGAATATTGCTGCGACCATTTCGTGCTTCACCCAGATGTTGATAGTGAAAAAGTCCTCCGTTGAGTGATGGTCATCAGGTGAATTCGAATCTTTCTCCTTCAGCATTGCCATTAGAGACAAGGCCGTATCTAGGGGTGTAAAATGGTCGGATTTGGAGCTAATATTGGTTAAACCATATCCTATACCATATTTTTAATCGGATACAAATACGGATTCGAATTTTCTCGGATTCGAATATGGTTGGATGTTAGTCGGATACGAATTCGAATCAGATTTTCTTTAATTCGGTACGAATTCAGAGGCTATTCGGATAAAATAATTATTTTACATTAAATATTTGTTGATTAACAAAAGTGCTATTTTCAACTCATTTTCTATCTCAACACAATACGACAATACACAACATAACCCATTGAACTGGTAGTGCATGACTAGACATTCTTGGCAGCCAATTCATTACAATTCATTACAATTCAATCAAAATTATAATAGCATCCAGTATCCAGATCCAATTCATTACAATTCAATCAAAATTGAAGAATAGAGGAAGAGTGAAAGGAATTGAACCTCTGCTTGCTTGCTGGTGAAGTGAGGATGAAGCTTCAGTCGAGGAAGGTGGAGATGTCCGCCCGTGAACCAACTTGCCGGACTTGGGGAAGAGGTGCTGTCGCCGGGGTTGATGCAGGCAACCACAGGAGCTCCAGGATTTTGGACTTGGCCTCCGGCACACAGGCGGTAGTGACTCCAATTTGGGGCTGTGATCCTCAAATTAGGGTTTGGACCATGGAGCTCATAGAACGGCGGCGTAGAAGGCGACGAGGAGCTCAGGCAGCAAGAGGCAGCTCAGATGGTAGCTCGCCGGCGTGGAGCTCTGTGAGCAAGAGGCGGTGCGGGCCGTGGAAGAAGAGAGCGACGTAACCAAATAAAATGCACAACGGCTTTGGCGAAGAAAGAGCGGCACCGATGGCGAGACTTGCTCGATCTCACCGGTGCGTGGAGTAGCCGAGTAGGAGTAAGAGGTAGCGTAGCCGTGGAAGAAGTAGCAGCCAAAAAAAAGGGTGAACGACAGCTGATCTGCGTCTATGGCTGGAACTAGTGAGAAGTGGCTGCGACCGGCGAACGAGAGATCGGGTGAGCGTAAGCCTGTGGTGAGCTTAGACTGTGGGCCAGTGGAGAATTCGTAGTGCGGTAGCATGGAGGCCTAGAGCGGTGGTGGTGGAGACGCGGTGGAGTTGGAAAAATTATCGGTAAGTTGGCCTCGAAGCTAGATTGCAGTGGGGAGGCTAGCCCGGGTGGGGTAGGCAGTGGACCGGCCCAAATTTTTTGTTGGATTTTTGGATGATCCGGATATCCGCATCCGTTTTATATGTATAACCTTACCGAATCCGGATCCGAATCCGACTAACAAAAACTAATATATCCGAATTCAAATTTGGATTATTTGACGGATGCTCATTTCCTTTCCAAATAGCTATTTTATCAAATTTGGTAGACGGATATCTGCAGATACCCACATCCTATTTACACCCCTAGTCGTATCCGCCTATCAACCGAATTCACTCAAACAACTCCTTCAGGTGGAGCCATAGTAGCTGCAGCTGTAGCTGTTCTCTTCCCTGGTCTGTTTCTCTTCGGTTGAACTCAGGATGGAGCTTATAGCACTTATCCTTTGTATGCCCGGCAACATGACAATGATCACAAGAGTCGTACTGGACTTCGGAGTGCTCTTCTTCGGACTCAACTTTCCTTTTGATGAGGTCAAATTCTCCTTCTTGTCATTGCGGGATTTATTTTTCTTCTCTATCGCCATAGCAGTCATGCTGACGGCCATGATGTCCTGGACACCAAACAGGCTTAACTCAGCACTGATTGATTTCTGAAGTCCAGACGTGTATTTTCGGAACACCTGAGGATCAGAGAGCGAGATGCCAATGACCATTGCTTGTCTCCGAAATTCCATCGTATAATCATGGATTGACTGGTCGTTGCGCTGATACAGTCTGTGTCAACAATCCCATCTCTCCTCGAGATAACCCATTGGGTAGAATTCTTGTCATAGGAGTAGTTTGAACTAACCCCACACAAGGTCATCATCTTCACCACTGGCGATAAGGGCCTTCCACCATGTCCTGGCGTGGTCCTTCATCTTCAAAGATGCAAACTTTACCTCTTGAGCACTATGAACCCTTTTAGGTCAAAGTAGGTCTCAAGCTAGTCGATCCAAGAATCCAGCTTCTCGGCATCGATCACCCCATCGTATATGGGTATGTCAACCTTAGCTTTGACCTTGAAAGATCTAACAGCTAAGGAGGTATTGGCGAGGTTGTCGGCCTTATGGTCGTCTTCGTCTTCAACTTCGTCTGTCCTGCCCAAGACTTTACCAATCTTCAGGCCCTTAATCTTTCCTTTTGAAGTATCAACTTGATACCGGCCTAGACCGTCTCGCAAGAGAACGAGATCGGAGCAGGAAGGCGAGTATTCAGTCGTTCTTTCCACAGGGACTAGAGAAAATGAATCGTGTAGAACTAGACTAAATCGGTGGATAATAAAACCAAAACGGACGAGAGAAAGAGTATGTCATAAGAAATAAAGAGAGCTAATCGCCTCGACAAGCGACTAGTGTTAATTCTGCACTAGCGTTTCATAATACAAGTGATAGATAGAAATCGTGTAGTGGTAGCGCGTGAGGCAGTGCAGACAACCATCATCGATCACAGTCTACAGCGAGAATCAATGAACCACAAGTACAAAGCAAACACCAATCATCTACAGTTCCCCAGCTCCCCTCATTTCAGCAACAACAAACACAGGCCCAAATCAAATCTCGACTCACAATCCCAGAGAATGCAAGCATATGAATGCAAAATCTTCAAAAACATGTAGTGCAGAATATAGCTCTACAGAAATAGCAAACACAGGAGAAGCTTTCATCTCAAAAGAATAATAGCTCACTGAATTCACTGAGAACACTAGTGGACTCAAATCACAACAAATCAAGAGCTCAGTTCTTCAGAACACAGAGGCACAGCTCAATAGAAGCATAACCTAACAATTTGGGATGGTCATGGAGCTCACAAATGACATTTGTTACTTAGGATCTCTGGAATTAATCTCTCCAGGATCTCAATCCTATGCTGGCCACACAAAAGCCAGAGAAATCAATGAAAAGAAATTATCCCTCACAAACTCAGATCATCAATCAATCACAGAGGGCAATAAACACAAACAAATAACAAGAAAGATTTCGATTCATTCTAAGTTGCAATCCACTTCAATTGAACCCTAAATGTGACAGTCAATTCCAATAACACAAGGGTAGATCTACTAAAGCAGAGTGAAACACAGGACACAACTCAAATCAATGCAACTCAGAGATAGCAAAACATTCAGGAGAATGAAACAGCATAGAGTCAATTTACAAACTAAACATCTCTGTTCATATCAGCAAAAATTAATTATAGATGTTATGGCTAGTTCATCATAATACAGGAGTGACCAATTCATACATCCATTTCTCTGTGCATTGTTCATTTCATTGTATGTTCACAATAGAAGTGAAAGAAGAGAAGAAGGAATTGAACCAGGCAGTACTATTGCGGGGGACCTTGCTGGGGGTTGCAACTTATGTTGTGGTCGAAGAGAGCGCTGCTTGAGGCCTGAGGTTGTCAAAGGAGGAAGCTGGTCGACGGTCGAGGTTGTCGACTATGATGGTGAAGAAGTAAGTGCACGTGGCTGTGGAGCTGGTGGTTGAGGGAGCTGCAGCTGTGTCATGGAAGACGTCGAAGTGGAGCTTCACGGCGACGTGGCTGCGGGACCTTGGCTAGGCCACGGCGGCGGAGTGGAGAGAGGCAGCGTCTCAGTGGCGGCGGTGTAGCGCAGATCCGGCGACAGCGCGGAGCAGAGGATCCAGTGGCTGGAGCGGCGCAGCATGGGTGATGACGGGAGGCGGATCTGGCGGCGGAGTCTGGATGTGGCAGCGGATTGACCATATCTGGCGGATCTGGCGATTTCGGGGGAAGAAGAGGACGCCGGCGGCGGCCACAATGGATGCTGGATCTGAGAGAGGAGGTGACCGACGCGGCAGCGGCGCAGCGCGTGCGGTAGGCGGTGACGGCTCGGGCGTGGTGGCAGCGCAGCGCGCGCTGGTGCATGAGGCGGCGGAGGTGGATCAGCGAGGGAGGCACGTGCAGGAGAGGCGATGGCCGAGGGAGGCAGCGGATCCAGCTCGGGAGGCGCAGGAGGTGTGGATCGGGTGCAGGAGAGTGGCACTGTGGGAAAAAGGGCGCCGGATCTGAGAGAGGAGTAAGGATGGAGCAATTGAAGAAGAAAAAGAGGAGGAAGGGATACGCAAGGAAAATGGGGAGAGGAAATAGCGAGCTAGAGGAGAGGAACAAGAAAGAGCTGGCTAGCGCCGGAGGTGGTAGGAGGTGTAGATCTAAACTTGGGGGAGGTAGAAGAAGAAGCTGGAGGTGAGGAGGAGACGGCATCCGTTACTGCTGGTGCCACTACGGCAGCGAACGGCACCGAGAAGAAGAGCAGTGGTGAAAGAGAGAAAAGGGGAAGAGGAAAAACAGAGAAGAAGAAAGGAGTGGGAAAGAAGGTCGAAGGAGAAGAAGCTGCACCGCGGCGTATGGCCTGCCCGCCGGTAGTGGAAAAGGTGAGGGGGAAGAAGAGAAGAAGAAGAAAAAAGAAAAATCAGTCTCAATGAGGAACTATGGCCAGTGGTGGTGGTTTAGAGAAGAAAGGCAATTTTGCAATTAGGTCCTCAGATTTTTAGAAAATCACTAATTGGGCCTAGCAGCTAGGGTTTTGGGATTTTTAAGTCTAAGTTAAAATTGGAATTTAGGGCTTAGGTTTTAGGAAATTTACAAGAAGGTCCTTGGCTAATGGGACTTGAGAATACGGGCACCCGAAGACTCTGATTTCAGCACGGTTACTTCCTACGCGTCTGTAGAAACACGTACTTCTATCAGGAATCGACTGAGGGTCAGATAAATTCAAAGAGATGCGCTCCATCAGCCTAAATCCACCCAAATTGCATTGACTTGCAATAAAATCACAACACAAATAATACGGTCAATTTGACGATAAAGATGTGTATGATTAATACAAATAACGCCTTATGTGACTAAATGTGCATGATCAGGGGGTTGAACATATGAAAAATATACACAGATATGACAATTATCACAACTTCATAAGGTACAGCCTGGCCTGCTACTTAATCCAAGCAAGCACAATATCCATATTGGCGGAGAGCTTAGCCACTTGTTTGGCTAGGTTAGCTTGAACGGAGGTATCATCAGAAATCTTCAGAGATGCGACTATAGGAATCGTCAAATGATCGCCTTTGGTTCCAAGAGTTTCTTGTGGAGTTTCACTGGAAGTTTCATAACCCTGGCGAGTCTTCACCATCTATAGGAGTAGCTAGTTGCTTTGATACCAATTTGATCTGATTAAGGACCAGACCAGGTTTTGATCTAGCCTTGATCGATGCTAATATGTGGAATACGGTATCTTACTTAGAATTACCAAAACCCAAGTTGATTGAAACACAATTCAGAAGATAGCACAACTCTTTATTGAAAAGAGGGATCTTGTACACGTCGAACGTTAGGACGCACTCACCTACATTCATGAACTATGTGTTAGATAAATTGATCCTATTTGATGATCTAAACTAGAACTATTACAAAGTATTTATAGTCCAATCGTATGAATACGTATCAAACTCAATAACCGATTAACCTAAATGTATTAGACTCGGACAGCTAACTAAACCTAAATAGAGAAGACTCAGTTATATGTATATGGATTGGAATAAAATACGACCAGAGATCGAATCCTTCCCGAGGTTACGAACCCTTTCCAAGGTCGCAAACCTTTCTGAGGTCGTGAATCCTTTCTGAGCTTGACCTGAGATTCACCCAGATCAGCTGGGGCTTCGTTGAATCCTTCCTAGAGTCATCCCCTGGAGCCTTTTGTTCCTTAGCATGCTTAGGCTCTGATCCACCAGGCACATCATTCACCCGCTTGTCCAAACTGGGGATGGGGCGAGACACTCGGGCTGGTAGCTTTTGCCCGAAGGCCTCTGCCATGATATTCTGGGGAGCACCCTCCCCAATGACTCGCACAACTCATGCTTGTTTGTCTCCGTAGTACGTCCTAATAAGGTTCTCTGCCTTCTCCTGAGAGGAATTATTGGACCGGACTTCAAAGGATAGAAGTTAGACAATGCGATGAAAAAGCATCTTCAAGAGTAGAGTTCTGGAAGCTTACACTTGGCCACCGGTAGCTGCAGGGGCTGGTGCTCGGAGCACAACCCGATACCCCTCCGACTGCTTCTGAAGGGGGCTATCTAGAGGAGTGCCAGCTCTTCCACCAGATCCCGCATGCTCCTCCGAGCCCATACCCCAAACATCTTGGCGATAAGTGCCAGTTCCTCATCAATCCAAATGGTACTCGGGGGCTCGAGTACCGGGAGTAGCTCGAGGGCTCTGAGGAGTACACTATCTTCGGGTACCTACCCAGAGGTAGAACCACCTCTGAATCCAATCCTCCCAGTGGTCCTAGGAGAACATCACTGGGTGTTCATCTACCCGAGACGGCACCAGTTGTATCATCACCAAGCCGAAGGTGGACTTTGGCCTATTCTTCACAACCGAGGAGCCCCTCACCTAGGGCTCGTAGAAGTACTACAGCAGCCGGAGGTTCGGCTCCTCCCCGGTCGCCATGTCGCATAACCACACGAACAAGCCCATCCAAAGAAGGACATTCAGTGTGAGCTTGTTCAAGGCCATCCGATACTCCAATAGAAGCTCCCAAAACATCAGATGCACTGCGAGCCGGAGGCCAGCCTCAATGAAGGCCTCAAAAACAACTACCTCCCCATCCCGGGGGTTGGGAGTCACCTCCTCCTTTTCGATGATCCAGACGTTACCGTCTGCGAACATCTTTGGGGAGAGGAGGGACTCGAGGTCCTCCAAAGTGAACTTGGTGGCCCCGAGGAAGTCTGGGATGACTTCCTCTGGGGCTAATTCCAAGGCTTTCCCATGACCTCTTGGAGCCATTTAAAAAGATTTTAGGTGTCCTAGAAGTGAAGGTGTCAAGAAAGGTGCCTAACCAGGGGCTTAGGTCTCCAGCAAAGTGCCGAAGCTACAGGAAGAAAAATTCGAGCTAAGGGTTTGTAATGAACCTCCTAAGTGTGACACAAATATTTATAGATGAAGGGAAGCCCACAGATGGCTGCCACATGTCACCTGGGGGAATCTGGACCATCGAATTTGAAGAGTGGCACGGAAGTGGATGTGACGCCTAGGGTGTTGAAACGTCGCGCTCTTTGGGGAGTGTTATCCTGGGGAAGGAGGCATGAAAACTCCCTAGGTATAGGTTTGTTACTGGGAGAAGAAGATCGCTGCCGAGAGTAGGTCAATGCTTCCAAAGGAGTTCAAGGCATACCCTCCAGCACCACGACATGTCCCCAAGGGCATGGGGGGCTACTGTCGGGGAAAACTTCCACTCCTCTTCGTCATGACTTCCAGGAGAGTGCCTCGTGTTTCTGGAGGCCTAAGGTCCAAAGTCTACGAGTGGTTCCTGGTGAGGGCCTTGGGCCTCTGGGCCCCGGATCCCTAGGATGGTTCGAAGTCTCTGAGACCAAGCTCCCGGGCCCCAACTCTTTGAGTGGTTCCCAGTGAGGGCCCTTCAACTCTGGACCCCGGGTCCTTGGAATGGTCCAAGCGCCCAAACCCCAAGCCTCTAAGTGGTTCCTCCAGAGGACCTCGGGCCTCCAGGCCCAGGTCCTCGGAAGGTCCGAAGTCTCTGAGAGACAACTCCTTGGGTGGATCCCATTAGGGCTTCTGGCCTCCAGACCTCGGGTCCAAGGCAAGATCCTAGGCGCCCGGGCGTCAAGTCTCCTAGTAGTGCCTAGATAGGGCCCAGGGCCTCTGGACCCTGGCTCCATCGGAAGGTCCCAGGATCATGGGCTCCAAATCTCCAAATGGTTCCCAGAGGGAGTCCTAGGCCTCTAGGCCTTTGGGAAGGTCCCAGGCCCTCAGGACCTAGCTCCTAGGGTGGTTCTAGGGGATATTGTCGAATATAAGCCCGCTTAAGGGTTTAAGGGAGTTCTAATAAAGCTTTAGAGTTTCACGATTAACGCCAACTAACAGAGCTAACCTGTTTATTATAAGTGTTGTCAGTTTTCATATCAAGCTTGATGAAGAAATATGCTGAGAACCCTCAAGACACTTGGAAGATGACCAATGTTTGTTACTGTGACATCTATGATCGAAGCATTCAAAGTCACAGCATCTATGGTCTAAAAGTTGAGAAAGATGACCTCTGTGATTGAAGTATCTATGGTGATGACCAGTGATAAAGACTGAAGCTCTTCAAATGGTCATCAACGATAAAGAGTGAAGCTTGAATAATGATTCCCCATGGTATAGTTGACCTTCTTTAATCTCTTTGGTTTTATATTTTATGGTCGTACTATTAAGGGGGGTATAGCCTACTTGATCTATCTTATGCACCGTGAAGCTCAAAATGCATATCATATAGCATAGATGCAAGCTTAAAATTATCTGCATCATGTTGAGCATCTACTGCACAGTCTTTGTTCTCTTTGTCCATGGTCACACGGTCTGTGATCAATCTATGACCTTAGTGGTCTTAGAAACCGTTTCTACGACCTTCATGGTCTCAGTGACTGTGTTGGCGACCTTAGTGTTCCCAGCGACTATGTCTGTGACCTTAGAGGTCTCAAGACTATGTTTGGGACCTTGGCGATCTCAGCGACTGTGTCTGCAATCTTGGTGGTTTGAGTGACCGTTCATGGGACCTTCGTTGTCATAAGACTGTGTGTGCAACCTTCATGGTCTCATGGTTACGTCTGTGGTTGTCATGGTAGCAGTGACTATGTGTGTGACCTTTGTGGTCGTGGTGTCGGTTCTAAGACTGGTTAAGTATCATTACCTTCGATCATTATGTCCATAGTTAAACCAAGACTTAGTCATGATCATATTGTACTAAGCTCATCATAAAAAGTATTGAACATGATTGAGGTCATATCAGATGAATACTGATTATGGTCGTGCCAGTACTAGGAACTACGTGTCGTCTAATTTGGTCAGTACTGGTTGTGTCTTACTAAATTCTGTCGTGTTCGTACTAGATGTCACTTGTTTTCTTTCAGTTCAGCAAGATTGCGATCAGAGAACATTCCACTGTACCGATCGTAGTTCACTAGAGTTTGTACCAAGCTTCTTTAGCAAGCTTGACTTCAAAAACGGCTAGTTACCAATCGAAAGGCTATAAATGCAGCTTGTGTGATCTTCATATCTAAGGAATGTTGTTGCATTCTAGTGCTGATTCACATTTACTCTAAATCATTCATAGCACTCACATTTGCCGCTAGTTGTCCCTAGCAGAGAGCAAAGAGCTCAGAGCATTCATCTACCGCTAGTTGGTGCTAGCATAGAGCAAAAGGCTTAGAGCATTCAAGTCTTATTCCTTCACATTCTCGTATCGAGCTGGCGTAACTTACTCAACTCATTCGTTGTTTTGAGGAGTTGGTCAAGGGAGTGAAGTGAGGAGCATTTAGAGCTAGTACTTGCATTCAATTCATTTGTGTATTGAAGAGCTAGTTCAGAGGAGTAATTGCATAGCATTTTGAGCTTCTGGTGTGGAAGTAGATCAAGGGAATGTGCTATACTTATTACTCTTGGTGATTGCTGTCACATAGACGACTAGTAGAGACCAGTGATCTCTCCACATATAGTACTTGTTGGAGAAGCGTGGTATACTGTTGTGAAGGTTCGGTGCTCGCCTATTTAGGGAGGAGAAGAGCAACCAATAGTGGAATCGAGGCAATACTTTTGTGTGGAGTGCTTCAATGAGGACTAGTGGAAGTCAGCAAGCTTCCGATACCTCGAGAAAAACTAATCGTGTCATCGGTTATCTCTTTCTTACTCTGTTTAACTTGCAGTTTTATTTCTGCTGCTAAGTTGTTTTCTATCAGATCCCTTGTGCTATTTGATTTTTGAACAGAACTCTAGTTATCAGTAACTGTATTTAAATCTGTCAATTGTATTCAAAAAATTGTAATCGAATTTGAAATTGCCTTTTGGGATTAAATTTTAAGATCTCCTATTCATCCCCCCTTTAGTCGACATCCTTTGACCAACAATATATACCCTTATACCCCCTCTCTTGTAAGATAACACTCTCATTTACATCCAATACACACTAAGTCAATAGGCGCGTCTAAGAGCTCTCTCCCTGCGAGATAGCTTCCCCAGTCGACTTGCATCGGGGGTGCGTCAACAAGAGTTGGGTTCCCATTCATACCCAAATCTATATAAATCTCTTGTGTCACTCTCTGTGATTGCCCAACGTGGGATGACTTGTCACACGGTCAGCTCGCGTTGTCGTACGCGTGTTCCACGTCATCAAACCTGCCATGGAGTTCATAACTCCACGACAATATAAAACATTGCAGGAAAAAGATATGGTGTATGAGTGCATCGTGCACATTTACCACAAGGTCAATTCTGATTTGATCTGCTAAATATTATAGATGTCCTAGTTTTTCTTTGTTTTTAACATGAAGAGGGTCTGCACATTTTTATTAAAGTAGAGGAAAAATGTACATATTTAGGGAACCAAATACAGCAGTGTATAACCACCCAACATCGAACTGCTAAATTACAATGAGGGTATATTGGGTATTAACATTAGACACACTAGGGTTATCCCAAGATAGGACTCAACCAAAGACACTATTGAACTCCTAACAAGCTTGTCTGTGCTCCCAAACAGCTATGATTTCATATCTCACGCCTAGTGGTACAACTGGGCTGTGTCGGGCCGGCACAGCACGGGCCCATCGAGCCGATTGCTTGGGCCATGCCATGCTGAGCCAGGCTGTGCCATTGCCGTGCTGGGCTGGGATGACCTAGTAGGGCGCAATACGTGCCAGGTCGGCACGATAACCTGTAGGGCGCAATGCGTGCCAGGCCGGCACGGGCATGGCCCATTTGGAAATTTAAAATTATTTTTAAATTTTTAATGCATTAAATTCATTATAAAATTTAATAAATAATTAAATAGCTGAAAACTAGTGAAAAAAATGAAAAATATTTTTAAAATTGAGAAAAATATTTGGTGTATAACAGTAATTCAAAATATGCAAAAAAAATTTAAAATGTTGTAGAAAATTGAAAAAAATTCATAGAAATTTTTAAAAAAACCATACATGAGAGTAAAAAATAGCAAACAAGGTTTAGAAAATTATGAAAAATCATAAATGAGAATAAAACCTTAATAATATATATGGGAATAATTTTATTACTTATATGGAAATATTATTGTCTTGCTAAAAACCTTACTAAATAAAACCCAATGGGATAAAACTTTAGTAAGGAAAAAAGAGTACACTAACCAATTACAAATTATTCTGAATTAATATTAAGCCATTCGAACTCACTAGTGAACTCGCTGTCCTCCAAATTATGTTGTTCCCTAGTGACAGCGTTTTCCCAGTCTTTAAGACAAGTGATTACCTCCACCATCTCAGGTGTTAAGCATGATCTTCTGTCTTCAACTATTCTTTCGGCCATACTGAAAGTAGATTTAGAAGAAACTGTTGATACCGGAATAACCAAGACATCCTGCACCAACTAAAACAACATAGGATATCGTTGTTGATTGTTCTTCCACCATAAGAGAACATTATTGGAGTTGTCAAGATCATTTGCAAACTCAGGATCCATAAAATGATCAATGTTGAGGTAGCGGTTGAGCTCCACTTGTGAACTCATAGGTGATGGTGTTGGAGATGCTTGGTCTTGGCTAGAACTCTGCAAAGATGATGCGCCTCCACCTCCTCGCAGTCTCTTCCATAGCAAACTACCAACCTTCCTCCGTGTGTCTGATTATCGCGGCGCCAGTGCCATTGTTCTTTGGTATGCAGTAACAAACTTAGATTCATACAAATGAAAAACTCAAAAAATTTCATCAGCAACATGTGAATAACTTTCAGAATAATCAATATTTAAGGCTACACCTAAGTGCGCCAAAGAAGATTGCAAACCAATTAATTTTAGTCTCAGATCTAAAATAAAAGCGAAACAATAAATATGTGATATGCTTGTAAAATATTTTAAAATTTTTGTTCCATTTTTTCTATGACAACAAAAAAATCGGGGTCTGTTTTATATGATTCAAATAATTTTGCAATATCAAAAAGATGATGCAAAACTAAACAAGATGTAGGTAATAAATAGCAGACAATATTTTAGAAGAATCATAAAATAAATCCAAAAATTTGTAAAATCTCTCAGCAATACACCAAATATAGTCAGAAAGAAACTCACTATTCAATCAAACATTAATAATTAAAGTTAAAATATTTTTGTATGGGAGTACTTCCTTTAACATCAGATAAGTGGAATTCTACCTTACCTTCATGTTGGTAGAAAATTTTTGAGGCCTCGTATTGTTGGCCTTGCAATGATTTTTAAACTCGGTGACACGTACATTTGAGGAAGTAATGTAAATAATGGTCGAGCGAATAGTATCTAAAGGTGCGACCACTTCTTTATATCTTCTTGAATGATGATGTTAACGATGTGGTAGTTGTACCTTTGGTGGAGAACATACCCTCCAACATATGACTCAAGTGTTGGAGTCAATATGTTCATAGTCTTCGTATTAGCTGAAGCATTGTCAAGAGTAATAGAAAGAATACGATTTTCTAACTTATATTGGTGATAGCTTTTGCAGTATGTGCAACATCTATTAATCTGAAACATATAGCTACTTTATTTAAAGTATAATTATCACCTAAATAATGTGCAACTACGGTATTATAATCCATTTTTGATGGTTGGCGGATCAAATATCAGATGTAAGTGTAAACAAAATGTTAGTTTTGAAAAATTTTCTTTTATTATGGCTACTTGTTTTTCATAATATGCTAAAATATCACTTCTAATAGTAGTTCTACTCATTTTTTTAAACTATGGACAAAATTCTCTTTGAATCATATTTTAAAAAGCTGCACTTTCAACTATCTTAATTGGCAAATCTTTAGAAACAATAAATTTAACGAATTCTTCCCTACCTACTATAGGGTCATAATTCCATGTACTTATAGTGCCATCAGAGCTAAAACTTAACTGTGTTTGCTGACTATGAAGATGAAGTTGTTTCTTAGTGCAGCTCTTTTTGTGACTGAATAAATATCCAATCCGACTTGCAGAAGGAGTTGATGAGATTTTTTTACAATATTTACAAGTAGCAGTTTATACCTTTCCTCCACTCGGGTCGATAAACTCGGATGGATTGAAATACTGCTAGAATTTCAATTTTTTTGCTCTTTTGCTCTCAATTGAGCTTAATGCCGTTGATGCCATACACATAAAGCCCGTCGTTGGAGGAGATGACATCAGATTTGGTTCGACAGTCCCCTCAACGGCACTAAAATTCTCAATATGAATATCATCGGCACTGAAATTCTCTAAATCAATATCGTTGAAATCCATATAGTACCCAAAAAAAATTTGAAACGAGAAAAAATAATTTTTAGAGTGCAAAAATACCTTTTAGGGGGGGAAAAACAATTTGTAGAGAGACAAAATATTTTTTAGAGAAAAAATTATTTTCTAGGGAGCAAATAGGATTTTTAAAGTATAAAAATAGAATTTCATAGATAAAAAATGCTTTCAACAATAAAATTAAATAATATACTTCTCAGCAATAAATAATACTTTTTTTCAACTAAATAATACGCCACACAAAGAGCTTTTTCTAAACTAAATAATACTTTTCAGCAAAAAAATGTTTTTTTAAAAATAAAAAATAGTAGAGTAAGATTGTAAGAATGAGAACATTAGAGAGAGTGAGAAATTTGAGAAAAAGTGAGAGATTGGAATGAGTTGTGAATTTGTGTATGGGGTATTTATAGCAAAAGAATTCCGACCGTTGCCACTATGTGCGTGTGTGAGAAATCCAACCATTGCTTCTACACGCTTATCAAAAATCTGGCCGTTCATTCAAAATCAATCGAAAATTCGACCGTTCGCACTCCCCACGCTCGCTTCATGCCATGCTATGCCGAGCCGACCCACGTGTCACTTTGTGTGTCAGTTTGTTTGTGTGTCAGTTTGTTAGTGCGTGCAGGGGTGCCGCGTGCGAGAAATCGAAATCCGACCATTGCTACACGTGACGTATATCACAAATCTGGCCGTTCGTTCAAAATCATTCGAAAATTCGACCGTTCATGCACTTTCTCTGTGCTGTGTCGTGCCATGTCGGCCCAGACACGGCCCATGTTATCATGCCGTGCCGTGCTGCCCGTTGGGCCAAGATTTGCGGTCCGGCCTGGCCTGGTAACCCATGTTAGACTGACACAACCAATTAGCGTTCGTGTCGAACCAATTTTGCGTGCAACGGCCCGACCCGGCCCGACTTCATGTATACTCACACCTTCATTTCTGAATTTTCTTCCAGCTTTCCGACCACCAGTCGCCTAGGGGCTTTGAAGTCTGGTTTGGAGTCCGTATCTAGGGAACTTCTCATTCGAAATCTGCGTCCAAACTGCATTGCTATAGCGCATCTTTGGAATAGATGTTGTGATGTTTCGACAGAGATCGGACACAGCTGGCAACTTGTTTGCTTAGGACAGCCAGATTTTTCTTTATTATGATCTTGTTTTAATACGAGCCATTAATGCAAAACAGATCATTAATCCTCGGGACACTTCTTTAGAAATGCAACTTGGTCATTAGTGACCGTCCATGTCATATATACGATCTCAATAATAGTAGTTACGTAAAAGCATAAAATAGGAAGAAAAAAAAAGTAGCCAGTAGCCTAGTACACAGAATAAAAAAAAGAAAGAAAATAAAAATAGAAAGAAAGAAGGTAAACAAAGAAAGTAGAAAGATTAACAAGGTCTTAAACCTTTGTATCAATTAACCATATGTTCGATGCAACAGTATATAATTTCTAGCTTGATGGAGTCCTTTGCGACGATGACAAGATGGCTGCAAGTGCGTCCTTCACTTGGGAGATCCCCGGTGCCTTTCCATCTTGAGTAAGCCAGAACTCATCAGCCGCAAGAACCTAGAATTGGTTTCACAATTCCACGAAAACACACATCTTATACCAGTATACACTCTCATCAAACAAATAAAGGGAAAAAGACTTCAGAAAAAACCAACAAAAAACGAATTAAAGTGCTAAGCAATGGGATCCGGTTAGATTGAGAAACAACCGACAGGGTGATAGCGGGGCAAGGGAGCAAGTGGTGTACTGAGTTTGCAAGGGTTCACCCGCCCGCAACTTTAGATCATTGATGATATGAGAAACGCCACCCAGTAGGCGGTTGTAGGGGCAAACGAACAAGTAGGAAGAGGCCAAGTGGGTAGATGGAGCTGAGGAGGGGTGAGCGGCGGTGTGTATGTGGTTTGGGGGTATCTTATCACTCGACAGGATACTGTTATGTAGACGGTTCAAAAAAATATTTTTTCAAATTTTAGTGAATCTATTGGTTTGATAAATTGGCTTACCTGGACCTGCAACTGGAGGAACTTGACATAGCTGATGGCCTTCTCAAGCATGGTCACCAGGTCCACCTTGGTGCCGTTGGGCACCAGCTCTTGAAGAATCTTAAGGCGCTCGCTAATTTTCTCTCTCCGATTCTGCATATATATAACAACAAAAGAACAGTTAATTAAGTCTGAATCAGACTGCTTTTGCAAAATCAGATTGAAATTTGATGACCAAGCAAGCTTGCATGATAAAGTCTGAATCAGACCTTTGCTGCCAGGTTCTGAGTGTCTTTCGATGGCGAAGTTGGTGCCTTGTTGGCCCTGGTCTTCCTGTTGCCACCACAATGCTTCTTGGGACTTGTTTCTAGCTCTTCTAGTGCTCCCTGCAACAACACACATAAAAAAAAATATATCTTCATAAATCACAGATCAATGTAACAAATAAGAAAAATGAACAGATGCTCTTCTACGGTCAGCTTTTAGAATAATCAGGTCTCTTAACCCAAAATTGAGGCATTTAAGGGCATACGGCACTCTACAATTCAATCTAGTTGAAGTACTGTTAGTTTATCCCATTAAGATATTAGTCACTAATTGATGAGTTCCACATGCCACCGACTAAATATATTAATATCATTAATAGAGAATATGACAAGAACACCAAACTACACCAATCTTAGAGGAACAAAACAAAATACTCTACTCTCAAATTGAGAAATCTAGTTACATAAAAATAATAATAGAGGGTCTTGATCGCAATTTTGTCCAAGAACATATGTACTAGTCACTTACCGCAAATGGCCGCTTATGTGTGGCCTTGCCGTGCACCGCCACCGCCTCCACCTCCCTGCTGCCCATGGAGCTCGTGCTTGGGTACAGCAGCCCGAACGGCGACTTGCCGCCGGCGTCCATGCTATTGCCTCCTCTAAAGCCAAGCCAATTCGCCGTGCCAAACTCGCTTTGGCACGGCACGACTGTTGGCATGCCCGTTGTTGCCACCGGGCCGTAATTCTGGTCCATGGCGTCACTGTGCACCTCCTCCTGGCACTGATGACCCGCCGGGACGTCAACGGTGAGCACCGAGGAAGAGAAGCTGTTGTGCACTCGCGCCTCGTCCGCTGGCTCGGCGAGTACTGAGGTGAACTCGCCGGAGTAGCTCCCGAGCAACAATGCTTCCTCGAGGAGCAGCGGGTGGTGGTACTGGTAGGGGAGACCAGCGTCAAGGCACCACGACGATGACGACAACTCAGCGTCGGCGAAGCCTTCGTTAAGGGCTATGGGTTCCCACACTATAGCCATATCTAGATATGAGCAAAAAGAGAAGAGAGGTTACTACACCGGTGCAACCAACAGAGCATGGCCATGGCCTTTTATATTGGCAGAACGTAGGCAAGCACATGGGGAGAGGATTAAATTAGTAAGTAAACTAAACAAAGTCCACGAAGGTATCTAATAAGCGTGAAACCCTAAGCTAGAGTTTGTTCCGAAGCCGTACTTGTTCAAACACTCATGAATTTCTGGTGTTGTATTACTTAATCGAGTAAAATTATTGTCCGAAAGATTTTTATTTGTTTCAGGACAAACTATGATGAGTTGAGATGAATTTGAGCTGAACATGCAAAGAAAAACGAAATCAGCACAGCCTCCACAAAAAAATAAGGATGAAAATGGACTCCGTGAAGCGAAAGCACCAAAAAGACACGTGAGCAAGAGTTGGTATGGAGCTGGGGGAGTGCTAGAGTTGGTATGGGGCTGGATGGGCGTGCCTTAGCACTGAGCATGTCCCATGTTCATGTTTGTGCCTGACTCGAATGAACTGTGTGCCAACAATGCTTCCCACCAGAGATCGGCACTAGTCCTGGCATGGGGTGTGCCCAGCGCAAGTATTACCAGTGCTTGTGTCTATCCACTCTGAATATGTGAAGAATTTGTGTCGACTTTAAATTGTTTTGTGTAGAATTCGGGACGATCAAGTTGTTTAATATTTTAGAACTCTTGGGCTATAAACAAGCAAGATTTTTAGCTTGTTTAATTGTCTAGAAAATTAGTTGGTCAAGGCGATGTGTAATGTAATAAACCGCAAGTGTACGGTTGAATGTTGAGTACTTGAGGGTCGAATTCCACGAGGAATAAGGGTATTCGTCTTTCTAGTTAAATAGGCCACTGATTAAGTCTAAATGGGTTTTGGGGGTTTTTTTCTACAACTAAGTCTACTATTAAATCTATCAATCTAGAGTTTAAAGCAGTAAATTGCAAGTACGAAATCTGGGTTTATAAAGTAGGAATGAAAATCTATGGTTTCGGCAGTTCCATGACCATTCGACGAAATTCTATCCAAGATCCGAGAATTGTAAGTTAATTAATTTTTAATAGTTTTCCAAGACAAATTAAGTTTCCAGTTCGGAGCACTGGATAAACAGTCAGAGGATCGCTTCCAATACAACATTTGGCGAGTGCCTTTCTCCTGTTCAGGATCCCGCATCAAAGCGCTAGGGACTCAAAAACTACCTTAAATTCTTGCTAAGACTCACTGTTACGTATGTTGCCTTAACAAGAATTTAGGGTTTAGAGGAAGAAAACATCAAGAAATAACTCCAAAACTTGAGATCAAGACCGAGGAAAAATCATGCTGCCAGATTAGGTCATTCCTAACCCTAGAAGGGAAATACTTGCAAAAAGCCATAAGAATGCCAAAATAACAATGAGAAATAAATAAAAACTTACTTGATTGCTTGAGAATTGAAGTTGCCGTCCTTGCCGGCTTACAAAAACAATAAAAATAGAGAAGGTGACTCTTCTAAACTAAAAAGTAGCTAAAACTAAGCCCTAACGGCTTCTAAACCTAAGAAAGGAGATGTCTAATTGAGCAAAAAGTTTCTCTATTTGTACTACATAGGTAAATGTGCCCAAAAATAACTCCTTGACAGACTCTGACTTCAATTGGGACAAGAACAATCAAATTCAGATCAAATTCGATCAGATTTTGACCAGTTTCAATCCAAACTGACAAAAACTATATAAAACCAGCCTTATTCGACCAGTTTGGATCAAAATCGGTTAAAACCGACCAGTTCCAGTGCAAAATTGACCAAAACCAACCACAAACGACCAGTTTTGCGCCTCCGAAACCGATTCGAACTCGACCAGGACATGTGGCGCCATCTAAACCATCCAAAAAATCAATAAAACGACCAAAAAACTATGTCATGTCCAAATCGGGTACCTTTTCGACCGCGGGTGTGCTTTGTGTTCGAATCAGAGTAATTTTCGACTGCGGCACGTTTTAGAACTCGAGTACAACTCAATTTCGCTTTCGACCAGCACGTTTTCGCCTGGGCTTCTGAGTACAAATATTTTCCTCTATCCAAATTTGTATATTGGTCGAATTTAGGTCAAATGAACTCTAAATTGTCTCAAATTTGGTAGGCCTGATCCCTGCAAAGTATAGAATACAACTGTGAAAGCATTTTGAAAAAATAGTGAAAATTTGCACATAAAATGTTGTGTCAAAGGAGTATTAAGCATGATTTTTGCATGTTCTTAAAACTAAACCTAGGATAAAATACTACCAAGTTAAGAGTTATCAAATTCCCCCAAGCTAGCATTTTGCTTGTCCTCAATCAAAGAATGTGAATAATTTTTCTAAAAGTTGAGATGCCTTGGTAAATCAAATTCTCTATAAACAATCTTCCGAAAATTCACATCACATCTATGCATATGAGACAATTGATCTAAGAAATTTAAACTTTCCAAATGCAAATATTAAGATTATCAAATTCAAACCTTAGAAAAGAGAGAGCTTAATCAATTAAATTGTCTTGACAAACTTCTTTCATATAGGATTTAGAATAAACCATACAAAGAAAACACTCGTTATGCTACAATTTATACAAAGTTGCTAGATTTCCCTTAGAGAAAAATTAAAACACTTATATTTATGTTTTTTTATTCATTATTTATTTATTTTTTTCTTCTTCAACTTTTTTGTGCTCTTGGCCAGAATGTTTCACTAGATCATTCCGTCGTGGCTAGAGGGGACACCGCTGAAGACGTTTACCTAAGTGCACTTACAAGGCAGCTTTGTTGGTTTCCCGACCCCCTATAAGCAATATCAATGCTCCGTATACCTTCCCTTCACCAGCTAGTCGACGATTCACTACCACCTCAC
Organism: Pharus latifolius; assembly: GCA_019359835.1. Lineage (NCBI taxonomy): Eukaryota > Viridiplantae > Streptophyta > Magnoliopsida > Poales > Poaceae > Pharus > Pharus latifolius. Next base: position 44,944,590 of record CM033324.1, read on the forward strand.
CTCAGCAGGTCGCATATACATTACACGAGACTAGACAAAGCCGCATGTTAAGCAACCATTTTACTAAAAATATTTTTTTGTGTGCATAAGTTAAATAAATCTTCCCTTCCCCAGATGGTCAATGATTCACCACCGCCTCCCCACAGTGGGTCAATTATACTTTACTCTTACACAATTTTTATTTTTAAAGAGAAGAGCAATTTGCAATTTAGGCAAAAAAGTGACATAAGAGAATTAATTCCAAAAAATGGTTTTATTAAAAATCTTCAATTTGGAAGAAGTCAAGTACAATTTAATAGATAAGTTTAAGTTTTAATGGTCAATTTAAGATAAAAACTGAACATAAGAAATGAAATTTTTTAAGAGCTAAGTTCAATGGATCATATGCAAAGATGTGATAGAATAGTCATCTAATTAATTAAAGATCATTTTCAAAACCAAGCATTCGAAGTGATAAATCTCTTTATTTATTTATTTTTTCAATTTATGATGGAATGTGATGGAATGATGACTCAATGAAGTCTAAGAAAAAGGTTAAGTGAACACCCCCAAGCTAAATCAGACATTGTCCTCAATGTATGGAGAGAGATACAGATTACCGTTTGCGGTACTGGTTCCTGGAGGTAGATGTTGTTGAAGATGTTACGGTAAAAGAGGATGTTGTAGTCCACGTATCTCCAATGATGCAGTTCAAGGCGTTGCAAGTGAAAACCTCAAAAGAAAAACAAAAAGGAAAAGGAAAATAAAATAAAAAGAAAAACATGCTTACCGTGTGGATCAACCATCGGAGTTTGGGTAACCGGGTTGCCTCCCGGCTAGTGTTGGTTTAACGTCCTACTCGATAGAACATTCTCAGCCGTTCAGAAATATATAGAATTGAAAGAATTAACCGAGTGCAGCTTACTTACCTAGTCTCCCGCATTGTATAACTTAATACGGTACATGTTTACCTTGAAAGTGGTGCCGTTTTGTACTTGAAGTTCTACAGCACAATATAGATAGACCTTTTCTATCGCGTATGGCCCAGTCAATCGTGATTTCAATTTCCTTGGGAACAATTTCAACTGAGTATTGAATAATAAAATCAAATCACTTGGTTTAAACTCACGATTGAGGATCCGTTTGTCGTGCCACTTCTTCGTGTTATCTTTGTAGATTAAGGCACTTTCGTAGGAGTTGTTCCGGAGCTCTTCTAGTTCATGTAATTCAAGGATTTGCGTTCGCCCTGCTTTGTCAATGTCCCAATTGAGTTCTTTTAACACCCATAACGCCCTGTGTGACAGCTCAACAGGCAAATGGCAGTTTTTACCAAATACAAGTTTGTAAGGCATCATACCTAGCGGAGTTTTAAATACAGTGCAATATGCCCAAAGGACATCTAGAAGTTTGACTGCCCAATCTGTAGAGACGGTGCCACCACCTTCTACAAGATCGACTTGATTCTCTAATCGAGACTTCTACTTGTCCACTTGTTTGAGGGTGATATGCAAGAGCAACTTTATGAAGTACCCCATATTTCATTAGCAATTTCTGAAATTGGTAATTAGTAAAATACGCACCACCATCACTAATTACTACTCTCAGTCTACGAAATCAGGGAAAGATGATTGTTTTGAAAAGCTTGATCACATGCTTTGATTCATTTGTTGGTGTAGCAACAGCCTCTACCCATTTAGAAACATAATCAACCACAACCAAGATGTAGGAGTTACCCATAGAAAATAGAAAAAGTCCCATATAATCTACCCCCATACATCAAAGAGTTTAATTTCAAGAATATTTGTCAAGGGCATTTCATGTCTTTTACTCAAATTTCCCGAACATTGGCAAGGATCGCATTTTTGCACAAAGTCATAAGCATCTTCAAATAAAGAAGGCCAAAACAAACCTGATTGCAATACCTTAGCCGCTGTTTTTGAAGCTCCGGCGTGTCCACCACATGGAGATGAATGACAGTGTTCAAGAACGCTTTGAATCTCATGGTCAGGCATGCATCGTCGAAAGATGTTGTCAACTCCCTTTTTGAAAAGGTTCGGATGGTCCCAGTAGTAGCATCGGATGTCATGGAAGAAGCACTTGCATTATCTACTTGTCAAGTTCATGGTTAAATAAGTAATTCGCATAGTCAACGTACCATGGTTTTTGTTGAATCAAGTAAAGGTGCTCGTCGGGTAAAGCATCATTGATGTGAACGTCGGTAGTGTCGGTCAAGAGTCGTGAGAGATGATCGGCGACGACGTTCTTAGCACCTTTTTTATCTTTGATCTCCAAATCAAATTCCTGGAGTAGTAGGATCCATCGTGCAACTCTGGCTTGGTTTCTGTCTTGGTCAAAAGATACTTAAGAGCAGCATGATCAGTATGAACAATAACTTTTGAACCAATTAAATATGGATGAAATTTATCTATGGCATATACTATAGCAAGCAATTCTTTTTCAGTCATAGTGTAATTACTTTGAGCATCATCCAAAGTTTTGCTTACAAAGTATATAGCATGTAAAATCTTGGTTGTTCTTTGCCCTAGAACAGCGCCAATTGCATAATCACTAGCATCACACATCAATTCAAAGGGTTCATTCCAATTTGGAGGCTGTATGATGGGAGCACTAGTTAATGCATATTTCAATTCATTAAAGGCATTAAGACATTTATCATCAAAATCAAAAGGCACATCTTTACCAAACAAATGGGTGAGAGGTTTAGCAGTTTTGGAAAAATCTTTAATGAAATGACAGTAAAAACATGTATATCCCAAGAAACTGTGTTTGCTATGACCTCAATTTTTGCCTTATCGACTTCAATCCGTCGTTCAGAAATCACGTGGCCAAATACCACTCCTTACTGAACAATGAATTGGCACTTTTCCCAATTTAGCACTAGGTTGACTTCTTTGCACCTGCTTAAGACTCGAGAAATATTTTGTAGACATGCATCGAAAGAGGAACCATAAACACTAAACTTATCCATAAAGACTTCCATTATTTCCTTGATTAAATCTAAAAAGATAGCCATCATACATCATTGGAAGGTTGCAAGCGCATTCATAACCCAAATGGCATTCACCGGTAAGCAAAAGTACCGAAAGGACATGTAAACATCGTCTTATCTTGATCATCGGGATGTATTGGGATTTGAAAGAACCCCGAATACCCATCAAGAAAACAAAAATATGAATGTTTGGCCATGTCGTGGTATTGCGAATACCCCGGCAGGTTTTGAGAGTGATCCTAGCGAAGATTACGCGGCGCGGGTTGACCGGATGACCGGTCCTCCCCCGCCGGACAAGCACAAAGAACAACATACGGGTTTATACAGGTTCGGGTCCCGGTGGGGGCCCTAGTCCTGTCGACGCGCTCCCGACCGGAGTCGGCTGGGGAGGCTCTCTCTGGGGGAGAGGCTTCCGGAGCACGCCTGTGAGTTTAGCTATTCCAATAAATGAACCGACCTTTTACAACAGAGGGGTACAAGGGCTATTTATAGCCCCAAAACGCAGCAAAAAACCTAAACTACCCCGGAAGCCACCGTCCGATTGAAGGGCAGGACCGTCCTTCTCCCGGTCAAAAGCCTTGGATGCTTGACAGGTGGCCGCTAGTTCCCGAGGCGCTCCTCGCGTGACCTGCACGTGACAAACAGTCCGAGACTTTACCTTTAGGAGGGTGATGAGGCCCGGGACGGCGCCGGAGGCCAGGTCCCCGGGCCAAAGGCGGCGCCCGGGACGGCACCGGAGGCCACGTCCCGGGAGCCAAAAGGCGGCGCCCGGGGAGGCCCCGTCCCCAGGCAAAAGGCGGCGCCCGGGAGGGCACCGGAGGCCGCTTCCCGGGAGCCAAAAGGCGGCGCCCGGGGAGGGCACGGAGGTCAAGTCCCCGGGCAAAAGGCGGCGCCCGGGGAGCCCCCGGAGGCCAAGTCCCCGGGCAAAAGGCGGCGCCCGGGACGGCACCGGAGGCCACGTCCCGGGAGCCAAAAGGCGGCGCCCGGGGAGGCCCCGGAGGCCCCGTCCCCGGGCAAAAGGCGGCGCCCAGGAGGGCACCGGAGGCCGCGTCCCGGGAGCCAAAAAGCGGCGCCCGGGGAGGCCCCGGAGGGCAAGTCCCCGGGCAAAAGGCGGCTCCCGGGAGGGCACCGGAGGCCCCATCCCGGGAGCCAAAAGGCGGCGCCCGGGGAGGCCCCGGAGGCCAAGTCCCCGGGCAAAAGGCGGCGCCCGGGAGGGCACCGGAGACCACGTCCTGGGAGCCAAAAGGCGGCGCCCGGGGAGGCCCCGGAGGCCAAGTCCCCGGGCAAAAGGCGGCGCCCGGGAGGGCACCGGAGGCCCCGTCCCGGGAGCCAAAAGGCGGCGCCCGGGGAGGCCCCGGAGGCCAAGTCCCCGGGCAATAGGCGGCGCCCGGGAGGACACCGGAGGCCACGTCCCGGGAGTCAAAAGGCGGCGCCCGGGGAGGCCCCGGAGGCCACGTCCCCGGGCAACCGTGACACAACTTACCTAGTCTTAGTCCCGTGGAGATTTCCCCCGACAGGCCAATCTTTCTAACGTTTAATCAATGAAAGGTAATAGAAAGTGATCCTTCCTAGTGGCGCTATTTAATTTACGATAATCAATGCACATGCGCCATCCAGTAACAGGTCTAGTAGGGATCAGCTCATTGTTAGCATTCTTAACCACAGTCATACCTCATTTCTTTGGAACCACATGAACAGGACTAACTCAATCACTATCAGAAATAGGATAAATGATACCGGTATCCAAGTTTTCCTTTGATGAGGCTTTTCACTCCAGGTCTTTAAAGCTTTAAGAAGCACTTTAAACTTGCTGACAATTACTTTTGCTATATTATCCTCCCCATTAATTGAATTTTACGATAGGGAGATAGTTTCCAAAAACCCTGACCAATTCACCCAATGATTCTCAAATATGAAAATATGACCCATGGGCAAATTAGAATTAATTCTTACAACACATGGCGCATGATTTGAAGTAGATTTACATAACAGTGAAATTGATGTATTAGGGAAGGCTTCAACCCAAGATCCATTAGCAAAAAACCAATCAATTTTTTCTAGAAGTGGATTAGCTTGCATATTCGACCAGGTGGAACTTCTTCCTTTAAAAGGGATCTCCTCAAGCTGAAGTTGGTTAATTGTAGCATTAAAACCATCTATTTCAATTAAATTAACTTGATCTTTATTTCTGTTATGACTTGATCTCATTAGATTGAAGCACCCATGACCAGCCAATTGAAATTGTCTGGCATCAAAATGTTTTTGAACCAGAGCAAAAAGTTTTGTTTACCTTGAGAAGTACAAGGAGCATAAATGTTTGTTACCACCTAGGTCAATCCAGAGACTGTATGAAATAATTCTACTATCAAGGAGAACCTATGTTTATATACCCCCGCTCCTTGAAAGAGTTTACAATTCCAAACTGTTAGGATTCCACCCGAGTTACCAACTAAAGGAAGAAAATAAAAATATAAAAAGTTCTTAGGGCAGCAACTTTTCACCAGGAATAAATCCACTACTTCCATCTTAGTTTCTTGAAAATAGATGATGCCACACTTAGCTTCCTTAGCCTTATTAAATAGTGCTCTCTTCTTGTCAGGAGCATTCAAACCACGAATATTCTAGCTAAGAATACTATATATATTGTTTTTGGCCATAGAAGATAACCAAAGCACAAATATAAACTATTACAAACATTGCAATAGATATTTCTACAACTAGACCACCATAATCCTAACAAAGAGAAGCATGATAAAACTACTAACAACCACAAAAAAAAAGAGGTATCCAACAAAAACAATAGGAACCAATCCATAACAAAATCCATCCAAATGAAGCGATCAGCCATCAAGATCTTCAATGATTAGCCCCTGAAGATGCTTTGCTGATAACAAATCAGTCGACATGCCACAGGCTAATCCCAAGGCTTGCACCAATGGTAAGGAAAGATGAGGCGCTACTTCCGGTTTAAAATCTTTGAACCTTGCCGCAAGCCGAGGGCTTCTTCTGACACTGGAAGATGAAATTGGTACAAAAAGCTTCTTTCGAGCGTGATGCTTCACAGTTAGATGTTTGAGAAAAGTCATTTTTTTCTATCTTGGCCAGCTTCCACCGTTGATCAGCAGCAGTTCGCGACCAGAGCTCACACCCCCTTCGATCTCGACCACAACCTGCAGTGCATAGCTTCGATCAACGTCGTTGCGACCGCAACCAGTGTGCCGTGTCGCCATGCCTTTTGCCGCCGATCAGCGCCGCTCTAGCAGTGCTTTTTCGCAACCGTGTTTGCATGCGCTCACATGTTTGCACCTTAGCTATTGCTGTGGCAATTCTTGTCCAGCTCACCAGCAGCTCGCGTGCCAGAGAGAAGCTTCGCTTGATCGTTTGCTCGCCTTTGCTTCAACTCGAAGCTTCACCAACACAAGTTCCTTAGTCCCCAGCGTAGCAAGCTTCTAACCGTGCCTATAAAAGCCACCCCATACTCAGCTTAACTTCTCACACACCAGAATCAACAAAGTCTCTAACCTCGCCGTCTTCGTCGTCTTCTCTAGTGAGCACAGAAGGAGGCTCACGGTGACAGCTTCAACCGCAGCCCCTTCATCCAAATTAACAGCACCAGTAAGGTCCTCCCATCTCCCTTATCGTAATGTAGCTTTGAATTGAGTTCATATGCACCCCATCGTCGGTGATCGCCGTAATTAGCAAACGCCCTGTTCCAGCAATTGCATCTACTCCAGTTCAAATTAGCTTTCGCTATAGTGGAAGAAATTGATCAGTGAAGTATTCCCAATAAACCTGTGCATCAAGATTTCAAAATTAAGCTTGAATTGGAGTTTCCCCTTTCTTGCGCGCCACCGGTGACCAGCTCACGTCCCCAGGCCACGCCGATGAGCCTCCGACCAAATTGACTCCACCCATAGATTGTGAGACCCCCCATTTGAGGATCACCTTGGTAACCGCCCAGGTAGGTTACACACAGCAGGATGACACATGAGCTCCAAACCAGACAAGCATAATAATAACATTAAACAGGTAGCAGGCCAGCTTGGCCAATATTACATACCCAAAGCACCGAAAATGGCGCTAAGTAGAGTTGCTAAGAAAATAACAAGTTTATCAGAACCAGAGTCGGTATCTAAGTACCGAACACACAGCATAAAGCACAAAGCAACGACAAAAAGCTTGATTTCCATTCGCAGCGGGGTTGAAGTGGCTCCTCCCACATCTGACTTGACTTGGTGCGCAATCCTTCTAGAACGTGGGCTCGTCCGGGGTGCTTCCCTCTTCTGCCGGGAACTCATAACTGAAGGACTCGGGATCCTCGAATCCCTCTTCTACAGTTGGATGCAAATTGCAAGGGTGAGCACTTGGTGCTCAGCAATACTCATTCCGGGGATTATAGTAATTGTACTTACATGAGGGTGAAACATATGATTCAGGGGTTTTAGTTTCATATAGATAGAGATATATAGATTTCCAAGTTATTTGTTCAGTAAACAGTACTTTGTCATGAAAATAGCACTTTAAACATGTTACATGTTTTCAATAAAAACATTAGATGTAGTGGTCTCCCATGAGTCACTACTTTGTTAGCCGCATTATGAAAACATTCCAAAACATTACTTGTGCTATAACCCATGGATAACATCCACTACGAAAAGACTCCTGAACCTGGGAGTACAGAGTATCTGACACTTCTTTTACGCTTTGCAAAGGTGTACCTCTTTTTAAATCCACTGGTTCACTCGGCTTTCAAGTCGGATCAGCTCCATGTGACTTATACACATGTGACAAGGCCGAGATCACACAACGCTTTACAGTTCAGTATTAACAGTATCCCTGCCCGGTAAATAGACAACTAAGTCTCAAGTACCGTTGTGGGTCTTACCCACTGCCTTACTTCCTAGCCTCTCTGGTCTATGTTCCCTCAGGACACATAGCCTTGGTCTATGTCCACGCGAGACATACGACCATTTAAGATTACAGCCGCTCACGGCTTAATCAGGTCTAGGGCGTCTTCCTTCATTTACGCCTTTTTCTCTCATCATTTTTCTGACTCACATCACTCATAGCCGAACCTTGGCCTTCCAGTTTCCACGCGAGAAACCAGATCGTCAAACCATGCAGGGAACTGCTAATACCAAAAAGCTACTGAGTTGTGCCTGTCCCATACCAGGCAAGTGGTTGGTACGTTTACAATTCGTATAGAGACACAGCACAAGGTTCTTGTCCTTATGAATCAATAGTGAGGAACATTCACATTCCCTGGTGCGCACCGCACCCTCTCCATACAATCCAATCCTCACTACTGATCCCTTTTATCGGTTTTCTTGTCAAAACGGTTTTCATTATAACTTCTCATGTATTTGACCATTTCAAGTTTAATGTGAACATTCAATATATGAGTCCTAGGGTGACAAAAGCATATATATGAAGGTTCAATAACAAGAGGGGTTTTATGATTCATTAGGGAATATCTACTCATGTCATTCAAACATAACTTGTATTTTAACTAAACATGCATAGTAAGAAACAGTGAATATACTTCATGTGAAAATATTGGGTGAGACATGATCAAAGGAATGAGGCTTGCCTTGCAATGTTGGGTCTAAAAACTCAGACGGCTCTTCAAAGACTTCTTCCGTTCCTTCCGCTTCTGACTCTGCGGCAAACAATTAACACACAAACACATACCACATAAGCATACTGAAAATAGTTTCTATAGAAAGTATTAAGTAAATAAGTCATGCATGCAGGGGAAAAAGTTAGGGCAAGGTCACAAGGGCTCTGGTCGAAGAAACGGCTAAAAAGGATTGAACGTCGAGGGGTCGACATTCAGTTCGTGGCTTTGACATAACTGGAAACTAGTCTTAGGATGGTTTTCTGGAGAAGTGACAGTAGAGAAAGTTGTAGATCTCAACTCCAGGAATCTATGGGACAAGGTGGCATTTCAATTGCTCCACCAGAAGGGGTCAAACAGGGCTAATGCCAGTGGTTGACATGCACTGACATGGTGCTGGACATGGCCAGAAACTAGGGCATGGCTTAACTTTTGATCTAGGGCTCCAAATGATGCACCACTTTGTCTGGGAGGTAGGCATTACTAACAGGAACAATATACTCAACAGGCACAAGGGCTGAAAGTGGCCGGAGGGTGGCCAAATCCGGCGATGAACCACGGTGGCCTGGACATGAACTGAGTTACTGGACAGTGATCTTGGCATAGGCATAACTCACAATCTAGGCAGATCCAGGTGTCAAGCTAGTGGACAATATTGCTCAGGGTACTGGAATCTATCTAAGGGACAAGGTTTCAGGTGCTGGATCGGCCGGGAACAAATTCCGGCGACCGGCGCTGGAGAAGACGACACTGGACAAAGGGGGTTTTCGATTCAGGGCGAATGAGCTCAATTCCAAGCTTGGGAATGATCTCTAGGGTGCAACAAAGCTACTGGGGAGGTTAATTTGGCCGGAGGATCGCCGGCGTGGCCTGGCGACGAGAGCCAGTTCACTGGTGGCGCGCGATTTGGGGAGAGCTATGATCTTAGCTCGATTTTGAAAACCAGATTGGTAGGCTTGCTACAAAGAGTATGCTGATCAATTTCTTCTACTGGTACTACGGCTAATTTGGTTTAAATCAGGTAGCATTGCAGGAACAGGGGTTTTGAGCTTTTCCGGTGATCACCGGCGTTAGGGTTCGCCGGGGTGCAATTGGGTGCTATGATACGAACAGGTGGAAGAGGGGAACTCACTGGTGGCTTTGGTTTGAAGAATGGTGCAGTAGATTAGGCTGGCACCGTGAGCTCCAGAGGTTGCTCGCCGGAGAAGAAAGCAAACTCGACGGCGGTGAGAAATTAACTGGGAATTTGGCTAAGTCCTGAGCTTGTGCTTCTTCACAGCGTTGAGGGGGGTTTAAATAGGCACGGGGACGGAGTTTGCGAGGGTGAACGCGACAACGGTTGCTTGCGCGGGGGAGAAGTTTGTCGGGCGCAGGCGCAACGACGGCGACGGCGACGTGATCGCGCTTCAGGCGGTGCTGCAGCTTTGCCAGTTGCCTTGGGACTTCGTCCGGGACGGCGCAGATGTGGAGGCGACAGTGTAGCTCCGGCAACGACACGTACGCACATGCAATTGCCACGGCAACGGGAGCGCGCGCGAAAATGAGGCTCGGGAGCGCGGCCGTTTAACCGCTGGGCGAGGCGATGCCACGGCACTGGCACGTGCGCGGGAGGTGGTTTGGTTGCTCACAACACAGGTGACAAGAACGGTGGCCGGCGGCGAGCGAATGCGGCGAGAACGCGGCGCGGCAACGGTGGCTCGGGCACTGGTCGTGGCAACGACCAGGGCTGGTCGAAAGGGCCTGAAAAGAATGTTTGGGCCGATTTGCTATTTCTGAAACTTACTCCAGGGGCTGTTCTGTGAGGAAAACTTGAATAGGACATGGGCCTGTTTGCAAATTTGGAGATCTGAGGGTCCGATCTAAAACCTGATTTCGCAGCTAAGTTGCAAAAGATTAGTAGAACTTATCTGGCCAAAGTTTGGTAAGATCGGGCAAGATCTGAAGGGTTTCGACAAAATTGGGGAAAACAGTTTAGGGTAATTAGGGTAATTAGGGTTTTAAAAATATCAAGGCTTGAAACTCAGCTTTAGGGTGAGATTTTGGAGATGGTCCCGAAGGGAAAAATGTTCTGAACAACATTTAGAAGGGAATGGCTGAAGCAGATTAGGGTTTGGGGTCCAGATGTGGATTTTGGCTATTTTAGGGTTTAGCAAAAACAGGGGTGTTACAAATCTACCCACCTTAGAAACAATCTCGTCCTCGAGATTAGGGCAGGTCAGAGAATAGGAAGGGAAATTCTCGTCGGAGATCTTCTTCTTTTTCCCATGTTGACTCCTCCTCTGAGTGATTGTTCCACTGGACTCTGCAGAATCGGAGGGTTCTTGACTTCAGCACTTTCTCTCTGGTTTCCAGAATTCTAATAGGGTATTCTTGACAAGATAAGTCTGGTTGAATCTCATTCTCTGTAGGAGATATCTGTTCTGTTGGTTCTCTCAAGCATTTCTTCAGTTGAGATACATGAAACACGTCATGAATTCCGCTCAGTTCTGGTGGCAATTCCAACTTGTATGCCATTTCACCTCGCTTTTCCAGAATTCGATATGGTCCCACATATCTAGGTTTTAACTTTCCCTTCATCTGGAATCTTCGAACTCCTTTGTATGGCATAACCTTGAGATACACATAATCGCCCTCTTCAAAAGATAGTTCTCTTCTACGGTTATCCGCATAGCTTTTCTGTCTAGATTGAGCTGTTTTCAGTTTTTCTTGTATGATCCTGACGTGGGCTGTGGCTTCTTCTACTAACTGGGGTCCTAGATGTTGTTTTTGACCAATTTCTGTCCAATACAGTGGCGTGCGGCATCTTCTTCCATATAGGGCTTCATATGGTGCCATTTGCAGGCTTGCTTGGAAACTGTTGTTGTAGGTGAATTCTGCATAAGGTAGAAATAACTCCCAAGAGTCTCCATAGTCCAAAACACAAGCCCTCAACATATCTTCCAAAATTTGGTTTACCCTTTCAGTCTGACCTCCAGTTTGAGGGTGGTAGGCGGTACTGAACTTTAACTTTGTGCCCAGGGCTTTCTGCAACTCTTGCCAAAATCTTGAAACGAACTGGGCTCCTCTATCGAAAACGATAGCCTTCGGCACTCCGTGTAGGACAACTATTCTGTTGAGATACAGCTCTGCTAAGTCCTTAGCTGTATATAGGGTCTTCACTGGGAGAAAATGTGCTACTTTTGTTAATCTATCAACTATGACCCATATAGAATCAAATCCTTTTCTCGTCCTTGGTAGTCCCACAATAAAATCCATTCCGATTTCATCCCACTTCCACTCTGGGATTTGTAGAGGTTGTAGCGGTCCCGCAGGCTTTTGATGTTCTGCTTTCACTCTTTGGCATGTGTCACAAGTTGCGACAAACTTGGCAATCTCTCTCTTCATTCCTTTCCACCAAAAATTTTTCTTCAAGTCCTTGTACATTTTGGTGCTGCCTGGGTGTATGGAATATGGGGTCTGATGAGCCTCTTGCATGATTAAGTCTTTGATCTCGTGGTCATTCGGAATGCAGATACGGTCATCGTACCATAGAATTCCCTGTTCATCTTCTCGAAGGTTGGTTGTATCTTTGCTCTTCATGTCCTCCTTCATCTCTTGAAGATCTGGGTCAATTGCTTGAGCTTGTCGGATTTTATCCTTCAACTCACATTCCATCTTTAGCGTAGCGATGGTTCCTTGGTCCACTAATTCTAATTGTAGCCTTTCGAAATCCTTGATCAGTTGTGTCGGCACTTCTAGCTGTGTTATCTGGTTATAACGAGACTTCCTGCTCAAAGCATCAGCCACTACATTGGCTTTTCCTGGGTGATAGTGGATCTCTAGATCATAATCTTTGATCAGTTCTAGCCATCTTCTCTGCCTCAAATTCAACTCCTGTTGCGTGAATATGTACTTCAGGCTCTTATGATCCGTATAAATTTCGCACTTACTGCCTAGTAAGTAGTGTCTCCATATCTTCAGTGCATGTACGACCGCAGCTAACTCCAGATCATGTGTTGGATAATTCTCCTCATGAGGTCGTAGCTGTCTAGAAGCATAAGCTATCACTTTCCTTTCTTGCATCAATACACATCCTAATCCTCGTTTGGAGGCGTCACAGAAGACTTGAAAATCCTTCTTGACGTCCGGCAGTGTCAGGATTGGTGCAGTTGTCAACCTTTTCTTCAGTTCCTCAAAGCTTCTTTCACACTCCTCGGTCCAATTAAAAGGGGCATTCTTCTTCAGTAGCTGGGTTAGCGGTTTGGTGATCTTCGAGAATCCTTCTACAAATCTTCGATAATATCCCGCTAATCCCAAGAAACTTCTAACTTCTGTTGCGGTTTCAGGTTGTTTCCAATCAGTAACAGCTTGTATCTTCAACGGGTCCATAAATATTCCTTCTCCTGAGATGATGTGTCCCAAGAAAGAAATCTTCTTCAACCAAAAAGCACATTTGCTAAACTTGGCATATAGCTGGTGGTCTGCCAGTTTCTGTAGCACTATCCTCAGGTGATGTACGTGTTCCTCCTCCGTCTTAGAGTAGACAAGGATATCATCCACAAATACAATGATGTATTTATCCAGGAATTCCATGAGGATCTTATTCATTAGATTCATGAATACCGCGGGCGCATTAGTTAATCCGAAGGGCATCACTGTGAACTCATGCAACCCATATCTGGTTACGAAAGCAGTTTTAGGAATGTCCTGCTCTCTGATCCTTAACTGGTGGTATCCCGATCTCAGGTCTATTCTTGAGAACACTTTTGCTTCTCTGAGCTGGTCAAAAAGGTCATCTATCCTTGGTAAGGGGTATTTGTTCTTGATGGTCATGTCGTTTAGCTTGCGGTAGTCTATGCAAAGTCGCATACTACCATCTTTCTTCTTAACAAAGAGCACTGGGGCTCCCCATGGTGATGAGCTGGATCTGATGAATCCTTTTTCTTCCAATTCAGCTATCTGCTTCTTCAATTCCTCTTGCTCATGGCCTGTCATCCGAAACAACTTTCTAGCATACGGCGCAGATCCGGGTTTTAGTTCGATAGTGAACTCTATATCCCTATTTGGTGGCAATCCGGGAAGTTCTTCTGGAAAGACTTCCGGGTACTCATTGACAATTGGTACCTCTTCAAGCTTCACTTCTTCGATGCAGTTCCATCTCTGTAGGTGGTCGCAGATTGGAGTTCTGTCTGCATGGAATGTAATTTGCTTTCCACTGGCATTTGTCAGGGTGATTGTTTTCTTCTCACAATCCATCAATCCCTTATGCTTGGCCAGCCAATCCATTCCAAGAATGACATCCAATCCTTGAAGGTTTAGAACTAGCATGTCTGCCAGGAATTCTAGATTGCCGATACAGAAGGCAACGTTTCTACAGATAGAATTAACAATCATCCTAGCACCAGGTGACTGAATAATGATAGGATGCTCTAAAGCAACCACAGGCAAGTTATTACTCAACAAGCAATCTTTCGACATGAATGAATGAGTTGCACCGGGATCAAATAGAACCACTGAAATCTGAGAGGAGATTAAGAGTCTACCGATCACGACGTCAGTTGCCTCTCCTGCTTCTGTAGCAGTCACGAAGTTGAGTCTTCCTCCGGTGGTTGGTGTTCCTCTTCCTCTGTTGGTTTGGAATCTTCCTCCTCTAGCTTGTGGTGCTCCTCTGGCAATAGTTCGTGCAGGTGCAGGGGATTTGGCTGCCTGAGCTTTGGCAACGTTGGGAGGTAAATGCCGAAATGGACAAGTCTCTCTGTGATGTCCTCTTCTGCCACAATGGAAGCATTCTGCATTCTTCAGTGTACAGTCTCTATAGAGGTGACTCCCTTTGCATCCGGGACACGTTAGAGTTGTTGGCGATGAAGTCCTCTGGGGTCTTGGTGGTGCGGGTGGTCTGAAAGCGGCTCTGGCATATGGCGCTGGTCTTCCTCGGCTAGAATTTCCTTGAAAAGGGTATGCTATGCTTTTCCTCTTGCGGTCCTCTTCTACTACGCCTCTTTTCTCCTCCATTTTGAGTACTCTATTCACAAGGACTTGGAAGTCCGTGAACTCGTGTGTTGACAGGTGATACTGATATGAGTTTTGTAGGCCTTCGCAGAATCTGTCGATCTTCCGCTCTTCTGTCATGATATCTTCAGGTGCATACCTGGCCAATTTGATGAACTCATGCAAATACTGCTTCACCGTCCTTCCTCCCTGCCTTAGATTCAAGAATTCTCTGCGTTTGGCTTGGATAGCTCCTTTGGGGACATGGTATCTACGGAACTGTTCCTTGAATTCATTCCAGGTAATTGAATTCTGATTAGGGTGTACCGTCTTGTAATTCTCCCACCATGCTGCAGCCGATCCTGTGAGCTGATGGGGTCCATATAACAGTTTCTCTTCATCACTACACCTGACGGTATCCAATTTCCTCTCAATTTCTCGTAACCAATCGTCTGCCACAATTGGGTCTTCAGTGCAGGAGAAAGTTGGAGGACGTGTTTTTTGAAAATCTGTCAGTCTTGCTCCAATGTTCGAACCTTCCTCGCGGCGGGTTGCAGAGTTTTGCATTAGCTGTTCCAGGATTTGACTCTGTACCTCTGCAGATCTCTGTCTGTTTTGCTCCATCCATATTAATATTTCCGTCAGATTTCCTCCTTGCGGTACTGAGGCTGATGAATTTGGCTGATCTGAGTCATCTCTAGTCCTTCTTGTTGATGTGTTTCTTGGGACTTCTTCTGAACCTTGGATTCTACCTCTGGTGTTCACCATTCCGTTCTGCCAAGATAATTGAGACAAGACTACTAATTCAAGAGAGCACAGATTGAACATAAGCTGAAAGAAAAGATCAATCCAAGAGATTGGATTGGAACATGCAATTGCCATTTTCAAAGATTTTCTAAAGATACAAGGTTTTCACCTTTACAGCTTTGGAGTTACCAACAAACAATACAAACAAGGCAGCTACTACAACAAGAGCTAAAGACTAACGGTTACAAGGGCTAGAGCAGAAGGGTCAAGCTGAAGAGAAAACTACGATCTCCTGTCGGTCTTGGAAGAACTGCAAGGTTCCACTTCTTCAGGGTCTTCCTCTTCTTGATCTTCGTCGGCATCCATAGGGTCCCATTGCATGTCGTTGTCCTCTTCTTCCTCAGATGAATCGTTGGTGTTGCAAGTAGCAATCTCTTTTCCTTTGCCCTCAGGAACTTCCTTTCCTTTCGCGAGAGTAGGATACTCTGGTGCAGGGGTGTTGATCACAATACCACGCGAAGCAGGCGTGAAATAACCCAGGTAATCCCTAGGTCTTCCCACACTCTTGCGGGCTGTGAGTCTTATCTTCAAGCGGTTCCTCTTGTTCACCGATCCTTCGTCTTCGACTTCTCGAGCTTTGCTAGGTTCAGCCAACTCCTGAATTTGTTTCTCCTTCTCTTGGAGTTCTGAGCGAACCTTCGCAAGCGCTCCTTCGAGATAGTGACGGTCATCCCGAGCATTCTCATGCTCACGCAGCAACCGAGTGTAGCTTGATTCCAAGACTTGGACTACATCTCTGGTTTTGGTCAGGATGGCGTCTCTCTGATTGTTGGAGGGATGAACAGTTCGACGATCTGATCCGGGGACTTGGTAGGGTACAAAACAGAAAGGAGAACCTATAAGAAAGTCATCGTACAGCTGGCGGATGGTACCTATTGCACGACGAGCAGCGTCTTGGATAGCATCTTCTTCTTCCTGTCTACAAGCTTCCTTTCTTGTTGATCCTCTCCCGATCTCTGGGATCTCGTACACAATCACCGAGGCACGGAAACCAAAAGGTCTACCATCGACTTCTTCTCGACGGACGTAGTATACGGGTCGCTGATTGTCTCTTGCTCCCAGAAATTGCAACATCATCCAAAGCATCAATGCCCATGATCCCAACTCGTCTCCGTGAATCAGCTTCTTACCAGGGGCCATCTGCGATGATGAGACACGGAACACTTAAAAGTAGGAAAACGGTTTTGAAAATTTTCAAATAGTACTCATTATGCTTTTCTTAAACAAATTAGGTTTTTCACAATTAGATTTTTACCAAATAATCTAGCGATTCTCTACTTTAGGGACGCCCATTCTAGTAAGGGTCACGACCTACAGTCAAGCTTCATGCTCTGATACCATTCGCTGTGAGACCCCCCATTTGAGGATCACCTTGGTAACCGCCCAGGTAGGTTACACACAGCAGGATGACACATGAGCTCCAAACCAGACAAGCATAATAATAACATTAAACAGGTAGCAGGCCAGCTTGGCCAATATTACATACCCAAAGCACCGAAAATGGCGCTAAGTAGAGTTGCTAAGAAAATAACAAGTTTATCAGAACCAGAGTCGGTATCTAAGTACCGAACACACAGCATAAAGCACAAAGCAACGACAAAAAGCTTGATTTCCATTCGCAGCGGGGTTGAAGTGGCTCCTCCCACATCTGACTTGACTTGGTGCGCAATCCTTCTAGAACGTGGGCTCGTCCGGGGTGCTTCCCTCTTCTGCCGGGAACTCATAACTGAAGGACTCGGGATCCTCGAATCCCTCTTCTACAGTTGGATGCAAATTGCAAGGGTGAGCACTTGGTGCTCAGCAATACTCATTCCGGGGATTATAGTAATTGTACTTACATGAGGGTGAAACATATGATTCAGGGGTTTTAGTTTCATATAGATAGAGATATATAGATTTCCAAGTTATTTGTTCAGTAAACAGTACTTTGTCATGAAAATAGCACTTTAAACATGTTACATGTTTTCAATAAAAACATTAGATGTAGTGGTCTCCCATGAGTCACTACTTTGTTAGCCGCATTATGAAAACATTCCAAAACATTACTTGTGCTATAACCCATGGATAACATCCACTACGAAAAGACTCCTGAACCTGGGAGTACAGAGTATCTGACACTTCTTTTACGCTTTGCAAAGGTGTACTTCTTTTTAAATCCACTGGTTCACTCGGCTTTCAAGTCGGATCAGCCCCATGTGACTTATACACATGTGACAAGGCCGAGATCACACAACGCTTTACAGTTCAGTATTAACAGTATCCCTGCCCGGTAAATAGACAATTAAGTCTCAAGTACCGTTGTGGGTCTTACCCACTGCCTTACTTCCTAGCCTCTCTGGTCTATGTTCCCTCAGGACACATAGCCTTGGTCTATGTCCACGCGAGACATACGACCATTTAAGATTACAGCCGCTCACGGCTTAATCAGGTCTAGGGCGTCTTCCTTCATTTACGCCTTTTTCTCTCATCATTTTTCTGACTCACATCACTCATAGCCGAACCTTGGCCTTCCAGTTTCCACGCGAGAAACCAGATCGTCAAACCATGCAGGGAACTGCTAATACCAAAAAGCTACTGAGTTGTGCCTGTCCCATACCAGGCAAGTGGTTGGTACGTTTACAATTCGTATAGAGACACAGCACAAGGTTCTTGTCCTTATGAATCAATAGTGAGGAACATTCACATTCCCTGGTGCGCACCGCACCCTCTCCATACAATCCAATCCTCACTACTGATCCCTTTTATCGGTTTTCTTGTCAAAACGGTTTTCATTATAACTTCTCATGTATTTGACCATTTCAAGTTTAATGTGAACATTCAATATATGAGTCCTAGGGTGACAAAAGCATATATATGAAGGTTCAATAACAAGAGGGGTTTTATGATTCATTAGGGAATATCTACTCATGTCATTCAAACATAACTTGTATTTTAACTAAACATGCATAGTAAGAAACAGTGAATATACTTCATGTGAAAATATTGGGTGAGACATGATCAAAGGAATGAGGCTTGCCTTGCAATGTTGGGTCTAAAAACTCAGACGGCTCTTCAAAGACTTCTTCCGTTCCTTCCGCTTCTGACTCTGCGGCAAACAATTAACACACAAACACATACCACATAAGCATACTGAAAATAGTTTCTATAGAAAGTATTAAGTAAATAAGTCATGCATGCAGGGGAAAAAGTTAGGGCAAGGTCACAAGGGCTCTGGTCGAAGAAACGGCTAAAAAGGATTGAACGTCGAGGGGTCGACATTCAGTTCGTGGCTTTGACATAACTGGAAACTAGTCTTAGGATGGTTTTCTGGAGAAGTGACAGTAGAGAAAGTTGTAGATCTCAACTCCAGGAATCTATGGGACAAGGTGGCATTTCAATTGCTCCACCAGAAGGGGTCAAACAGGGCTAATGCCAGTGGTTGACATGCACTGACATGGTGCTGGACATGGCCAGAAACTAGGGCATGGCTTAACTTTTGATCTAGGGCTCCAAATGATGCACCACTTTGTCTGGGAGGTAGGCATTACTAACAGGAACAATATACTCAACAGGCACAAGGGCTGAAAGTGGCCGGAGGGTGGCCAAATCCGGCGATGAACCACGGTGGCCTGGACATGAACTGAGTTACTGGACAGTGATCTTGGCATAGGCATAACTCACAATCTAGGCAGATCCAGGTGTCAAGCTAGTGGACAATATTGCTCAGGGTACTGGAATCTATCTAAGGGACAAGGTTTCAGGTGCTGGATCGGCCGGGAACAAATTCCGGCGACCGGCGCTGGAGAAGACGACACTGGACAAAGGGGGTTTTCGATTCAGGGCGAATGAGCTCAATTCCAAGCTTGGGAATGATCTCTAGGGTGCAACAAAGCTACTGGGGAGGTTAATTTGGCCGGAGGATCGCCGGCGTGGCCTGGCGACGAGAGCCAGTTCACTGGTGGCGCGCGATTTGGGGAGAGCTATGATCTTAGCTCGATTTTGAAAACCAGATTGGTAGGCTTGCTACAAAGAGTATGCTGATCAATTTCTTCTACTGGTACTACGGCTAATTTGGTTTAAATCAGGTAGCATTGCAGGAACAGGGGTTTTGAGCTTTTCCGGTGATCACCGGCGTTAGGGTTCGCCGGGGTGCAATTGGGTGCTATGATACGAACAGGTGGAAGAGGGGAACTCACTGGTGGCTTTGGTTTGAAGAATGGTGCAGTAGATTAGGCTGGCACCGTGAGCTCCAGAGGTTGCTCGCCGGAGAAGAAAGCAAACTCGACGGCGGTGAGAAATTAACTGGGAATTTGGCTAAGTCCTGAGCTTGTGCTTCTTCACAGCGTTGAGGGGGGTTTAAATAGGCACGGGGACGAAGTTTGCGAGGGTGAACGCGACAACGGTTGCTTGCGCCGGGGAGAAGTTTGTCGGGCGCAGGCGCAACGACGGCGACGGCGACGTGATCGCGCTTCAGGCGGTGCTGCAGCTTTGCCAGTTGCCTTGGGACTTCGTCCGGGACGGCGCAGATGTGGTGGCGACAGTGTAGCTCCGGCAACGACACGTACGCACATGCAATTGCCACGGCAACGGGAGCGTGCGCGAAAACGAGGCTCGGGAGCGCGGCCGTTTAACCGCTGGGCGAGGCGATGCCACGGCACTGGCACGTGCGCGGGAGGTGGTTTGGTTGCTCACAACACAGGTGACAAGAACGGTGGCCGGCGGCGAGCGAATGCGGCGAGAACGCGGCGCGGCAACGGTGGCTCGGGCACTGGTCGTGGCAACGACCAGGGCTGGTCGAAAGGGCCTGAAAAGAATGTTTGGGCCGATTTGCTATTTCTGAAACTTACTCCAGGGGCTGTTCTGTGAGGAAAACTTGAATAGGACATGGGCCTGTTTGCAAATTTGGAGATCTGAGGGTCCGATCTAAAACCTGATTTCGCAGCTAAGTTGCAAAAGATTAGTAGAACTTATCTGGCCAAAGTTTGGTAAGATCGGGCAAGATCTGAAGGGTTTCGACAAAATTGGGGAAAACAGTTTAGGGTAATTAGGGTAATTAGGGTTTTAAAAATAGCAAGGCTTGAAACTCAGCTTTAGGGTGAGATTTTGGAGATGGTCCCGAAGGGAAAAATGTTCTGAACAACATTTAGAAGGGAATGGCTGAAGCAGATTAGGGTTTGGGGTCCAGATGTGGATTTTGGCTATTTTAGGGTTTAGCAAAAATAGGGGTGTTACATAGATGTCCCACATCTCCTTTTCACTTTCACAGCAAGGAATTGAATTCCAAAGCCCCACAGTAGAAATGCCCAAATCAATGTCTTCTTCTCCGGCCGCGGTGTTGTTCTCCTCGCCAACGCCGCCTTAGGCTGATTATTTTCATCCACACTATCTGAAGCTGCCCAGGAACTCAACTGTGCCTTCAAATTGGAGCTTGATTCACTACATCGCCCTGTTGCCGTTGAAGCCGTCTTCTTCTCCGGCACAGCTCGTCGCCGTACACCGCCGTGCCATCTCCAGTTGAGCCCACTGCATCAAATAGTACCACTTGGCCCTAGCTAGCTCCAGCAACGCCAGGTTTCAGCAGCACAGCACCAGATTGCAACTTAGGTGTTTTACCCTTCGTTGCCGTGCCGCCAGTGTGCTGCCCAGTCGCCGCCGGCCACCGCCGTCGATGCCACCTTGTCTAGCATCTTCGCCTTGATCTCCTGAATACTTTCCTCTACTAGCTCGATCCCTGAATCTGCACAGAATTGCCAGTTGTTGCTATGCCAAGATCTTGTCAAGTGGTTTCACTATGCCGTGTCGCCACCGTAGTTCATCATCGCCGTCCGGCCACCTCAGTTCCTAAAACCACCACCAACAAGTTCCTGTTATCTTCGCCTACCTCCCAGACATAATGGCGAAGCAATCAAACCCTGAATCAGACAAAGCATCAAAGCCCTAATTTTGACAATGCATTGACATCCAGTTCACTGTGTCCAGGGCTGTCTTTGCAAAATCTTGACCTCTAGACCTTTTCTCTGAAAACCACCTTGTCAAATAGCTACCTCATAGCATTATGCACCCAATGCTTGAAACAGAACATATTTTGCCTAGTGAGAATCTCCAGAACCATACCAATGCCAATCCTTGACAATGTCAGCTTGTGTCATCTTAATGTCAGCCAGTGGCATTAGCCCAATTTGACTACTTCTGGTTATGAAAACTGAAAATAACTTTGTCTACCAAGTTTATAGGACCATGCTCTACATTTCCTTCAACTATCACATCTTGAGATAAGTCCTTTAGCTTTCTTTGAAGCTATGTCAGGCCGTGAACCGAATGTCGATCCGTTGACATTTGCTATTTTTGAGTAAACCAGCCGCGGACTTGATGTCCATATTGCAGCCTTGAAGCCCTAAGAATTTCTAACACCATCCTTAGCTCAGATTCTATAAATTCCAGGGTTTTGACCCAGATCAACTTGCAATCTCAGTCCGTTTCATCATCGCCAAGATCTTTTCTCTTAAAAGCATGTTGCATATAGATTTTAAAGTATTTAAAATAGTTTGTGATCTTTGTGTGCTTGTTTGATTGGAGAGTAGATCAAGAGCCCAAGTACGAAGACTTCGTCGCAGACTCGACATCGACTGCTATTTCTTACGACGCGGAAGGCAAGTCATAGTCTTGATCATTTTGAACCTATATTTTATGAATTGCTATGATATGACCTTGAATATAAGTAATATTGCATGTGAAAGAATGGTTGAATTATGAATTGGCAGTACTAGACTGGATGCCTATGTAATGTGAAAAGATCAATTAGTGAGCCATGAACTATTATATGTACTTATATATATTCATGAAATAAAACCCCTAGCCGTGACTAGTATTTTGGTATGGTATGGCGGTAGCACTGGAAATGCTTAACTGCAAAGCCATTGAAGGTGCATGGTTTGTGGTATGATCTGGTCACTGGCATATAAGGACTAGAACCTTGTGTTGTGCGTCTACTGGCGTGAAACACGTGCTAACCGCAAGCCTAGTATGGGACAGGCCTGAACAAGTACTTATGCGGATCGCACATGAAACCCCTGCATGAGATGTGTTGTGATGCACGATTTACACGGAGTGCGGTTCCCACACATATCACTGAAGGTGATCTTGCACGCTGACCCAGTAATGGGAATATGCATAGGGGTGGAGGTTTGGGTACAATCTGCCACAACTGTGGTTCGTGAGAGATCCACAGGGTCAGGGGTGAATTGTGAGTAAAACATAACAAAAGTTCTTGTTATCTCCATCTTGCCACTCACAATAGGAAGTGAGCCAGGGGTCCAATCATTTTGATATGAAGGGCATGAAAGTGGAATATCTTGCGAGTAAATCGATACCTCTCTGCAGAGTTAAAAACGTATTCGAATACTCCGAGCTCCCGGGTTTATAGGAGTCTGCTGCGGTGGATTAAATCCACGGGGTGTGGCACAAGTATGTTTTCTAAATAAAATTTGATAAGTCAAGATTACCCAAATGACATGTGTTGTCATGATAAGGGGTGCTGCCGTGGGCTGTCGTGTGTCGACGTGTCGCGGTAGTGCTATAATTTAGTGAGCATAAATAACAATGCTATGTTATGGAAAGTGCTGCCATGAGATGAGATGAGATATGAAAGAAAAGATTATTTTACAAACATCCATAATTCTTGACTAGTCTAGGTTCATAACAACACTACTATATGTATCTACTCTTACCTATGACTTGCTGAGTACGTAAGTACTCACCCTTGCAACCCTCAACCCAGTAGATGGAGTGTATCATGATCAAGAAGAAGGCATGGAGAACTTCTTGGAACAAGACGAAGGAGAGCCAGTTCCACTAGATCCCTGATGTGTTGTTCTGCCATCAACTTCTTACTGTGGAAGGGACACCCATCATCCACCGTGTAGAAGTTTTTATTTTGCTTTAACTAAACCTTGAATGCCGCGAAGGTATTGTAATCTCTTTATGTAATATTAAGGCCAGCAGGTCACACTACTTAAATATTTTGTAAGTTTTTCTGTTGCAATGTGAATATACTCCTGTGCTTGACTTATCCTGGGAAGTCAAAGGTATGCATATATGAGACTAGCTACAGCAAGCTAGGTCTCCACGAGAGTAGTCGTAGTCCCAGTTTCGGGGCGTGACAGTAACCCTGTGATGAAATCAGTGCCTATCTCACCCATTTCCATTCTGGTATGTCAAGTGGTTGTAATAATCCTGCAAGTCTCTGGTTCTCTACCTTAACTTTTTGACATGTGTCAAATCCAATCACAAACTGGGCTATCTCCCACTTCATATTATTCCATCAAAAATTTTCCCTTAGGTCTCTATACATTTTGGTACCTCCTGGATAAAAGTGTACTTGGTTTGATGTGCCTCTTCCATGATTTGCCTTTTGATTTCCAAATTGTTTGGTACACACATCCATCTATGAAACCAAAGGGTTCCATCATTCTTTTCCCAAAATTATGGCTGTCTTCCTTCATGTCTTTTTTCCTTTCTAACAACTTTCCATCTTCCAGCTATTTCTCTCAGATCTAATCGTAGAGGGTTGGTTGTAGTTGCATTAACATCATTCTTCCTTCTGCCTCTTGAGTTTCTAACTCAATTCCCATTCTCTCCAAATCATTCAATTGTTGTATCGCATACTCGACGTTCTGACCAATTTTTCAACTGAGAGCATCGGCAACTACATTTGCCTATCCTGGATGGTAATTGATTGTCAAGTCATAATCCTTTATCAATTCTAACCATCTCTCTGTCGTAGATTCAACTCTTTTTGAGTAAAGATGTACTTCAAACTCTTATGGTCTCTATATATCTCACAATTTTCTCCGTATATGTAATGTCTCCATAGCTTTAGTGCAAAGACCACTGTAGCTAATTTTGGATCATGGGTGGGATAGTTTAACTCGTGTGTCTTTAGCTGACGAGAGGCATAAGCAATCACCTTTCTGTTTTGCATAAGGACACATCTTAAACCCATCCTCGAGGCATCATAGTAAACTATACAACCTTTTCCATTTTCTGGCACAGTAAACACTGGGGTAGTAGTCAACCTTAACTTCAATTCTTGGAAACTCCCCTCACAATGAGGTGTCCATTCAAACATCACATCTTTTCGTAGGAGTTGTGACGAGGTTTGTAAGATATTTTTAGGCCTCCATGATCGCATCAGTGTCCGTGGTCATTTTTACTATGATTGCAGTCCTACCTATGGTCGGCAGGGTCCCGAAGGAAAGACATCTGGTAATCCAAGGGCATTCTGGATATAACTCAAAAACCATACTAATTTCATGCAAATTCAAGACACTTATTATCGCAGAACCCATGTCTTATGCTGTATCCAAGAACTACATGGTCGCGGAGATAGTCCCTACGACTATACTCTCTCACAGATACTAGGATTGATTGCATTACCATGGTCCCAGCTGTTGGGGGAAACTCCACGAGACTAAGTCTAGGTAAGAGGTTGTTCCTTTTGCCCGGGGACAAGGCCCCCCCGGTGGCTTGTCCCGGGCGCCGCCATTTGCCCGGGGACAAGGCCCCCCAGTGGCTTGTCCCGGGCGCCGCCTTTTGCCCGGGGACAAGGCCCCGGTGGCTTGCCCCGGGCACCACCATTTCCCCAAGGACAAGGCCACGCGGTGGGTTGTCCCAGGCGCCGCCTTTTGGCCGGGGACAAGGCCCCCCAGTGGCTTGCCCCGGGCACCGCCATTTTCCTGGGGACAAGGACCCACGATGGGTTGTCCCAGGCGCCGCCTTTTGCCCGGGGACAAGGCCCCCGGTGGCTTGTCCCGGGCGTTGTCGTCCTTGCGGAGGCAGGAGTCTTCGGTCCTGGGTCACATGAGGGTCACGCCAGAAGCGCCTCAGGAATCGACGGAGACTTGTCAAGCATCCAGGGTGCATGGCCAGGAGAAGGACGTTGCTACCCCTCGATCCAACGATGGCAGGCGGGGTAGTCTGGTCTTTTTGCGTCTTTTGGGGCTATATAAGCCCTTGTAACACCTCATGTAAAGAAGGATGATTCATTATTACTTGGAATAGACAATCTCACAGGTGTGCTCCGGAGCCATCTCTCCCCCAAGAGAGCTCCCCTAGCCAACTCCAGTTGGGAGCATGCCGACAGGGCTAGGGTCTCCACAAAGGCCGGACCTAAATAAACCTTCGTGTCATTCGCTGTGTTTGCCCGGTGGGAGAGGACTAGTCCCCCGGTCAGTTCGCGTCCTATTTTCTTCGCTAGGATCTTCCACAAAACCTGTCGTGGTATGCGCAATAGCACGACACCAGCAGTACGCGACCACCCTCAAACATTACCTCACCATGATCCTTATGATTAATCGAGAGATAGTCATAAGTCCCTGGCAAGGTAACTGTCGAAGGAGGTTAAGATTCTAAGGCGGTTCCACGATGACTGAGACAAGACTGCCAAACCGCTACGTACCCATGATCTACGACAACTACCATGTACCCACGGCCTCACATCTGCCCCTCCGGGGCAGTTAAGAGAGATCGTGGGGCATGCCTTCAGGAGAACAATATATCGATGACCTCTTCGGAAAGTATAAGAAGACCTTCAAGGGAAGGATCAAGGGAGGGACAGATGATCGATGACAGAGAGAATACTAGGCTTAGCAAAGATAGGATTATCTAGCTTATACATTGTAACCACATCTCTATAACTCTTTTTCCCACATAGTCAAATACATAGGACGTAGGGTCGTTACCCAACAAAAGGGGGCCTGAACCTGGATAACTCTTTCCAATGTCTTAGATCCATAGATACCTTGAACTTCTTGAGAATCTGTCTGATTGGCCTCATTCCCTGTTACTCCCTTCTTTGAATAAGATGGACAGAGGAACTTAGAGTTGCAATTGTCGACAGCTGGTGCCAACCGTGGGGCCCTGAAGACATTTTCATCAAGATTCATTGTATTCATTGATCCTTTCCCTTGCCTACACGATTCTGAGAACAAATTCGATCTCGAGGATCACATAGATGCATGGATGAAAATAGCATCCCCACCAATGGTGATGAAACTACCCTCACAGCCTGTCTTGGGGAAGCATCATCCTCGATCCCAACCATGTCCACTGAACAGGGATCAGATCAGGCAGTTCACTTTCCCTTAATAGAGGACGAGTATGTGCTGCAACCCATTGGCCTAGACAATGGGGAAGAGGATGAACTTGACATCAATCTGGAGAACTTCTCCCAGACAATTTGAAGTCTCTCTTTGATTTCGAGTCAGACTCAGACAAAGACAAGATGCTTTCTCCATCTGCAAACTCAATCCCTAGAGAAATCGCTGCACTTTTGGAGGAAACTCCAGAGCAGCGTGATGCTCGACAGGAACAAGAACGCAAACAGAAAAGTACCAAGAGCGCGGAAAACGAGAGGTTGAGGTTCGCAAGGTCGCAAAAGATCTTCTATGACCAGCGACAACTCGTCAAGGTACCAATACCGTCTTTCGTGACCCTGCTCCTGGAATGTCTTGACAAGCCTCTCCAGGAGGTCACGGGTGTAATTAAATGCCTATTCCCTCTCCAAACTATTCACCACTGGCAAAGGCGACCTCACCTGGGACTCCACCGGCACCCAAGAGAAATCTGGAGGATCGTATCCGAAGGATTGCTTATGCACTCCATAATCCGCCCTCCAGTCTCACGAATGACAACAAGATTATATTCGCAACCTTGCGCCATCATTTTCGTGCAACAAGTACCATTTCGCGATGTCCTTGTCCTGAATCCATTGAGAGAATTTGGTGAAGTTCGCATCGTTGGCCGCATTGGTGGCCCTCCTCGTGGAGTACTTCGCAGTCAATGCCTCCAGTTTGTCAAACACAGCTTAGAACTTGCTCGGTTGCTTTTGCAAGCATAGCCTCTTGAACAGATCCATGATTTGTTTGCTGTGGAAGTGTGTGAAAAGGTTTGCTGCAATGTGCCGCATGGAACAACGGCTGCGCACATCCTCCCACTTGTACGGAGCATCTGGGGCCCCGCGCATACCTCAATGGCGTGGAGCAACCCTTGGTGTCACTCCAATATGATACAGACCTTCTCTCGATCGCCGACAACCGCTCGCTTTACATTGACCAGAAACCACAACCAGCTTTCTGAGTTCTCTGACTCAACGATCGCGTACGCTAATGAAAGCAATTGGTCATTACCATCCGCAGCAACAGCAATGAGAAGTGTGCCCTTGTACTTTCTGGTAAAGAATGTACCATCGACTCATATGACCGGATGACAATAAGCATATGCCTCGATGCACTGGCGGTATGACCAGAACAATCGATGGAGCACTCGAGTGTTCTGTATGGAGCTACTGTCTCGACGTACAACTGGCTGATCGAAGACATCAACAAACGTGCCTGGGTTGGTCTGAACGATGTTGTGCAACAACCACATTACATTGTTGTAGGCGTGGTCGAATGTGCCGAACATGCCCTCAATGGCCTTCTGTGTTGCTCTCCGCGTCTTTGCATACCGTATAGTGTATCCACACCTATCGGCAACTTGCTTCATAATTTCTCTTGGCATTATCAAAATGTTCTCTCTCACGGTCGGCTTGATGACGTTACGACGTATGAGGATGTCACGTTCCTGTGTCTGTCCAGTGCCTCCATAAGCAGGCATGTGTGCGCGGTAACTCTTGTCACCACAAAACTGATGTCATCCTTCGGCTGCATGACACGAACCTTCCATGGGCAGCCCGGTGTTACACAGGCTACGGCATATAGGTTGGGGTTTAACTTCACAACCCTGTATTGCCGGTTAATTGCAAGAGATCAGCTCGCCAAGGCATTCTTCAGATCTTCTTTGCTCTGAAACTCCTGCTCTACTTGTATGCCACCTCGCTCGAAAGACCATCTGAAACCCTAATCTGTTGGCAGCACAACTTGACTATATGCTGAATGATCGAGCCACTCTGGTGGGGTATCAGGATTATCCTCATCAGAGCCATCGGATGCCTCTGAGTCCGTCGAATCATCTTCGTCAGACACTGATAGAAGGCAATCCAATACCTTACACACATCCACGCGAGTGTGGCAGAATATATCCGACTACTCGCTAGCCTTGAATGTTGTAGGACTGGACACGTTGCTTGGCTCACCCTCGACCGCACGCTCGGCTGGTCCTATGTTGCAGAACTACACATATATCGCGGATTGGCCGAGCAGTCCGCCATGGGGGGTCTTTCACTCTTTAAACATAAGATCTCCAAGACTTGTCCCCTTTTATTTCGCGCAACATCTAGTATGGCTTGTTATCTACCTCCCTTACGATCAACCCTTCAATTAGAACCATTTCATCGCGAGGCCTCTTCCCGAATAGATTCAGGATCCATAAATTTAGGTCCAGGAATGAGGTGTTATGTACACTCAGCTCGCCCGTCACATACTGGCAACAGCTTATATCAACCCCGCTTTGGCCCTCGCAAACTAAGCGTCACTGTGAAATATGCAAATTTTTTCCGGAGTCTCCATTCCCTATACACATTCATCCCACACGTAAATAACAGGACACCATTATGTCTGACAACCCAAACTCTATGGACCCATTTTTTTAAGTTCAGCAACCATGCATCCGTATATTTTCATAATTTACGAATATATTCTTTCCTAACCCAAAAACTTGCAACTCCTTCCTATTAGCTCAGATTTGCGTTCAGGCTGCACAGATGTGCATTATTCGGTATGTTATATAAATTTGCCTTCTCAGAGCAGATCAAATTCATCTCCCATAGCCCTCAAACCAAACACAGTTATATTTTTGAAAACAGTTTCCTAAATTACTTCAATTACCCTAACTACCCTATACTTTCAAAAACATACACATATACATTTAAAAAAATCTAATTTCATAATTTCTATACATTTAAAAAAAACCTAATTCCTAAACATACACATGCACATAATTCCTACAAAAATACACACATGCACATAATTTCTAAAAACATACACATATACAGTTAAAAAAACCTAATTTATAAACATAGTACACATATAGAGTTAAAAAAACCTAATTTATAAACATAGAACATGCATGCACATAATTAAAAAAACCTAATTTCATAATTTCTAAAAACATACACATATACATTTAAAAAACCTAATTCCTAAATATACACATGCACATAATTCTTAAAAACATACACACATGCACATAATTTCTAAAAACATACACATACACATTTAAAAAAATCTAATTTATAAACATAGAACATGCACGCACATAATTAAAAAAAGCCTAATTTCATAACTCCTAAAAACATACACACATGCACATAATTTATAAAAACATACACATTTACAAAAACCTAATTTATAAACATAGAACATGCATGCACATAATTAAAAAAAAACCTGTTGTGGTATTACGAATACCCCGGCAGGTTTTACAAAGATTCCTAATGAACGAACAAAGACGCGAGTTGACCGCGCGATCGGTTAGCTCCCATTGGGCAAGCACAGAGAAAGACACAAGGATTTATACAGGCTCAGGCCCCTATGGGGACCCTAATCCTGTCGGCACCCCCCAAACGTAAGTCCGTTGGGAGGTTCTCTCTCCGGGAGAGCTCTTCAAGGGATGCCTATTGCTTTGTTTGTATTGAGTTAGAATGAATCCGTCCCCCTTTACAAGAGGGTGTACAAGGGTATAAATAGACCCCAAAAGATGCAAATTACTAAACTACCCTATCTGCCGCCGTCGAATCGAGGACACCGATGTCAATTCACCAGTTGAAGGGAGTGGATACTTAACAAGTGTCCTCGCTAGTTCCCGAGAGAAAACCTTTCCCCCGGGCCTTCGATCACTGGGACGATGGTCACCGGGTGGCGGCGCCCGGGACAAAGGGGACGCCTGTCCCCGAGGCTCTGCTCACTGGGACCGTGGCCACTGGGTGGTGGCGCCCGGGACGAGCGAAACACCTGCCATTAGGGCTCCGCTCCAGGACACGGGGGGGCGCCAGTTCCTGGGGCTCCGCTCGCCGGGACCATGGCCACCGGGTGGCGGTGCCCAGGACGGGGGAGAGGCCTGTTCCCGGGGCTCCGCCCACTGGGACTGCGGTCACTGGGTGGCGGCGCCCAGGACACGGAGGGACGCCTGTTACCGAGCCTCCGCTCACCGAGACAGTGGGGCGCCGGGCGACGGCGCCCAGGATGAGAAGGACGCCCATCACCGGGTGGCGGCGCCCGGGATGAGAGGGACACCTGTGGTCGGGGCCCCACTCACCGGGACCGTGATCACCAGGTGGCGGCGCCAGGGACACGGGGGGACGCATGTTCTCGGCGCTCCGCTCACCAGGACCGTGGCCACCAGGTGGCGGCGCCCGGGATGAGAGGGACACCTGTGGTCGGGGCCTCACTCACCAGGAATGTGGTCACCGGGTGGCGGCGCCCGGGACATGGGGGGACGCCTGTTACCAGGTCTCTACTCACCGGGACCGTGGCCACCGGGTGGTGGCGCCCGGGACGAGCGAAACACCTGCCACTAGGGCTCCTCTCCAGGACACGGGGGGGCGCCAGTTCCTGGGGCTCCGCTCGCCGGGACCATGGCCACCGGGTGGCGGTGCCCAGGACGGGGGAGAGGCCTGTTCCCGGGGCTCCGCTCATCGGGACTGCGGTCACTGGGTGGCGGCGCCCAGGACACGGAGGGACGCTTGTTACTGAGCCTCCACTCACCGAGACAGTGGGGCACCGGGCGACGGCGCCCAGGACGAGAAGGACGCCCATCACCGGGTGGCGGCGCCCGGGATGAGACGGACACCTGTGGTCGGGGCCCCACTCACCGGGACCGTGATCACCAGGTGGCGGCGCCCGGGACACGGGGGGACGCATGTTCCCGGGGCTCCGCTCACTAGGACCGTGGCCACCAGTTGGCGGCGCTCGGGATGAGAGGGATGCCCATCGTCGGGTGGCGGCGTTCGGGATGAGAGGGACACCTGTGGTCGGGGCCTCACTCAACAGAAATGTGGTCACCGGGTGGTGGCCCCCGGGACATGGGGGGACGCTTGTTACCAGGGCTCCGCTCACCGGGACCATGGTCACCGGGTGGTGGCGCCCGGGACGAGAGGGACACTTGTGACCAGGGCGCCGCTCACCGGGACCGTGGTCACCGGGTGGCGGCGCCCAGGACGAGGGAGACATTTAGGCTGGAGATTTCCCCCAACAAAACCTAATTTCATAATTTCTGAAAACATACACACATGCACATAATTTCTAAAAACATACACATACACATTTAAAAAAACCTAATTTATAAATACAGAACACGTGCACATATATCCTAAAAACATAATACCAATAGTACACACATAAACCCTAGTTCTTCTATACACATAAACATAAACCCTAATTCTTCTATACACATAAACATAAACCCTAATTACGTGATTAGCAACATACTTAACAGAATCGTAATTGCATTTCAAAAAATTACCCCCTTTTGAAGAGCTCGGAATCCTCAACAAATTTCCCTTCTGCACCAAATTAATTTAACGGTTGTAATTTGCTAGATCTAAACCTAAACGATGAAAGGAAAATGAGAGAGTGAAGGGAGAGCTCTCTGGTTTGGTGAGATGGAAAACCAAAAGAATATGCAGGGGACCAGAGGGGGACCAGGCTTTTGACAGGGACCAGCAACTTGTCAAGTGCTGGGCACTCGACAAGTGAATAGTTATTAACTTATGCAATGCAACAGGTTAACAAACGTTCCCTAGCCCAACTGGTTGGGGCACTACTCTCTCACCCCCCACATCCCCCCAGCTTGGGCTCGAATCCTGCTGCCTACAATTCAATTTATTTTTTCTGCTCAAATGTGAGAGCTTGTCGAGTGCTAAACACTCGACGAGCCTCTTGTCAGTGGTGGGCACTCGACAAGCTCGTGCCCGAGTCGCCTGGTCGAGGGGCTGGTCGTCGATGGCTTGTCGTGCCCTGGGGATTCGACAAGAGGTGGGCACTCGACAAGCTTGTTTCACACGACAGGTAGCTTGTCGAGTGCCTAGAACTCGACAGGCTGACGTGGCGGTCCATTTCTGTAAAACTTTTGAGCTATGGGTTATTGGGCCATGAGTTACAGCGGTATCCATATCCATAGGAGTGATGTCCTCATCACCGATCAACCCCAAACTTTTATGCAGGAAAGAAGGTTTAACGTGAAGAAAATCTTCCAAGTCCCACCTCAATCAGAACTCAAGAAGACCTCCAGAAGACTAATGCAAACAGTCTATGTCTTGCTAAATTCTAGCTTGGTATACGAGTAATGCATTGAATATAGTTTTTGTCGTGGTATTACGAATACCCCGGCAGGTTTTGTGGAAGATTCTAGCGAAGAAAAGATGACGCGAGCTAACCGCGTGACCGGTCTTCTCCCGTCGGGCAAATACAACAAGTGACGCGAAGATTTATACAGGTTCGGGCCCCAGTGGAGGCCCTAGTCCTGTCGGCGTGCTCCCAACCAGAGTTGGCTAGGGGAGCTCTCTCGGGGGAGAGATGGCTCCGGAGCACACCTGTTAGATTGTCTATTCCAAGTAATTATGAATTCTCCCCCTTACATGAGGTGTTACAAGGGCTTATATAACCCCAACAGATGCAAAAATACTAAACTACCCCGCCTACCACCGTTGGATCGAGGGGCAGCAACGTCCTTCTCCCGGTCAGGAACCTTGGATGCTTGACAAGTGTTCGCCGATTCCCGAAGCGCTTCTCGCGTGACCCTCACGTGACCTGGGACCGGAGCCCCTGTCTCCGGAAGGACGGCAACACCCGGGACAAGCCACCGAGGGCCTTGTCCCCGGGCAAAAAGCCGCGACCGGGGCAAGCCACCGAGGGGCAATGTCCCCGAGCAAATGGCGGCTCCCGGGACAAGCCCTTGAGGGGCAATGTCCCCGAGCAAATGGCGGCGCCCGGGACAAGCCACCGGGGGGCCTTGTCCCCAGGACAAGCCACTGGGGGTCAATGTCCCCGGGCAAATGGCGGCGCCCGGGACAAGCCACCGGGGGGGGGCCTTGTCCCCAGGCAAATGACGGCGCCCGGGACAAGCCACCAGGGGCAATGTCCCCGGGCAAATGGCGGCGCCCGAGACAACCCACCGGGGGGGGGCCTTGTCCCCGAGAAAATGGCGGCGCCCGAGACAAGCCACCGGGGGGCAAATTGAACAGCCTCTTACCTGTACTTGATCTCGTGGAGATTTCCCCCAACAGCAGCCCCCCATGCCCTTCGGGGACAATGCTCGAGTCCCCGGAGGGGATGGTTCATGTTACCGGGAAAATCTCCGGGACAAGCCACCGGAGCCATGATTCTTCGATTCCCGCACCGCACGTTTATTACCGCACGGTCGTTCATTAAGGTCTTGTCTCGATGGAGCACGCCATTCGGCCATAATGGCCGCTCGTGGTTCGAACCGGCGATGTCTCATTTCTCGTGCCCGTCCCTTCGTTTCCCGCACACTGTTTGAATTGGATGGCGCGAATGCACCACGAAGGGCCATGTGGCACCCATCGGGCCGCATTTGGCCCCTATAAATAGGGCCTCGGGGGGCCCGGAGAAATCATTCCAAACTTCAAACCTTCAAATTCCCTTAGCGCCCTTAGCTCTTCCGGTAGCCCTCTCCCGGAAGCCCAGTCCCGAAAGCTTAGCCACTGGAAACTTCATCCCTTTTTCTTTAGCCTAAGCAACCGGAAGAATCAGATGGGACCCAAGGGCCGTGCCAAGGCTGCGGAGGTGCCACCGGAGGAGTCACCGGGGACCTCCTCTGGGCCTCCGAGTTCACATCCAGGGACCTGGAGTCCCTGGTGCACCAGGGGGTGGTGGCGGACGAGGACGTCCAGATCCCCTCGAAGAAGGACGGAGCCCTCAACCCTCGGTCCGGGGAAGTGGTGGCCTTCGAGGCTTTCCTCGAGGCTGGGCTCCTGCTCCCGGTGCACCCATTGCTCTGGGAGTTTTTGAAGGAGTATGGGGTGGCACTGAACCACCTAACACCGAATGCCTTCGTCAGGATGGGCCTCTTCATATGGCTCTTCGAGACAGCTACCGGACGAGAGCCTACGCTCTGGCTGTTCCAGTATTTCTACGAGCCGGCGGCGAGGAGCTCCCACCTGGTGAAGGGAGGGCCGAAGTCTCCGTTCGGCTCGGTGATGATCCAGCTGCTGTCGTCCCAGGTGGCGGAGTACCCGGTAGCGGCCTCCCGGAACCACTGGGGGGACTGGATTCGGAGGTGGTTCTACCTCCGGGTCCGGGACGACGAGGTGGTGTACTCCCTGGAAGCCCCCTTCTACAGCCAGTCGTCCGCTCCCAAGCCCCCGGTGTGGACCGAGGAGGAGCTAAGGCTCCTCAGCAAGGTTGTGGGCTCCCGAGGCGTCCGCTCTATGAGGGACACTGCCGAGGAGCTGACACTACTAAAGATCTCCCCCTTCTCACAAGGGAGGAGGGGGATCGGGATGTGCCCGGCCCAGTAGCCCACGCAAAAGCCGGTGACCCGACATAAGCTCCCGGCTACCCTGCTTGTTTCCTTCATTAATTTATCTAACTCTTACCTTTCGCAGTTCGGCCGTACCCGGCCGCCCGGGAGAAGGCAGAGAACCTCCTCGGGAGGTACTACGCCGACGAGCACGATCGGATCGTGTGCGTCATCGGGGATGGTCCGCCCCGAAACCTAGTGGCCGAGGCCTTCGGGCTAAGGCTACCAACAAGGACGCCTCTCCCCACCCCCGGTTCCCACAAGCGGGGGAAGGAGGTCACCGGGGGCTCTGAGCCAAAGCGGGCCAATTCTCAAAAAGCCCCCGGTCCATCGACGACCCCGGGCTCCACGCCCGTGAAGGCCCGGGACGCAGCCCCCAGGGCGGGGCGTGCTCGGGTGCCTCCCCGGCGTGAAGTGACGCCGCCTCCCCCGGAGAACTCCGGCGGGGTGGAGGCGCAAGAGTCCGTGCACCTCCCCCAGGCCTCCGGAGAGGCCCGAGGGAAGGTTCCGGCCGGCGACTGGGGGGTATCCGACTCGGTGGATTATGCCCCCTCTCCACCTTCGGCGGTGGCTCTCCCAGCAGCCCCGGAGCTACCGGAGTCGGAGAGGCCGGAGGTACGATTCGCGGAGGCTTCCCCTCCGCGCGTCGAGTGGTCGATAGATGAGGGGGGAGGCCCTCGATCTACGAGGTCCCTCCGACGGCAGAGGTCCCGGGGGCTCCGCGGCCCAGGAAGGGAAAAGGGCTCCTTATCCCCCCCCCCCCCGGGGAGGTACCCCCTCGGAGACCTCGTCGGCCTCCTCCTCAGAAACTTCCTCGGCGGCGAGGACGATGACCATCGCCACACCGGTTCTTATCACCCCCGCGTCTTTTGTGAGGGGGCCCGCCATCGATTTCGACAGGGCCGGCGTCGTCGGGACGGGAGACCCCCCTGTTGTCCGGGGGGGAGGTTGACCAGTACGCGGAGAGCCTGCAGACCCGGAAGGTCCAGCACTACGTCTCGCAAGGGATGCTCCATGAGCGCTTTGGGGAGCTTCAATCCCTCCAAATCCAGGTCCTTTCTCGAGCCGGTGGATTGTTTCCTTCGGGACTCCAACTCGAGATTTTTTTCTAACTCTTGCGCCTGTAGGGGGCGGCCATCACCTGGGGGATTGAAGCGGGCTTCAGCCGGGTGCTGCAGGACGCGAAGGGGAAGGCCGCCGACTACATGGAGGAGTGGGACGGCGCCCTCCGGGAGTTGGCCCAGCTCCACGCCTCCGAGACAGCCAACGACCGGCTTCGGAGGGAGGCCAAGGCGAAGGAGGATGCCCTCCGGGAGCTCGAGGGCTCCAGCGTCTGGGCCGTGATGGACGCGGGCCGCTCCGTGCACTCAGCCCTCGAGGGGCTCGGAGTGAGCCTGGGCTCATGGAGGCTGTGCGTTTTCTCAACGCACAAGTCTCCGTGATCCCGGAGGCCGCTGATGCCCGGGCGCGGGGCCGGGTGATCCCTGTGGTGGCCGCCGCGGCCGGGCTCGTGGAGCACCGGGGGTGCTACACGCGTCCCCGCCACCGAAGTGGTCGGACGTCCCCCTCACCTTCACGGCAGAAGACGCGCGGGGGGTTCGCTTCCCCCACGACGACGCGCTCATTGTCTCCGCGACCATCTACAACTGCCATCTGGCCCGGATCCTGGTGGACGGCGGGAGCTCCGCCGATGTCTTATTCCTGAAGGCCTTCAAAGAAATGCAGGTGGATGAGAAGCTCCTGCAGCCCGCTGCCGGGCCCCTGCAAGGCTTTGTCCCGGGGAAGGCGATCCACCCCGTGGGCAAGGTAGATCTTCCAATGACCTTCGGTACCCCGGAAAACTACCGGACCGAGCTGGTCCGCTTCGACGTGGTAGACCTCCCCTCCTCCTACAACGCGATTATGGGGAGGACGACCATCAACCGGCTGGGGGCCACCACTCATCAAAACTATCTCTGCATGAAAATCCCCGGGCCGCATGGCGTGATCAACGTCCGGGGAAACCAAGACGTGGCCCGTGCTCTATACGAGCGCGCTGCGGCTACGATCGGAAGCGTCAACCTCATAAAGACGCCCGGGGGGGAGGCTCCTCCCTCGGAACTAGATGCTGCTGCGCCACCGCCTGGAAGGCCCCTCCTCAAGCCGCGTCCGGAAGGAGGCCTCCGGAAGGTCCTGCTGTCCCCGGGCAACGAAGACAAAACCGTCCGGATCAGGGCGGAGCTCCCCGAGGAGCACGCAGCGCAACTTGCGGCTTTTCTGCGCGAAAACTCTGATGTTTTTGCATGGAAGCCGTCAGACATGCGGGGCGTCGCCCGGGGGATCATTGAGCACAAGCTTGCAGTAGCCCCCGGTCACCCCCCGGTTAAACAGAAGCTGCGGAAACTCTCCCTCGAGCGCCAAGAGGCAATCAAGGCGGAGATCACCCGGCTCCGAGAGGCGGGGTTCATTCGGGAGGTCCTGCACCCCGAGTGGCTCGCGAACCCCGTCCTCGTCAAGAAATCAACCGGCAGGTGGCGGATGTGCGTGGACTTCACCGACCTTAACCGCGCCTGCCCCAAAGACAACTTCCCGCTCCCGCGGATTGATCAGCTCGTCGACTCCACTGCGGGGTGCGAGCTCATGAGCTTCCTAGACGCCTACTCGGGCTATCATCAAGTCCGGATGGCGGAAGGGGACGAGGAAAAGACGAGTTTTATTACTCCCCTCGGAACCTTCTGTTACGTCCATATGCGCCTTCGGGGTGCGCGGGGGGAAGCTCCTAGGTTTCCTCGTGTCCCAGCGGGGCATTGAGGCAAACCCCGAGAAGATCCGGGCATTCCTAGACATGCCCCCACCGCGCTCCGTCAAGGATGTCCAACGGCTCTCCGGCCGCCTAGCCGCACTCAGCCGATTTGTCTCCCGGTCGGGGGAGCGGGGCCTCCAGTTCTTCAGGATCCTCCGAGGGCTCGAGGGGTTCCGCTGGACCCCCGAGGCCCAGGAGGCGTTCGACGACCTCAAGAAGTACCTCACGAGCCCTCCAATGCTCGTGAGTCCGTCCCCGGAAGAGCCCTTGCTCCTCTACCTCGCCGCAACCCCCGTCGCCGTCAGCGCGGTCCTGGTGAAGGAGCAAGGGGGGCAGCAGCGTCCGGTGTACTACGTGAGTGAGGCCCTCCAAGGGGCCAAAACTCGTTAGACGGAAATGGAGAAAATCTGCTACGCCCTCCTCATGGCATCCCGGAAGCTTCGGCATTACTTCCTGGGGCACCCCATCACCGTCCCGTCGTCCCTCCCCCTTGGGGAGGTACTGCGGAACAAAGAAGCCACCGGCCGGATCGGGAAGTGGGGGGCTGAGCTCGCCCCTTTCTCCCTGTCCCTTACCGGCCGCTCCGCCATCAAGTCGCAGGTCCTCGCTGACTTCATCGCAGAGTGGACTCCCGCCTCTGGGTCTGGGGACGAAGATCTCCCTGTGCCGCCCCGACGCAATGACCATTGGACCCTTATGTTCGATGGGTCGTTGTGTCTCGCCGGGGCTGGCGCGGGAGTAGTCCTCCGGAGCCCCGAGGGGAAGGAACTCGAGTACGCCGCGCGGCTCGAGTTCCCCGCAACCAACAACGTCGCCGAATACGAGGCTTTGCTCCTCGGGATGCGCCTTGCGCGCTCCCTGGGCATCCGGCGCCTCCTAGTCAAGGGAGATTCTCAGCTCGTAGCTTGCCAAATGGACAAGTCTTACCTGTGCCATGACGCAAACTTAAGTCTTTATTTGCAGGAAGTGCGAAAGATGGAGAGGCATTTCGACGGCCTCGAGGCCCGGCATATCCCACGTAGGGACAATGACCGGGCCGACGCCTTAGCCCGGGCGGCCAGCGCCCGGGAATCGCTCCCCAAGGGCACTTTCCTGGAGATCATCACGAAGCCCTCAGTGGCCTCCCCCGGACACGGGCGACGAGCCTCATGTCCCGGAGGTCGCCGAGATCACCCGGACTCCGTCCTGGATGGACCCCCTCATCTCCTTCATCAGGGGGGAGGGGGACCCTCCTAGTGAGACCGAGGCTAAACGTCTCCGGGCTAAAGCCCAGGCATATATCCTCCTGGAGGGGAGGCTCTACAAGCGGGGGGCTTCCGCCCTCCTGCGCTGCCTCCCCCGACCGGAGGGACTTCAACTTCTCGAAGACATCCACGCGGGGAGCTGCGGTTCTCACCTAGCCCCGCGTGCCATCGCAGCCAAGGCCCTCCGGCAGGGCTTCTACTGGCCCACGGTCATGCGCGACGCGCGAGACCTCGTCTCCGCGTGCGAGGCATGCCAGAAGATGGCCAAGGGCTCGAACCTCCCCCCTATAGCGCTGCGGACGGTCCCCATCACTTGGCCCTTTGTGCGCTGGGGGATGGACCTCTTAGGGCCCTTCCCCCCAGCGCCCGGAGGATACAAGTATGCGGTAGTCGCAGTCGACTATTTTACAAAGTGGGTTGAGGCGGAGCCTTTGGCCAGCATCACGTCCCGGGCCGTTCAGCGGTTTTTCTGGAAAAACGTCGTATGTCGTTTTGGTGTCCCCCGGGAAATCACCGTGGACAATGGGACCCAATTCGACTCGGCTTATTTTCGGGAATTCTGTGAAGGCCTGGGGCTCGTCATCCACTTCGCCTCTGTAGCCCATCCCTGGAGCAATGGGGCTGTCGAGAGGGTCAACGGCGTGATCCTACAGGGATTGCGCCAGAGACTCGAGCAAACCACTTCTAAGTGGGGTGCATGGGCAGAGGAGCTCCCTAGCATCCTCTGCTCCATGCGCACGAACCCGTCCCGGGCGACGGGGCGTACTCCCTTCTCCCTGGTCTACGGGGCGGAGGCAGTCCTACCCCCGGAGATTGGCTTCCGGTCACTGTGGGTGGAGCTCCTGGAGGGAGCCACCCCCTCGGCATATCAGGCCAACGAGGCCAATCAGCGCCTGGAGATCGACCTCGTGGAGGTGGAACGCGACCGAGCGCTCCTCCGCCACGCCATCTACGAGCAAGAAATAGCGCGCGCGTACAATCAGCGCGTGCGCGAGAGAGCTTTCCGCCTTGGGGATCTTGTCCTCAAGCGCGTGACGGACCCCCAGGCCCAGGGTAAGCTCTCCCCCAAGTGGGAGGGCCCCTACAGGATCTCCGCGGTCCTGGGCTCGGGGGCCTACAAGCTCTCCAACCTCCAAAAGCAGGAGCTGAAGCACACGTGGAACTTGCGTTTACTTCGCAAGTTCTATGTTTAGCCTTACGGGCCTGTCCCCTCCCCCGGAGTGTTCACGCCGGAGGGGGAGGAGGGACGCTGTATTTTCCTCCCCTTTCGCGGCTTCGCAGGGGGAGGCCCTGTACTTCATTTCAATAGCAATGCATAGGTCTTGCTTTGCAAACTGTCTCATTGCAGGTCTTTCTCATTACCGCCCCTAGCGGCGATGCCCTCCCCGCGAGGAAGCCCTCCCCGCGAGGATGCCCTCCTTGTGAGGATGCCCTCCCCGCGAGGAAGTGGGCCAGCCCCAACAAGTCCCTACAACGGAGCCTGCACTCCCGTAGGGCGGCTTACGATCAGCCCTCGTGGACTGAGGGTGTAAGCGGCAACCCGGTCACAGTGGCCGTGGTAACGAGTCACTTTGGGAGACTAGTCCCCTGCCCAAACACTCAAGTCCCGTCTTCGGGCACCTCCTCCTCCGGGAGTCGACGTTATTCCCGGCTCCCCGTTTTCACGGCGACCGGAAGATCGGCCCCTTGTGGCTTGATTGGATCTATCTTCCTCCTCCGGGAGTCGACGTTATTCCCGGCTCCCCGTTTTCACGGCGACCGGACGATTAGTCCCCAGCGACCTTATTCCCGGCTCCCCGTTCTCACGGCGACCGGATGAATGCCTCCCGGAGACCCTATTCCTGGCTCCCCGTTCTCACGGTGACCGGACGATTGTCTCTCGGAGAAGTCGGATTTCTCGGGCATTTTCTTCCCCGAAGACCCTATTCCCGGCTCCCCGTTCTTACGGCGACCGGACGAGTGTCTCCCAGGAAGCTCACCTCTGGAAATCCCATCGGGTTCTCTTGGACTCCTCCCGCTCGAGGCCTTATTCCCTGTAACACCCCTGTTTTCACTAAACCCTAAAATAGCCAAAATCCACATCTGGACCCCAAACCCTAATCTGCTTCAGCCATTCCCTTCTAAATGTTGTTCAGAGCATTTTTCCCTTCGGGACCATCTCCAAAATCTCACCCTAAAGCTGAGTTTCAAGCCTTACCATTTTAAAACCCTAATTACCCTAATTACCCTAAACTGTTTTCCCCAATTTTGTCGAAACTCTTCAGATCTTGCCTGATCTCACCAAACTTTGGCCAGATAAGTTCTAATAATCTTTTGCAACTTAGCTGCGAAATCAGATTTCAGATCGGACCCTCAGATCTCCAAATTTGCAAACAGGCCCAAGTCCTATTCAAAGTTTCCTCACAGAACAGCCCCTGGAACAAGTTTCAAAAATTACAGAACGGCCCAAACTTCTTTTCAGGTCCATTCGACCAGCCCCTGGTCGTTGCCACGACCAGTGCACGAGCCACCGTTGCCGCGCCGTGTTCTCGCCGTGTTTGCTCGCCGCCGGCCACCGCCTCTTGTCGCCTGTGTTGGGAGCTGCCGTGCCACCCCTTGCGCACGTGCCAGCGCCGTGGCATCGCCTTGCCCAGCGGTTAAACGGCCGCGCTCCCGTAGCGTTTCGCGCGCGCGCTCCCGTTGCCGTGGCAATTGCATGCGTGTACGTGTCACCGCCGGAGCTTTGCTGTTGCCTCCGCATCTGCGCCGTCTCAGGTGAAGTTCCAATGCAACTGGCAAAGCTGCAGCACCGCCTGAGCGCGATCACGTCGCCGTCGCCGTCGTTGCGCCTGCGCCCGACAAACTTCTCCCCGGCGCAAGCAACCACTGTCGCGTAATCCCTCGCAAGCTCCGTCCCCGTGCCTATTTAAACCCCCCTCAGTGCTGTGAAGAAGCACAACCTCAGGACTTAGCCAAATTCCCAGTTAATTTCTCACCGCTGTTGAGTTTGCTTTCTTCTCCGGCGAGCAACCTCTGGAGCTCACGGTGCCAGCCCAATTCACTGCACCTTTCTTCAAACCAAAGCCACCAGTGAGTTCCCCTCTTTCCCCTGTTCGTGTCATAGCACCCAATTGCACCCCGGCGAACCTTAACGCCGGTGATCACCGGAAAAGCTCAAAACCCCTGTTCCGGCAATGCTACCTGATTTAGTCCAAATTAGCCTTAGTACCAGTAGAAGAAATTGATCAGCATACTCTTTTTAGCAAGCCTACCAATCTGGTTTTCAAAATCGAGCTAAGATCATAGCTCTCCCCAAATCGCGCGCCACCAGTAAACTGGCTCTCGTCGCCAGGCCACGCCGGCGATCATCCGGTCAAATTGACCCCTCCAGTAGCTTTGCTGTACCCTAGAGATCATCCCCAAGCTTGGAATTGAGCTCTTTCGCCCAGTATCGAAAACCCCCTTTGTCCAGTGTCGTCTTCTCCAGCACCGGTCGCCGGAATTCTTTCCCGGCCGATCTAGCGCCTGAAACCTTGTCCCTTAGATAGATTCCAGTACCCTGAGTAATATTGTCCACTAGCTCGACACCTGGATCTGCCTAGATTGTGAGTTATGCCTATGCCAAGATCACTGTCCAGTAGCTCAGTTCATGTCCAGGCCACCGTAGTTCATCACCGGATTTGGCCACCCTCCGGCCACTTTCAGCTCTTGTCCCTATTGAGTATATTGTTCCTGTTAGTAATGCCTACCTCCCAGACAAAGTGGTGCATCAATTGGAGCCCTGGATCAAAAGTTAAGCCATGCCCTAGTTTCTGGCCATGTCCAGCACTATGTCAGTGCATGTCAGCCACTGGCATTAGACTTGTTTGACCCCTTCTGGTTGAGCAATTGAAATGCCACCTTGTCCTTTAGATTCCCGGAGTTGTGTTCTACAACTTTCTCTACTATCACTTCTCCAGAAAACCATCCTAAGATCAGTTTGAAGTTATGCCAAAGCCATGAACTGAATGTCGACCCTTCGACGTTCAATCCTTTTTAGCCATTTCTTCGACCAGAGCCCTTGTGACCTTGCCCTAACCTTTTTCCCTGCATGCATTACTTATTTACTTAATACTTTCTATAGAAACTATTTTCAGTATGCTTATGTGGTATGTGTTTGTGTGTTGATTGATTGCCGCAGAGTCAGAAGCTGAAGGAGCGGAAGAAGTCTTTGAAGATCCGTCTGAGTACTTAGACCCAACATCGCAAGGCAAGCCTCATTCCTTTGATCATGTCTCACCAATATTTTCATATGAAGTATATTCACTATTTCTTACGATGCATGCTTATTTGAAATACAAGTTATGTTTGAATGACATGAGTAGATATTACCTAATGGATTACGAAACCCCTTTTGCTATTGAACCTTCATATATATGCTTTTGTCACCCTAGGACTCATATACTGAATATCCACATTAAACTTGAAATGGT
The DNA here is from genome assembly GCA_019359835.1 of Pharus latifolius. Taxonomy (NCBI): domain Eukaryota; kingdom Viridiplantae; phylum Streptophyta; class Magnoliopsida; order Poales; family Poaceae; genus Pharus; species Pharus latifolius. The sequence continues at coordinate 44,987,902 of CM033324.1, forward strand.
CAAATACATGAGAAGTTATAATGAAAACCGTTTTGTCAAGAAAACTGATAAAAGGGATCAGTAATGAGGATTGGATTGTATGGAGAGGGTGCGGTGCGCACCAGGGAATGTGAATGCTCCTCACTATTGGTTCATAAGGACAAGAACCTTGTGCTGTGTCTCCATGCGAATTGTAAACGTACCAACCACTTGCCTGGTATGGGACAGGCACAACTTAGTAGCTTTTTGGTATTAGCAGTTCCCTGCATGGTTGGTCGGTCTGGTTTCTCGCGTGGAAACTGGTGGGCCGCAGTTCGGCCATGAGTGATGTGAGTTCAGAAAAATAATGAGAGGTAAAGGTGGAAAGAAGGAAGACGCCCTACGCCTCAGATTAAGCCGTGCGCGGTTGTAATCTTGAACGGTCATATGTCTTGCGTGGACACAGACCAAGGCTATGTGTCTTGCGGGAACATAAGCCAGAGGCTAGGAAGTAAGGCAGTGGGGAGGACCCACAACGGTACTTGAGACTTAATTGTCTATTTACCGGGCAGGGATACTGTTAATACTGAACTGTAAAAGCGTTGTGTGATCTCGGCCTTGTCACATGTGTATAAGTCACATGGAGCTGATCCGACTTGAAAGCCGAGTGAACTAGTGGATTTAAAAAGAGGTACACCTTTGCAAAGTGTAAAAGAAGTATCAGATACTCTGTACTCCCAGGTTCAGGAGGCTTTTCGTAGTGGATGTTATCCATGGGTTATAGCACAAGTAATGTTTTGGAATGTTTTCATAATGCGGTTAACAAAGTAGTGTCTCATGGGAGACCACTACATCTAATGCTTTATTGAAAACCTGTTTAATGTTTAAAGTATCATTTTCATGATAAAGTACCGTTTTACTAAACAAATGACTTGGAAATTTATATATCTCTATCCATATGAAACTAAAACCCGTGAATCATATATTTCACCCTCATGTAAGTACAATCGCATTAATCCCCGGAATGAGTATTGCTGAGCACCAAGTGCTCACCCTTGCATTTACATCCAACTGTAGAAGAGGGATTCGAGGATCCCGATTCCTTCAGTTATGAGTTCCCAACGGAAGATGGAAGTGCCCCGGACGAGCCCACTTTCTAGAAGGATTGCGCACCAAGTCAAGTCAGATGTGGGAGGAGCCACTCCAACCCCGCTGCAGATGGAAGTCAAGCTGTTCGTCGTCGCTTTGTGTTTTATGTTGTGTGTTCGGTACTTGGATGCCGATTCTGGTTCTGATAAACTAGTTATTTTCCTAGCAACTCTACTTAGCGCCATTTTTGGTGCTTTGGCTATGTAATAATGGCCATGCTGGCCTGCTACTTGTTTAATGTTATTACTATGCTTGTGTGGTTTGGAGCTCATGTGTCATCCTGCTGTGAGTAACTTACCTGGGCGGTTACCAAGGTGATCCTCAAATGGGGGTCTCACATTCCCGGCTCCCCGTTCTCACGGCGACCGGATGATTATCTCCCGGAAGGTCTTTTCCTTGAAAACCTCACTTTAAAATTTTCTAACTTAGAAAATTTCCTATGCAACAGATAGCTTCCTTCCCGGGGGCCTTGTTACCCCCACAGCGCGCGGAGCTATTCTCCGGCCCGCTGTGGACGGGGGGGATAAGGAACCCCCGGGTGTCGTCCAGACCATCCAAGAAGAAGAAAATAAAGAGGCGCAATAAAAGGAAGCGACAACACAGCGCTTTATTGATCAGCAAACCCGGAGGACATCTTCCCCCTCCGGTGGGCTTCGGAAACGATACAACCCGGGTTCTAACCCGGGGGATTCTCTAAGCCCTAAGGCTCCTACGCCTAATACTCCCGGAGGCTCTCCGCTAGCTCCCGGGTCAAGTCCCGGTACAACGCCCGCACGCAGCGCCGAGCGTCCCAGAGCACATCTTCAGGCCAGAACTCGTATCCCGCCGGTGGAAGTATCCGGAGGGGAGGGATCATCTGGTGTCCCGGTCGCGGAGGGGACAATTCAGCACGATGATTATCGAAGTTGTCCAAGTGCCACTCCGGACGCCACCTCAACCGGATCGGCTCCCGGACACTATCCTCGCCGCGATTCCCGGAGAGAAAGCTTAGCAAAATCAAAGCCGCTTGGGCGTCCCCCGGGGAGCCCCTCCCGGACCTTCGCCCGGGAGCAACCTCCCGGGAACCCTGGTAACAGTAAGTTCAATTCAAAGACTTAGAGAAAATTCTAACTTCATTGCATTGAAAATTTTTATGTACAAGTGCCCGGGGCTTCTTCTAAGAAGCTACCGGAATCAAAAAATCCTAAAACAAAAAAGGGCCCTAGCTAAGACCCGGGGGGAGGCTCATACATGTTCATTGGCGTCCTCCCCCCGGGGGGCTTCCTCCGAGGCCGGGGCTGGGGCGTCTCCTGCTGGAGGCGCCGGAGCCGGGAACCACGCCCGGATGATCCGGTCGTAGAGCCCTCCGGTGAGCTGCTCGACCTCCCGGCGCGAAGGCTCGAAGGAGTCCGGGAAGCTTCGAGGGATGCGGCCCCCGATCACCCGGGCGCTGACCCCCCGGAACTCGACGAGCCCCACGGCGGCCGCGACGACGGGGATCGCCCGACCCCGCGCCCGAACATCGGCAGCCTCCGGGATGGCGGAGACCTGTGCGTTAAGGAAACGCACAGCCTCCGCGAGGGTCGCCGGCGGCACCTCTCTGCTCCCGGAGCCGAGGCTTACGCCAAGGCCCTCGAGGGCCGTCCGGACGGAGCAGCCCGCGTCCGCCACCGCCCGGACGCTTGAGCTCTCGAGCTCACGAAGCGCCTCCTCCCTCGCCTTGGCCTCCTCCCGGAGGCGGGCGTGATGGCCTCGGAAATGTGAACCTGGGCCCGGACCCGGGTCAATTCCGCGAGCGCCTCGTCTCGTTCCCGGAGGGCCTCCTCGCGCTGCCCTACGGAGGCTGCGGCCCGGCCCTCCGTCTCCTTAAGCAGCCGGGCGACCCGCTGCTCAAGGCCCCAGGTAACAGCCGCCACCTACAAAATACATAAGTTAGAAAAATTTCAAAGTGCAGGGGATAAGCGAAGGTGTTATCGACGGGTTACCTGGGCCCCGAGGGACTGAAGGCCCTCAAAACGCTCGTGGAGCGTCCCTCCCGCGATGAAGGCCTGCACCTTCCGGGTGTGCAGGCCCTCCGAGTAGCGGGCGACCTCCCCCGCGGGGAGCAAAGGGGTCTCCCGCCCAGAGCCGTCGGTGCGGCCGGCGGGGGGTCCCCGGACCTCAAGGTCCGGTAACGCGGCCGGCGTCTTCGTCGACGAGGTTGTGCCCCCCGAAGACGTGGCCGAGGAGCTCTCGGCGGGAGCCTCCGCCCGGGGGGGGACCATCAAGCCTTTCCCTGCCCCGGGCCGGAAGGTCCTCGGGGCCCCCTCCTCTGGAGGAACCTCCCAGACCGAGGGGCTCCCCCCCTCGTCCACCGGCCAGACCCGCGGGGGCGAGGCCCCCGCGAATCTCACCTCCAGCCTCTCCGGCTCTAAAGAGGCCGGAAGGGGCGGGAGGAGCTCCACCGTGAGCGGCGACGGGGCGTAGTTCGCCGAGTCGGACGCCGCCCCGCCCGCAGTCGCCTCCTTCCCCCGCGCCTCGACGGGGCCCTTCGAGGGAGGAGGTGTCGCCTCCTTCCGGGACTGTGCCCGGGCACGTTCGCTCCCGGGGGTCTCGTCCCGGGGCTTCGCCGGTGTCGCTGCCGGCGTCGTCGATGGGCCGGGGGTCTTCTGGACCCGGGCCTTCTTGGGCTTCGTGCCCCCGGCCGCCTCCTTCCCCCGTTTGTGTGAACCGGGGGTGGGAAGAGGCTTCCTCTCCGGCAACTTAAGCCCAAAGGCCGCCGCTACCAAGTTCTTGGGGGGGGGCCCTCGCCCACGGCGCGCACAACGTGCTCGTGCTCATCGGCGAAGTACCTCCCCAAGAGGTTCTCCGCCTTCTCCCGCGCCGCCGGGTATGGCCGAACTGCAAGAGGTAAAGAGTTAGTCAATTTCTTAAAAAATTTTGTAAGTGCAATGCAGCAGGTTCCCGAAGCTTACGTCGCGTCACCGGCTTCACCGGGGGCCGCTGCTCGGGGCCCATGCCGATCCCCCTCTTCCCGCCGGAGAAGGGGGAGATCCGGAGGAGAGCCATCTCCTCAGCCGCGTCCCGCATCGAACGGGTCTTCTTGGAGAGGATGACCTTGCCGAGGAGCTCGTACTCCTCGTCCGTCCACACCGGCGGTTTTGGTGCGGACGACTGGCTGTAGGTGGGGGCCTCCGGGGCATACACCACCGCGTCGTCTCGGACCCGGAGCTAGAACCACCTCTGGACCCAATCCCCCCAGTGGTCCCGGGATGCCGCCGCCGGGTAGTCGATTACCCGGGCCGGCAGCATCTGGACCATGACCGAACCGAAGGGGGACTTAGGGCCCCCCTTCACCAGGTGGGAGGTCCGCGCCGCCGGTTCGTAGAAGTACCGGAAGGAGCGAAGGTCGGGCTCCCGCCCGGTCGCTGTCTCGAAGAGCCAAATGAAGAGGCCCATCCGGACAAGCGCGTTCGGGGTGAGGTGGTTGAGAGCCACCCCATACTCCTTGAGAAACTCCCGGAGCATGGGATGCACCGGGAGCCGGAGCCCCGCCTCGATGAAGGCCTCGAAGGCCACGATCTCCCCAGGCCTGGGGCGGGGGGCTCCGTCCTTCTTCACCGGGACTCAGATGTCCCCGGCCGCAACGATGCCCCTTTCGGCCAAGGACTCGGCGTCCTCAGCCGTGAACTCGGACGCCCAGAGGAAATCCGAGGGGATTTCCTCCGGGGGCACCTCCGTGGTCTTCGCTCGACCCTTGGGTGCCATGAGGTTAGTTTTCTTTTTGGTGGCTAACTTTGCAGGAGGCTACTACTAGAAACTCCCGGACGCCTGCTACCGGAAAAAGCTACCGGAAAAAGCTACCGGGAGAGGGCTACCGGGAGAGCAAAAATCGTTGGGGCTGAGAATTTGGAATGAGCTTCCGGGCCCCCCATGGCCCTATTTATAGGGGCGGGGCGTGGTCTAGATGCGCGCCACGTGGCACCCGCGGATCAATCTGGACCGTAGAAGTTCAAACCGTGCGCGGGAAACGAAGGGACGGGCGCGTGAATCGAGGCGCCGGTTCGAACCGCGCGCGCATTTATGGCGAAACGGCGCGGCTTTAAGTGTGGGGCACGGAAACCGAAGCGTCGCGGCTCCGGTAGCTTGGCCCGGAGATCTTCCCGGTGAGCTGAACCATACCCACCGGGGACTCGAGCATCATCCCCGGCGAGCATGGGGGGCTGCTGTCGGGGGAAATCTCCGCGAGACTAAGTCCAGGTAGGATGTGTCACGATTACCCGGGGACGTGGCCTCCGGTGCCCTCCCGGGCGCCGACATTTGCCCGGGGACGTGGCCTCCGGGGCCTCCCCGGGCGCCGCCCTTCGGCTCCCGGGACGTGGCCTCCGGTGCCCTCCCGGGCGCCGCCATTTGCCCGGGGATGTGGCCTCCGGGGCCTCCCCGGGAGCCGCCCTTTGGCTCCCCGGATGTGGCCTCCGGTGCCCTCCCGGGCGCCGCCATTTGCCCGGGGACGTGGCCTCCAGGGCCTCCCCGGGCGCCGCCTTTTGGCTCCCGGGACGTGGCCTACGGTGCCCTCCCGGGCGCCGCCATTTGCCCGGGGACGTGGCCTCCGGGGCCTCCCCGGGCGTGGCCTTTTGGCTCCCGGGACGTGGCCTCCGGTGCCCTCCCGGGCGCCGCCATTTGCCCGGGGACGTGGCCTCCGGGGCCTCCCCGGGCGCCGCCTTTTTGCTCCCGGGACGTGGCCTCCGGTGCCCTCCCGGGCGCCGCCATTTGCCCGGGGACGTGGCCTCCGGGGCCTCCCCGGGCGCCGCCTTTTTGCTCCCGGGACGTGGCCTCCGGTGCCCTTCCGGGCGCCACCATTTGCCCGGGGACGTGGCCTCCTGGGCCTCCCCGGGCGCCGCCTTTTGGCTCCCGGGACGTGGCCTCCGGTGCCCTCCCGGGCGCCGCCATTTGCCCGGGGACATGGCCTCCGGGGCCTCCCCGGGCGCCGCCTTTTGGCTCGGGGACGTGGCCACCGGCGCCGTCCCGGGCCTCATCGCCCTCCTGAAGGTAAAGTCTCGAATTGTTTGTCATGTGCAGGTCACGCGAGGGGCGCCTCGGGAACTAGCGACCACCTGTCGAGCATCCAAGGCGTTTGACTGGGAGAAAGACGGTCCTGCCCTTCAATCCGATGGTGGCTTCCGGGGTAGTTTAGGTTTTTTGCTGCTTTTTGGGGCTATAAATAGCCCTTGTACCCCTCTGTTGTAAAGGATCGGTTCATTTTTATTGGAATAGCTAAACTCATAGACGTGCTCCGGAAGCCTCTCCCACGGAGAGAGCCTCCCCAACCGACTCCGGTCGGGAGCGCGTCGACAGGACTAGGTCCCCCACCGGGACCCGAACCTGTATAAACCCGTGTGTCATTCTTTGTGCTTGTCCGGCGGGGGAGGACCGGTCATCCGGTCAACCCGCGCCGCGTAATCTTCGCTAGGATCACTCTCAAAACCTGTCGGGGTATTCGCAATACCACGACAAAGACAGATTCGAACCAAACAAAGTATCTGTTGGTACGAACTCAAGTTACTCCGAGAAGCACAGGCCTGAGGTCGCAGGCTTTACGCGATCAGACCGCAGCTAGTGCGCGGTCAAGAGTTCGTGTGCCATACGCGAACAGAAGACTGCAAATGGTGCGCGGTCGACAAACAACGTGCGGTCAGAACACCTTCGACCAGGGAACGCGGGATTGTTCTGTCCCTACAACGGGGATATTCCCTGTGTCCCGAAGATTCTTCCACATATGAAGACAACCGTCAGCAGGTTAATACGTGCGGTTATCCATGAATAACACGTGTTAAACCTGTGTGGGAGTTGGGGGCAGTTGCCGAAACTGCATCCAAGCAACTGTTTGATGCCGTTATGACTTGGCACCCTTTCGACCAGTATAAAGGGATAGCCCAATGCATCAAACAGTGGCATCGAATCGAGACAATCAAACAACCAGATGATCAGATCATCAAATCAAAGCAACCAGAAGATAGTAGTCTAAGTTAGATAGCTTTCACAAGCCTTCCAGGCATTGTCTTGTACAAACACATAGGAAAAATCTTCGCCTGTGAAGATCTTTTCCATAACTCTGTAACTCTTTTTACCATACCTAGTGAAATCCCAACAGGACGTAGGGCTATTACTTCCACCATCGAGGGCCCGAACCTGTATAAATCTCTTTGTGCTCTAGTTATCGTTGATTCATCATACCTTCTCGGAGGGACACCCTGAAAGGTCTCACAACCTACAAATTCTGCATAAGTTCCACTAAGGACCCCGAGTCCGAATTGTCGATAGTTGGCGCCCACCGTGGGGCCTTTCTCAAGGCGTTCTAATTTTCATCCGGAGGTTTGCTGAATCATGGCTGGAGCAAATGATTCCGAGAATGATTTCGATCTCGAGGATTATGCTCACATTCTGATGCCTTCTCCGAGCGATCCTGTCCCGATGGAGGAAACCGGAGGTGAGGACGTCCCAGAGGTCGAATCAACTCTCCAGGTCATGTCCATCGATCAGGAGGCGACTAACGCAAGGTCAGAGCCCACTGAGGTTCTTAATGCGTTAGAAGGTGAACCCGGTCCGTCATACGACCCTGCTTAGGGGAACGATGATGTCGACTAGGAAATCAGCCCTCGGAGGTTTGATCCTGATAACCTCCATCGTCTTTTTGATTTCGAGTCTGACTCAGAACAAACCGAGATGTTTTCTCCCTCGGCGACCTCTCTCCCTAGACAGTTCGCTGCCTTATTGGAGGAAACTCCTGATCAACGGGCTGCTAGGGAAGAACAGTGTGAGACCCCCATTTGAGGATCACCTTGGTAACCGCCCAGGTAGGTTACACACAGCAGGATGTCACATGAGCTCCAAATCACACAAGCATAGTAATAACATTAAACAAGTATCAGGCCAACATGGCCAATATTACATAGCCAAAGCACCGAAAATGGCGCTAAGTAGAGTTGCTAGGAAAATAACTAGTTTATCAGAACCAGAATCGGTATCCAAGTACCGAACACACAACATAAAGCACAAGGCAACGACGAAAAGCTTGACTTCCATCCGCAGCGGGGTTGGAGTGGCTCCTTCCACATCTGACTTGACTTAGTGCGCAATCCTTCTAGAACGTGGGCTCGTCCGGGGCACTTCCATCTTCTGCCGGGAACTCATAACTGAAGGAATCAGGATCCTCGAATCCCTCTTCTACAGTTGGAAGTAAATGCAAGGGTGAGCACTTGGTGCTCAGCAACACTCATTCCGGGGATTATTGTAATTGTACTTATATGAGGGTGAAACATATGATTCATGGGTTTTAGTTTCATATGGATAGAGATATATAGATTTCCAAGTCATTTGTTCAGTAAACAGTACTTTGTCATGAAAATAGTACTTTAAACATTAAACAGGTTTTCAATAAAAACATTAGATGTAGTGGTCTCCCATGAGTCACTACTTTGTTAACCGCATTATGAAAACATTCCAAAACATTACTTGTGCTATAACCCATGGATAACATCCACTACGAAAAGACTCCTGACCCTGGGAGTACAGAGTATCTGATACTTCTTTTACACTTTGCAAAGGTGTACCTCTTTTTAAATCCACTGGTTCACTCGGCTTTCAAGTCGGATCAGCTCCATGTGACTTATACACATGTGACAAGGCCGAGATCACACAACGCTTTTACAGTTTAGTATTAACAGTATCCCCGCCCGGTAAATAGACAGTTAAGTCTCAAGTACCGTTGTGGGTCCTCCCCACTGCCTTACTTCCTAGCCTCTGGCTTATGTTCCCGCAAGACACATAGCCTTGGTCTGTGTCCACGCAAGACATATGACCGTTCAAGATTACAACCGCGCACGGCTTAATCTGAGGCGTAGGGCGCCTTCCTTCTTTCCACCTTTATCTCTCATCATTTTTCTGAACTCACAACACTCATGGCCGAACTGCGGCCCACCAGTTTCTACGCGAGAAACCAGACCGACAAACCATGCAGGGAACTGCTAATACCAAAAAGCTACTAAGTTGTGCCTGTCCCATACCAGGCAAGTGGTTGGTACGTTTACAATTCGTATAGAGACACAGCACAAGGTTCTCGTCCTTATGAACCAATAGTGAGGAACATTCACATACCCTGGTGCGCACCGCACCCTCTCCATACAATCCAATCCTCACTACTGATCCCTTTTATCAGTTTTCTTGCCAAAACGGTTTTCATTATAACTTCTCATGTATTTGACCATTTCAAGTTTAATGTGGATATTCAGTATATGAGTCCTAAGGTGACAAAATCATATACATGAAGGTTCAATAACAAAAGGGGTTTCATGATCCGTTAGGTAATATCTACTCATGTCATTCAAACATAACTTGTATTTCAATTAAGCATGCACAGTAAGAAACACTGAATATACTTCATATGAAAATATTGGGTGAGACATGATCAAAGGAATGAGGCTTGCCTTGCAATGTGGGGTCTAAATACTCAGACGGATCTTCAAAGACTTCTTCCGCTCCTTCAGTTTCTGACTCTGCGGCAATCAGACAACACACAAACACATACCATAAGCATACAGAAAATAGTTTCTATAGAAATTATTAAGTAAATAAGTCATGTATGCAGGGGAAAAGGTTAGGGCAAGGTCACAAGGGCTCTGGTCGAAGAAACGGCTAAAAAGGATTGAACGTCGAAGGGTCGACATTCAGTTCATGGCTTTGGCATAACTTTAAACTGATCTTAGGATGGTTTTCTGGAGAAGTGATAGAAGGGAAAGATGTAGAACACAACTCCAGGAATCTAGGGGACAAAGTGACATTTCCATTGCTCAACCAGAAGGGGTCAAACAAGGCTAATGCCAGTGGCTGACATGCACTGACATAGTGCTGGACATGGCCAGAAACTAGGGCATGGCTTAACTTTTGATCCAGGGCTCCAATTGATGCACCACTTTGTCTGGGAGGTAGGCATTACTAACAGGAACAATATACTCAACAGGCACAAGGGCTGAAAGTGGCCGGAGGGCGGCCAAATCTGGCGATGAACTACGGTGGCCTGGACATGAACTGAGTTACTGGACAGTGATCTTGGCATAGGCATAACTCACAATCTAGGCAGATCCAGGTGTCGAGCTAGTGGAAGAAATTGCTCAGGGAGGTGAGGCGAAGCTAAGGGATAAAGTTTCAGGGGTTAGATCGGCCGGGAACAAATTCCGGCGACCGGCGCTGGAGAAGATGACATTGGAGCTCGGGAATTTTTGATACAGGGCGAATGAGCTCAATTCCAAGCTTGGGAATGATCTCTAGGGCACAACAAGGCTACTGGAGGGGTTAATTTCATTGGAGATTGGCCGGAGGGGCTCGGCGACGAGGTCCGGCGAACTGCCGAGGTTCCAAAATGGGATTTCTTCGATTTGAGCTCAATTGGGGATTTTGATTCTACAGGCTTGCTCTACTAAGCTTACTGATCAACTTCTTCTACCGAATCGAGAGCTAATTTGGAGGAATCGAACGGCATTGGGGGAACAGGGCAAATCGGGAATCCGGCGATCACCGGCGATGGGGATCGATCTGGTGCAATTGGTTGCTATGACACAGAGAGGGGAACGAGGGGAACTCATTGGTGAACCTGGATTGAAGAGAGGGGCTGTGGAAAGGGCTAGCACCGTGAGCTCACTCACTGGCTCGCCGGAGAAGAAAGCGAAAACGGCGAGAAACTGGAAATTTGGCTAAGTCTTGAGGTTGTGCTTCTTCACAGCACTGAGGGGGTTTAAGTAGGCACGGGGACGGAGCTTGCGAGGGAAAACGCGACAGCGGTTGCTTGCGCCGGGGAGAAACTTGTCGGGCGCAGGCGCAACGACGGCGACGGCGACGTGATTTGCTTCAGGCGGTGCTGCAGCTTTGCCAGTTGCGTTGGAACTTCGTCCGGGACGGCGCAGATGTGGAGGCGACAGCGTAGCTCCGGCAACGACACGTACACACATACAATTGCCACGGCAACGGGAGCGCGCGCGCGAAAACGCTGCTGGAGCGCGGCCGTTTATCCGCTGGGCGAGGCGATGCAACTGTGCTGGCACGTGCGCGGGAGGTGGCTCAGCTGCTCCCAACACAGGTGACAAGAAACGGTGGCCGGCGGCGAGCAAACACGGCGAAAACCACGGCGCTGCAACGGGCTCGTGCACTGGTCGAAAGCAACAACCAGGCGCTGGTCGAAAGGGCCTGAAAATAATATTTGGGCTGTTCTGTAATTCTGAAACTTGCTCCAGGGACTGTTCTGTGAGGAAAATTTGAATAGGACTTGGGCCTGTTTGCAAATTTGGAGATCTGAGGGTCCGATCTGAAATCTGATTTCGCAGCTAAGTTACAAAAGATTATTAGAACTTATCTGGCCAAAGTTTGGTAAGATCGGGCAAGATCTGAGGGGTTTCGACAAAATTGGGGAAAACAGTTTAGGGTAGAATAGGGTAATTAGGGTTTTAAAATGGCAAGGCTTGAAACTCAGCTTTAGGGTGAGATTTAGGAGATGGTCCCGAAGGGAAAAATGCTCTGAACAACATTTAGAAGGGAATGGCTGAAGCAGATTAGGGTTTGGGGTCCAGATGTGGATTTTGGCTATTTTAGGGTTTGGCAAAACCAGGGGTGTTACAAACAGGAACGCAAACAAAAGGAGCATCAAGATCTCGAGCAACAAGACAACGAACTACGCAAAACTGCCCCAAAGGCTCTTCAAGATGCGCAGGCTTGTTACGATGCTGCTCCGAGTTCTTCCCGATGATCACGTGGTCGCAAACGTGACCAGACACCCTCTTTGCCTCCGGAGCGTTTCCCGGTGGACGAAGAAACGGTGACACCTGGTGCCCCTAGGAGAAGTATGCATGGCCGGCTTCGATCTATCGCGGAGGTCATGCGTAACTTTCCTCCTACGGTCACGGATGCGCATAAACCGACCTTCACCAGAATCCTGGCGGAGAGGTTAGACGAGGTCGCATCTGACGCGACCCCTACGGCTTCTTCCCGGTCGGTGACACGTTCCCACAACCGAGAGCACTCTCACTCTGGTTCTAGTCGATGGAGTCATCCGCCACATGTACCATCTCGGCAGGACAAGTCCAGAGGGGTGCAGGATTCTCGTGATAGGGATCGGGTTCCTGTCCACTCTCGTTTAGGACCACGAGTGGCTTCTCCATTGCGTGAGGTTGCTCGCGATGCGATCGAGAGCCGTAGGACAGTTCACAGTCCCTACATTGGTTGTAAAGCTTTCTCGCCCGGCCTTCGTGCGGTCATTTGGCCAGACAAGTTTAGACCAGGGGCCATACAGAGGTTCGATGGAACTCAGAACCCATCCGAGTTCCTTCAAGTCTACATTACTGCAATCCAAGCGGCAGGAGGCGATGACCGAGTCATGGCCAACTACCTGCCAACAGTCCTCGAAGGACCGGCAAGAACCTGGTTGTTTAACCAACCTGAAGGTTTGATCTATAACTGGGAAATGCTGTGTGATGCTATCCTCAGCAATTTCCAAAATTGTTATCAGAAGCCGGGTAAAGAGGACGACCTCCATCGACTACGTCAAACGTCGACCGCAACCCTTCGTCAGTTTGTCAAAAGATTTGTTGGGGTGAGGAATACCATCCCGAACATATCTGATAGATCCGTTATTAGGGCATTTAAACATGTCATTCGATATTGGAGATTCACCGAAGACTTTCTCATCCATCCTCCTCGATCAGTAGCCGATCTCTTTGATATGGCTGATCGATACTCTGACACAGCCGAGGCTGTCGAATGGAACCGAATGGTCGATAAAGGTAACCTACCGCCTCAACCAGGTCTCAAAGACGCTAGGAAGGAAGATTCAAGCAAGAAGCCAGAATCTCCATCAGGCGAGAAGTCGAAAAGGAATCGCTCTGGACAGTACCGCGAGGTCGCAGTTGCAGAGAAGCCTCCTTCGACCAAAGGTAACAAGCCTTTGTTTAAAAATAAAACTACTTCTGGTGATCATCCTGTGGGGCTTACTCGACCATTGAGGCTTCGTCTGGTCATTACCCCAATCATCAATAACGCGAGAGTCGAAAGGGTCCTGATTGACGGAGGAAGCTCCTTGGATATTTTACTGGTCAAGGCGCTCGACAAGATGCAGATTCCTCGTTTGAAGATCAAGCCCATAATCCACCCGTTTTATGGGAAAATTCCTGGTCCCTCCATGATGCCGCTGGGACAGTTGGTCCTCCCGGTCACACTGGGAGAACTGGATAACTTCTGAACAAAATTTGTTACTTTTGATGTAATTGATTGTGATTCGGCTTACAATGCAATCTTTGGTAGGCCAACTCTTGCTAAGTTCACAATGGCAACGCACTATGCTTATCAGTGCGGCAAGTGGCCTGGCCCCAAAGGTGTCATCTCGATCCGAGGCAGTCGCAACGTGGCACTGACGTGTGACCATCTATCTTTGGAGATGGTGGACCAACTTCCCCTCCGGGACGCTCAGGTCACCACAGTGGCCGCTGACACGATCAAGGCTGCTCCTCGACCAGATGAGAAACTCAAACTAGTTCCTTTGTACCCAGATGATCCATCCAAGATAATTCGGGTCGGATCAGGCCTGGATGACAAATAGGAACTTGAGCTCATTACTTTCCTCCGGGCTAACGCAGATGTGTTTGCGTGGAAACCATCCGACATGCCCGGTGTCCCAAGGGAGGTAATCGAGCACAGGTTAGCAATTCTACCTGGACAGCAACCAATAAAGCAAAAGCTTAGGCATTTTGCTGTTGACCGGCAGGAGGCCATCCGAGAGGAGTTGGACAAGCTCCTAAAGGCCGGGTTCAGTCGCGAGGTCGATCACCCGAAATGGCTTGCAAATCCGGTCATGGTCCGCAAGTCAAATGGTAAGTGGCGCATGTGCGTCGACTACACCAGCCTTAATAGTGCCTGTCCGGAGAACGACTTTCCCCTTCCCCACATCAACCAGTTGGTCGACTCAACCACCGGCTGCAAACTGATGAGTTTCCTGGACGCTTACTCGGGATATCATCAAATTAGCATGGCAGAAGAAGATGAAGAGAAGACAGCCTTCATCACCCCGTTCGGCACCTACTGCTACGTCAGAATGCTGTTCGGTCTCAAGAACGCAAGTTCCACGTACCAGCGCTTGATGCAAAAGACCTTTCTTTCCTAGATAGGGTGTAATCTCGAAGCATATGTAGACGACTTGGTTGTAAAAGGCACTAAGAGATTGTCTCATTTGGACGATCTCGCTGAAACCTTCTGTAATTTGAATCGCTTTGGAATAAAATTGAACCCAGAGAAATGTTCTTTCGGGGTATCTTTAGGAAAACTTCTGGGTTTTCTTGTTTGTTCCAGAGGCATTGAAGTCAATCCTGAAAAAATCAGGGCTATCGAACAGATGAGGTCTCCCTCGACCATGAAAGATGTTCAACGCCTGGCAGGTCGCATGGCGGCCTTAAGTCGGTTCATATCGCGACTAGGCGAGAGGAGACTACCTTTCTTCAAAGCCCTGCGAAAACACCACAATTTTGCATGGTCTGATGAGGCCGAAAAAGCGTTTCAGGGGGTGAAGGCATATTTATCCAGAACACCAGTCTTGGTGTCTCCCGACAAAGGAGAACCATTACTTCTCTATTTGGCGGCCACACCGCACGCGGTCAGCGCTGTCCTAATCGCGGATAGAGTGGGAATACCTAGACCGGTCTACTATGTAAGTGAGGTACTTCATGGTCCTAAGGAGCGATACCCTGAGGTCCAGAAGATACTTTACACACTACTGATGGCTTCCTGTAAGCTACGACATTACTTTCAAGCACATAAGATCACAGTACCCTTATCTTTTCCATTGGGGGATATTGTCCGCAATCTGGAGAAATCTGGTTGGATCACAAAATGGGCTGTCGAGCTCAGTGCCTTCGATATCCATTTCACGCCCCGCACTGCGGTTAAGTCTCAGTTCTTGGCCGACTTTGTGGTCGAATGGACTAATCCTGAGCCACCCGTGCGGGTACCCGAGGAATTGGAATGCCCCGATCACTGGACAATGTACTTCGACGGCTCTCGTAGTTTTCAACACTCGGGGGCTGGAGTGGTCTTAGTTACACCTCAGGGCGAACAGCTTAAGTTTGTCTTTCAACTGCACTTTGTTGTGACCAATAACGCAGCAGAGTATGAAGGTCTTCTTGCAGGGCTCGGGGTAGCAAAATTTCTCGAAGTCCATCAATTAGTGGTGAGGGGAGACTCACAGCTGGTCGTAAACCAGGTAAACAAGGAGTACAGCACCTCCGATGAGACAATAGCTCATTACCTGGGGGAAGTGAGGAGGTTGGAAAAACACTTTAGTCATTTCGAAGTCCAATACATCCCATGAAAGGACAACATTCTCGCAGACCAATTATCCAAAATTGGGTCCTCACGCACATCCGCTCCGGCAGGAGTGTTCGTCGAACACTTGGAACATCCTTCGATTATGACTTCGGTCGAGGATGATCCGGTAACTGTCTACGTTACCAACCTCGGTCAGGAACAGGATTGGACTCATCCATTGAGAGTCTATCTTGAACATGGGACCTTGCCCGAGGACGAACCGAAAGTGATCGGTTAATTCAAAAAACGCGTCTATACAAACTTATAGAAGGAGTTTTGTATAGAAAAGGTACTCAAGGAGTATTCATGCGCTGCATATCTCAGGAGGAAGGTAAATCCCTCTTGAAAGAAATACATGACGGTGTATGCAGTGCGCACGCGTCATATCGTACACTGGTCGGAAAAGCTTTGTGACAAGGATTCTACTGGCCTTCGGCACTCGATGATGCCAAGAATATGGTCAAGATGTGTCCTCAGTGTCAGTTTCATGTGAAACAGGTTCACCAACCTGCCTATGCGTTGCAAACCATTCCCCTCGCATGGCCTTTTGTGGTCTGGGGAATGGATATTGTCGGTCCTATGCCACAAGTGGTCAATGGATACAAGTTCCTGTTCGTAGCTATTGACACGTTTACGAAGTGGATTGAGGCCAAACCGGTACGCAATATTACCGCTGCTGCAGCACAAAAGTTCTTCCATAAGAACATTGTTGCTCGATTTGGTGTTCCAAACCGCCTCATTACTGATAACGGTTCTCAGTTCGCTAGTGGTCTTTTTCTGGATTACTATGATCAGATTGGAACCAAGGTGTGCTTTGCTTCTGTTGCTCATCCACAAAGCAATGGTGCCATTGAGCGTGCCAATGGGCAAATATTGCAAGGCATCAAGAAACGTGTTTTCGATCGCCTTAAGACTCACTCGGGGGCTTGGGCGGACGAGCTCTACACTGTTCTATGGGCACTACGAACTACTTCTAGTCGAGCCACCAGTAAGATGCCATTCCATATGGTCTATGGGGCTGAGGCCGTATTACCTATGGAAGTTAGTATTGGATCTGTTCAGATAGAACAATTCGAACGAGTTGATCAGGCCGAACAGCGATCACAAGATCTCATCCTCCTCGAAGAAAAGCGTGATCACGCTTTGATCAAGTCTGCGGTATATTTGCAAGCTTTGCGTAAATACCATAACAAAAGGATGTGACCATGTAGTCTTCACGTGGGCGATCTGGTTTTACGTAAAATACAAGACCAATCCAATCGCAACAAATTCTCCCTGAAGTGGGAAGGCCCTTATACTGTTGTTTCGATGCCGCGACCAGGATCAGCTCGGTTAGCGATGGAGGATGGTCGAATCTTATCCAATACCTGGAACATCGATCAACTACGCAAGTTTTACGTGTAAGTATCCAATCCCTTTTCCTTTTCAATTAGCATGGTTTAATAAAACGAGTGCGTTTTTGTTGTTTCGTATGTCGAATATTTCCTTTTATGCCCATGTGTTACGAATTTGGCTCGGGGCTGGTCGCCGGTGATTATATCGCCACAATGCCCTAATTAGATTCGTTGGCCGATCTCTTGACCACTTCCGGACAAGACACTCCTCAATAAGCCGTTTCTCGACGTACACGGGGCTTGCTGGCATGTCCTTGGTCATCTGAGTGGCTGCCGGTTTGCAATAAAGTTAGGCATTGCATCAAGTATAATTGCTGGCCTGGTCGAATGTCCCTGGTCATTACACCCATATTTTTCCTGTGCTTATAATATTAAGTCTCCAGTATATATAATCACAGGCGGGGGCTAGGGGAATATGGTCATAATATGAAACAAAAAAAAGTGCTTTCTTTCAGAATAAAACCAAAAACTGCATGCATTGCATTCTACAAATTGTATCTGTATAGGTACAAGGTTTACATAATCCCGAGCTTTATCAAGAGTTTGTCTACGAGAGGTCTAACTTCCTCCATGATAGCCTCAAGTTGGTCTTCACTCTCGATCTCTGCCTCTCCTACCAGTGGATTCAGATCCAGATCTGGGCCATGGTGGAGACGAAACTGGCAGAGAATGGCGAAGGCTGCTGATCGGACTCTAGTTTTGATCGCCTCTTATTGTCGCCTAGTATCTTCAGGAAGATACTCGAGGAGTGATTCCGCTTGGGCTACGACCAATTTAGACTAGTCCCTGGGGCTAAGGTCGTCTGCTGTGGTTTCAACCACATCAGCCCTTAGAAGACCGGCTACCATCTTCAGCTTTTCGAAGATGGATATGCTTAAGTCTTTGATCTCCCTGTGGACAAAGTCGATGGTCATCTGGAGGTCTACCTTCTCTTGACCAAGCTGGTTTATTTGATCTGCTTGCGCTGCAGTAAGGAGGCTGTTATGAACAGTCCAAGCGACAAAGTTAATTCGTTCTGGTCGGAAGTTGACTTACATGAGAGCCGCGATCGCAGTTCTTTGAGCTCGGCCTCTAGATGTGAAATTGTGGTGGCCGCCTTGAGCTCATCATTTTCCCGATCAACAAGGCTCTTCTTCAGAAAGGCGTTTTCTCTGCAACAAAAAAGACAATTGTTGTGGCAAGTTTGTATTCAGGCAAACTAAAGCACTTTTTTCTTACTCCTGCAAGCGATCCTTTTCCTCTTGTATGGCCTCGATGCTATCTGCCATAGCCATCGATCTGGTCGCCATACGGGTCAATTCCTATGGCATAGAGGGAAGTTAGTTGCAAAATCTGAGTGCCCTATGCAATACTCAAATACCGTGAGAGTGTTTGACATACCTCAGTGTATTCCCGAAGCAACTTGTCCTTCGGGATGGTTGGAGGCCGAGTCGATGGACTCGCCTTATCCCCGAAGAGAGCACCAGATGAATGTCCCTGCTGAGCCACGAGCGCAGTCTTTAACACCTGCGATTGGGCCTCCATGTCAAACTCATCCGCAACGGCCCGGACGACTTCCTGGACCAGAGGGATAGGGCTTTCTTCACCGGAGGCTTTAGCACCAGAAGGAACTTCAACCCTCGCCGAGGTTGTTGGAGGGTTTGGCACTGAATCTCTACACCTAAGCGGGAAAAGAAACTGTCAGCTTCACGGATGGTTGCCACAACCTGATCCAATATAAACAGAAGGGAATTCTTACCTTAACTGAAATCCCATCAGCTTCTGGGACTTCAAAGATGTTCCCCAAGAGAAAGAGGACAATCATTGTCTGTCCTAGTCTTTCTCTTTGTGAACAAGACCTTCCCTTTCTCTCCCAATGTATACCAGCCTATAAGCATAGACATGAGGAATGATGACGGTCTAAGTTGTAAGAATTCTTACCGAGGTAACCTGCTCGGTCGGCAGGGATGCACCCGATGGTCTGGGTGTCTCGTGAACCACCGATGCTAGCTCTTCGTCCGCAACCCTGCGGTTGGAAGTGGTCACGGGATCTTGCTCCGTTATTTCCGCCCCTATCGCCAGGAGCGGAGTACTCTCCCCCCTAGGACTCACAAGAGTTGTAGGAGGAATTTCTCCTTCCTGTACAAGCGTGGATCGGTGAACACATATATAGGTGAGATTGTAAATTCAAGACCGCGAAGAATCTTACCGCGGTCGTCCCTTCGACCAAGGAGGGAGAAGTTACAGACCTTGAAGCGTCTTGGGCTTCAGGAGCAGAGGTCTCACCCGCGACCACAAGATTCTCGGTGGCCGCGGGGTCTGCAGTAGCTATCTCTGTGGGAAGAGGCAGCTCTTCGCCGGCTTGAGGACTGATCGCCGTCCTCTTCCGGCGAACCAGAGGAATGTCATTTTCCTCCTCCTCGCTTCCTTCACCCTGTACGACGAAGGAGTAATTCCAGTTCGCACCTTGGGTAACAGGAGGCACATGATATCTTACCGCAGTCTTCTTCACGGTAGGGGGCGTCCTATGCGAGGAGCCTTCCCCGAGAAGTTTCTTGGATTTCTTGGGGGCAGGATCCCTCGCTCCAGGTCTTGAAGAGACTTTCTTTACTCTCTTCATTGTCGGCTTTCCCAGGAAACTGACGCTTTCACCTGGACATGTCGTCTCGGTGAATTTCCCCAAAAGCTACGCCGTCCCAGTGTTCTTGTTAGCACAAAACACACATATTACTAACAGACAGAACATAACGAGAGATGACATACCTTTCGACGTTCTTGTCTAAGATCGTCACCGGCATGGATCAAGCTTTGGGGGCGAGGTGATCCCTTGGTTCCCTCCACTTCGGCACTATATGCCCTGAGGAGGTAGTTCGTCCGCTTCTCAACTTCGGACGAAGGCAAAACTGCGTCACCAGCAGACCAGTTAGCAAGTTATGACAGAAAAGTGTAAGACTTTGTTGGCTAATTCACATACCATTGTTATAGTCCAAGGTGCTGTCCGCCATGGACTGTATCTCCCAAGCCGGATGAGCCCTTTCATGCAGGGGGCTCACCCGATTCTTCACGAAGTTGTAAATAATATCACGAGCTGTTAGTCCCTGCTGGACTAATCAAAGAATCACTTCGGCTTGCTTCTTCTGCTCTGCATTCAGAGCAGGGAGGGAATCTAACTCGCTGGGCTTCTCTGGCCGCGAGTTCACAAACCACAACCCGCTCTCAGACGGAGGGGTGCAGTAAAACCATTTCTGGTACCACCCGTGCACGAAGTCTCGCAGGGGTGGGAAGGGATACTCTTTCTTCTCCCTTATCCAGAAGTAAATACATCTGGCGGCGTTGGTGCTCTTCGACCACACCGAGTAGTAGAAGCGTCAGAAGAGATCCACGCTGGGATACACTCCGACGAAGGCTTCGCACAGGTGCTGGAAGATCGCCAGGATCAGGACTGCATTTGGGTGGAGATTCACCAACTCCAACCCGTAATGCTCCAAGATCCCTTTCAAGAACCGACTCTCAGGAAATCGGAACCCGCACCTCAGGTATTCTTCGAAAACCACCAACTCGCCCTCTTGGATGATTGGGGTTTCTTGATCCTTCCCCGTGGGACGCCAGTTGATCAGCAATCTTTGGGGAAGAATCTCTTCTTTCTCTAGCGCCATCAGGCTCTCCTCCGAATGATGAACTGATCAGCTCCAAGATGTCATTTTTGGAAGAGATTGGAAGAAAAAGCTGGCGGCTTTGGGGGTGATGGAAGATGAGGAACGAGGGTTTTTGAGCGCGGAAGTTCTAAGGGCTGGAGGCTGGATTTGTAGCTTCCTCAAGAAGCTACCTGCTCCTTTTATAGGCCCGAGGAGACGCTCCACTGAGGGTAACGTTCCATTGAATATTCTATTCATTTTGCCATAATGTATTTTTTCTCTGTAAACCAGTTATGCGTTTCCTGTACCGAATCCAAAACAAAAAGTCTTCTTTGTCTCGAATTTGAGGGTTAAAGATGCGCATAAAAACATGAAGAGTTTTACAAAAGGTTTTCGGAGGATATTTTCCTTCATATTTCTTGTAAACTTTCATGAGTTGATCATAAAGATATTCTATGATTCAATTGCCGGTATACAGTTGCTTCTCGGTCAGATGGCTATATTATCATAACTATGTCTCTGATCGGACTACAATTCTAGTCGAAGTGTAGGTCTGATCGAATTTCGGTTCTAATCGCGGTAACCTTCCAGATCGAACTTCATTTCTAACCACGGCTTTAAGTCTAATCGCGGTATCAGCACTAGTCGTGGTATAACATATTAAATACGTTCCTAGTCATAATACCGGAAATTATCTGTGTATGAGTGGTCATAAAAACACAACTTATGGCCGCATTTTCACATAGAAGTTATGAAGAATCTTCATGTTATGTAAGGTAAAAGAAATCTTTATTTCTGACAATCTTTACATACAAAAGGGATGCTGGCGACCAGAGCATCGACCTGATCCGAGAGGAGTTTACAAAGTTCTCCTAGGAACTTGTTGTCATCAGTAGGATCTACACTGATGACCCCCAGGGAACTAGCAACTACTCTAAGCCTATCTACATCATCCCTAACAAGAGACACACTATTATTCCTAATTAAATTGGAGAGTTCTCGCTGTTGTTGAGCATGGTCCCTCTCCAGACGGAATTGGCGCGCCTCTTCATGGGATCTTTCAAAACATTCTGCCAGATGCAGAATCGCCGAAGACATCTCTTCGGTCTTCTTCTCCAAAGCCTCTTTTTCCCCTTGGAGGGTCTGTCCGAGGGGGGGAGCCAGGATCTTAGCAGGCTGATCGCTGGGGGCTCCAATCTCCTACATTTGCAAATGTTAGTTGCGCTAATTGTAACAATGAGCAAAAGGAGATAGAAATAATTACCTGTCCTCGCAAGTGACAGGTTGATATAGTTCTCCTAGAAAGTAGATCACCCGATAAAGGTCGAGGATCATCATATGGTGGAAGTGAAACCTTCCCACCAGAAGATTGCTTCCCCAACACAAGTTGAGGATCATCTGGTCGCAGAAGTACAGCTTGCCAACTAGAAAGTTGATCACCCGAACAAAAATGGGGATCCTTGGGATGAAATGGAGAAAGCTGAGAAGAACGTCCCCCCAAAGGTGGAGATGAAGGTTCGACCTGCCGAGGTGCATGGACAGGAAGAACTACAGGAACTGAAGGAAGAAAGAACATTGATGTGTCTTTCACCTTTGTTCTGCTGGATGATCCCTCGTCAACCTTGGGTTTCTTCCTTGAAGGAGACAAATCTTTGGACATCTGTAAATCCTGTTCGAAAACTTCTTCTTCATCACTCTCAATCTCGATGATGTTGTGGTCTGCCATCGAGAAGTGTATGAAAGGAAGGGAAGATGGCTTTGGAAGAGACTTAGCCGGGAAGATAAATTGTGGAGCTTTGAAGTCTAGAGGCTTCGGTATTTATAGCCACCGGGGTGACGGTTCAGTTTCTAAATGCCTCGAGTTTTTAAAGCATTTACAATTTTACCTCGGGTTAAAAAATATTTCAACAACTCCATCATTACCCATCACGTATTACCCAGAGTCCGTCTCGGGGAACCAACCGCCACACTTAGTGCGCCACTAAGTGGAGGATTTGAAGCGTCGGGTTAAGTATTCGATGTAAGTCTTAAAATTTGAAGCAAACAAGTCTCTTCGTTCTCTTCAAATTTGGGGGCTAGCTGATGAGGATTGATACTCGAGCTAGTTCAAATAAATGCACGACTGGTTCAAAGACAGATTCGAACCAGACAAAGTATTTGTTGGTACGAACTCAAGTTACTCTGAGAAGCACAGGCATGAGGTCGCAGGCTTTACGCGATCAGACCATAGCTAGTGCGCGGTCAGGAGTTCGTGTGCCATACGTGAACAGAAGACTGCAAATGGTGCATGATCAGCAAACAACGCGCGGTCAGAACACCTTCGACCAAGGAATGCGGGATTGTTCTGTCCCTACAATGGGGATATTCCGTGTGTCCCGAAGATTCTTCCACGTATGAAGATAACCGTCAGGAGGTTAATACGTGCGGTTATCCATGAATAACACGTGTTAAACCTGCGTGGGAGTTGGGGGCAGTTGCCGAAACTGCATCCAAGCAACTGTTTGATGCCGTTATGACTTGGCACCCTTTCAACCAGTATAAAGGGATAGCCCAATGCATCAAATAGGGGCATCGAATCAAGACAATCAAACAACCAAATGATTGGATCATCAAATCAAAGCAACCAGAAGACAGTAGTCTAAATTAGATAGCTTTCACAAGCCTTCCAGGCATTGTCTTGTACAAACACATAGGAAAAATCTTCGCCTGTGAAGATCTTTTCCATAACTCTGTAACTCTTTTTACCATACCTAGTGAAATCCCAATAGGACGTAGGGCTATTACTTCCACCATCGAGGGCCCGAACCTGTATAAATCTCTCTGTGCTCTAGTTATCGTTGATTCATCATACCTTCTCGGAGGGACACCCTGAAAGGTCTCACAACCTACAAATTCTACATAAGTTCGACTAAGGACGCCGAGTCCGAATCGTCGACAGAGACCTCCAAGAAAACATATCCGAGAATTCCGTCTCACTAAGGAGAATGTGCCCGATGACAAGTCTGAGTGTTTGGGTAGGGGACTAGTCTCCCAAATTGACTCGTTACCACGGCCCTTGAGGACCGGGTTGTCGCTTACACCCTCCGTCCATGAGGGGTGATCGTAAGCGGCCCTACGGGAGTAGGACTCCCGTTGTAGGGACTTGTTGGGTCGTGATAGCCCACTTCATCGCGGGGAGGGCATCCTCATTGAGAGGGCGTCCTCACGGGGAGGGCATCGCCGTGAGAGACGATAATGTAAAAACCTGTATTGAGCCAGAGCTAACAAAAAAAATAGTTGTATTAATAACGAATTAAAGTACAACGCCTCACCCCGCGAGATCGCGACAGGGGAGGAAACGGTGGGTACAATGTCTCCTCCCCCTCCGGTGTAATCGCTCCGGGGGAAGGGACAGGCTCGTAGGTTAGACGTAGAACTTGCGAAGTAAATGCACATTCCACGTGTGCTTCAACTCCTGCTCTTGAAGGTTGGAGAGCTTGTAAGCCCCCGAGCCCAGGACTGCCGAGATCTTGTAGGGGCCCTCCCACTTGGGGGAGAGCTTGCCCTGGGCTTGGGGGTCAGTGATGCGCTTCAGGACGAGGTCCCTGGGGCGAAAAGCCCTTTCGCGGACGCGCTGGTTGTATGCGCATGCCATTTCGCGCTCGTAGATGGTGTGGCAGAGGAGCGCTCGGTCGCGTTCCTCCTCCACGAGATCAACTTCCAGTCGTTGATTTTTCTCATTGGCTTGGTACATCGCGGTCGTGGCTCTGTCTAGGAGCTCGACCCACAGTGACCGGAAGCCAATCTCCGGGGGGAGGATTGCCTCCGCCCCGTATACCAGGGAGAAAGGAGTACGTCCCGTCGCCCGGCTTGGAATCGTGCGCATGGAACAAAGGATGCTAGGGAGCTCCTCTGCCCATGCACCTTGCTTGGAGTCAGCTTGCTCGAGCCGTCGGCGTAACACTTGCAGGATTACGCCGTTGACCCTTTCAACGGCCCCGTTGCTCTGGGGATGAGCTACCGAGGCGAAGTGGATGGTGAGCCCCAAGCCTTCGCAGAATTCCCGAAAATATGCCGAGTCGAATTGGGTCCCATTATCGACAATGATTTCTCGGGCGATGCCGAAACGACATATGATATTTTTCCAAAAAAACCGCTGTACCGCCCGGGACGTGATGCTGGCCAGAGGTTCGGCCTCTACCCACTTAGTGAAGTAGTCGACCGCAACCACCGCATACTTGTAGCCCCCGGGCGCTGGGGGGGAAAGGGCCCAAGAGGTCCATTCCCTAGCGCGCGAAGGGCCAAGTGATGGGGATAGTCTACAGTGCTACGGGGGGAGGTTCGAACCCTCGGCCATCTTCTGGCAAGCCTTGCATGCGGAGACAAGGTCTCGCGCGTCACGAATCACTGTGGGCCAATAAAAACCCTGGCGAAGGGCCTTGTCCGTGATGGCACGTGGGGCCAGATGAGACCCGCAGCTTCCCGCGTGGATGTCCTCGAGAAGCCGGAGTCCTTCCGGCCGTGGAAGGCAACGAAGCAGGGAGGAAGCCCCCCTGCTTGTAAAGCTTCCCCTCCAACAAGAGGTATGCCCGAGCTTTGGCCCGGAGGCACTTAGCCTCTGTCTCGTTGGGAGGGTCTCCCTCCCCCTTGATAAAGGAGACAAGGGGATCCATCCAAGACGAAGTCTGAGTGATTTCGGTGACTCCCAGGACGCAGGACTCGTCACCTGCGTCCGGGGAGGTCAGTGAGGGCTTCGCAATAATCTCCAAGAAGGCCCCTTTGGGGAGCGGTTCCGGGGCGCTGGCTGCCCGGGCTAGGGTCTCGGCCTGGTCGTTGTCCCTCCGTGGGATGTGCCGGGCCTCTAGGCCACCGAAGTGCTTCTCCATCTTGCGCACTTCCTGCAGGTAAAGGCTCAAGTTTACGTCATGACACAAGTATGACTTGTCCATTTGGCAAACTACGAGTTGGGAGTCTCCTTTCACTAGGAGGCATCGAATCCCCAGGGAGCGCGCAAGGCGCAACTCGAGGAGAAAGGCCTCGTATTCAGCGACGTTGTTCGTGGCGGGGAACTCGAGCCGCGCCGCGTACTCGAGTTCCCTCCCCTCAGGGCTCTAGAGGACTACTCCCGCGCCAGCCTCGGCGAGACACAGGGAGCCATCGAACATGAGTGTCCAATGGTCGCTGCGTTGGGGTAGCGTGGGGAGGTCTTCGTCCCCGGGCCCGGAGGCAGGAGTCCATTCCGCCACGAAGTCGGCGAGGACCTGTGACATGATGGCGGAGCGCCCCGTGAGGGAAAGGGAAAAGGGGGCAAGCTCAGCTCCCCATTTCCCTATCTGGCTGGTATCTTCCTTGTTTCGGAGCACTTCCCCCAAGAGGAGGGATGACGAGACGGTGATGGGGTGCCCCAAAAAGTAATGACGAAGCTTCTGGGACACCATCAAGAGGGCGTAACAGATCTACTCCATCTCCGTGTACCGAGTTTTGGCCCCTTGGAGGGCTTCGCTCACGTAGTACATGGGACGTTGTTGCCCGTCTTGCTCCTTTACCAATACCGCGCTTACGGCGACCGGGGTCGCGGCGAGGTAAAGGAGCAAGGGTTCTTCCTGAGATGGGCTCACAAGCATGGGGGGCTCGTGAGGTATTTCTTCAGGCCGTCGAAGGCCTCCTTGGCCTCAGGGGTCCACCGGAATCCCTCGAGCCCTCGAAGGATTTTGAAGAATTGGAGGTCGCGTTCCCCCAACCACGAGACGAAGCGACTCAGCGCGGCTAAGCGTCCGGCGAGTCGTTGAATGTCCTTGATCGAGCGCGGCGGGGCCATGTCCAGGAATGCCCGAATCTTCTCGGGGTTTGCCTCTATGCCCCGCTGGAACACAAGGAAACCTAGGAGCTTCCCCTCGCGCACGCCGAAGGCGCATTTCTCCGGGTTGAGCTTCAACCCATATGCGCGGAGGTTGCGGAAGGTCTCTGCTAAATCGTCGACGTGAGTAGTCGCGCAGGGACTTTTGATGACTGCGTCCTCAACGTAAACTTCGACATTGCGACCAATCTCGTCTTTGAAGACCAGCGTCATGAGTCGCTGGAAGGTCACTCCAGCATTCTTCAGCCCGAAGGGCATGTGGACGTAGCAGAAGGTTCCAAGGGGAGTTATGAAACTCGTCTTTTCCTCGTCCCCTTCCACCATCCGGACTTGGTGATAGCCCGAGTATGCATCCAGGAAACTCATCAACTCGCATCCCGCGGTCAAGTCGACCAATTGGTCAATTCGCCGGAGAGGGAAGTTGTCCTTTCGCAAGCGCGGTTGAGGTCGGTGAAGTCCACGCACATTCGCCACTTGCCGTTCGACTTCTTTACGAGGACGGGGTTCACAAGCTATTCGGGGTGCAAGACCTCCCGAATGAACCCCGCCTCTCGGAGTCGGGCAATCTCTACCTTGATCGCCTCTTGGCGTTCAAGGGAGAGTTTCCTTAGCTTCTGCTTGATTGGGGGGTGATCGGGGGTCACCGCGAGTTTGTGCTCGATGACATCCCGGGCAACGCCTTGCATGTCGGAGGGCTTCCAGGCAAAAACGTCAGAGTTTTCGCGCAGGAAAGCTGCGAGTTGCTCCGCGTGCTCTTCATGGAGATCCGCCCCGATCCTAACGGTCTTGTCCCCGTCGTTCGGGGACAGTGGAATCTTTCAGAGGTCCCTCTCCGGGCGTGGCTTGGGAAGAGGCCTCCCGGAGGGTATCACGGCGGCGTCTGCCTTCCGGGGAGACGCCTCCCCCCCCCGGGGTTTTGATGATGTTGACGCTCCCAATCATTGCGGCAGCGCGCTCATATAAAGTGCAGGCCATTTCTTGGTTTCCCTGGGCGGTGATCACGCCATGAGGCCCGAGGATCTTCACGCAGAGATAGTTCTGGTGGATTGCGGCCCCCAAGCGGTTGATCGTGGTCCTCCCCATGATTGCGTTGTAAGAAGAGGGGAGGTCTACCACATCAAATCGGACCATCTCTGTCCGGTAGTTTTCCGGGGTGCCGAAGGTCATGGAGAGATCCACCTTCCCCACGGGGTGGATGGTCTTCCCCGGGACGAACCCTTGCAAGGGCCCTACTGCAGGCTGCAAGAGCTTCTCGTCCACCTGCATCTCCCTGAACGCCTTTAGGTAAAGGACGTCAGCTGAGCTTCCGCCATCCACGAGGATGCAGGCCAGATGGCAGTTGTAGATGGTGGCAAAGACGATGAGCGTGTCGTCATGGGGAAAGCAAACCCCACGCGCGTCTTCTGCTGTGAAGGTGAGGGGAAAGCGAACCCCACATGCGCCACTCCACCACCTTCACTTCGCGCGCGTACTCCTTGCGCTGACGCTTAAAGTCCCACCCAGAAGCGGACCCTCCCGTGATGACGTTGACACACCTCTGGTAGGTTTGGAAGGGGAGAGTTTCTGATGGCTTCCCCTCCGTTCATCCCTGCTGTCCCCCCGTGGGAGCAGGAAGGGCCAGTAAGGCCGGCTGAGGGGCAAGGAGGCCAGAGTCCCCCCCCCCCTGCCCATGCGGGTCGAGGAATGCGGCGAATTGTTGTGGTAATTGATGGCATTCTCGGGTGGCATGGGTATTGGACCTGTGGAAGGTACACCACAGACCTTCCCTGCTTCCCACCGCGGGGCCTTCCCGACCGCGGGACGACTGTCCTCCCCCACGGCCTTTCGGCTTGGGGAAGGGGCGGTTGCCCTTGGAGGCGTCGCACGAGCCGCCTCCGCCCTTGAGGACAAAGGTGTCCCGAGGCCGTGGCTCGCTATGACCCCCCTGCTTAGGGCGTTTGAGGGGGTCCCTGGCCCCCCAATCGGTGGGGGCGGGAGCCCCCTGGTTCTTCTTCCAGAGGTCATCCTCCTCTGCCCGAGCATACTTCTCAAGTACGTTGAAGAGCTCGTCGGCGGAGGAGGGGCAGCTTCGGGAGAGCCTCCGGTGGAGCTCTCCCGGAGGATCCCGCTCTTGCACGCCTCAATGATTGTGGAGTCAGGGACGTGAGCCACTTTGCTCTTAACCTGAGCGAAGAGCTTGAAGAAACTGCGGATGGTCTCCCCCGTCCTCTGCCGGATGGTATAAAGCTGCTAGGAATCCAGGGGACGCACGTAGTTCCCCTGGAAGTTTGCGCAGAACTCGCGCTTGAGCTGCGCGAAGGACTTGATGGAGCCGGCCTTCAGGTTGTAGAACCACGAGCAGGAGATCCGGTCAGGTAGAGGGGGAAGACGTTGCGCTGCACCGTCTCATCCCCCCCAGCCGCTGAGATGGCTGTGGAATACACCTGCACAAATGCATAAGGATCGACCTCACCGTTGTAGTGTTCGATGTGCGGCGGGCGGTAAGGCCACGGCCATCGAATGCACCAGAGTTGGCGGCACAGCGGCTGGTTAGCTCATGCGCTGCATCTACCGGCCCGGGGGCTACCGGGGCCGGAGAGGGGGTAGCCCCTGTGGCGGCGTCCGGAACCGGAAAGGGGGAAACCCCTGCATTATCCAGAACTGAAGAGGGGGAAGCCCCCGCGGAGACGTCCGGGACCGGGGTGCCGTTGCGGGGGGAGGCCCGCTATGACACGGAAGCTGCTTTGTCAACCGCCCCCGGTGCGGTAAACGCGACCTGCGGGGCGGGACTGGCTCCCGGCGCAGGGAAAACCCCCAGCATGTAGTGGGCCCCTGGCCCCTGGAAGGGGCCCAGAGAATGGTGTCCCCCCGGTACCGCGAAGGCCCCGGGCATGAGGTAACCCCCTGCAGCGGGAAGGCTCCCGGCACCGGGAAGGCTCCGGACGGATGGCCCGCCGGGGAGGATACCCCCCGGTGGGGTCGTACCGAGCGGATGGGCCCTCCGGGGACCGGAGGGGCCACCGGGTGACCCATAAACGGGGGCATAGCCCCTAAGAATGGTTACTGTGGGTATGTGGGGGCTGGTGGCCGCGCCAAGACTCGGAGCAACTCGTCCATAGAGTGGTGGGCGTGGAGCTGGCCCTCCACCAAGTCCTCAAGCAAGGTGTCCCGGGGAGCCGGGGAAGCCGTCGGGGGGAGACTGGTCCCGGCCGAGGCGACAGCGGTCACCGGGACTGACCCGTAGGTCGAACCACCGAAATTAATAGGGAAGGTGGGAGGCGGTACCTGGGTCTGGCCGCCTCCGGGCAGAAGCACCGGGACGGTCGTGTCCCGGACGGGCGGCACCGGGTCACCGGGACCGGGGTCACTGGGAAGGGTGCGGGCCCTCATTCTTGGGGGAGCCATGGCATCTCGTCACGAGTCCCCACGGTCGGCGCCAACTATCGTGGTATTACGACAACCCCGGCAGGTTTTGTGAAGATCCTAGCAAAGAAAAGACGACGCGAGCTGACCGCGTGACTGGTCTTCTCCCGTCGGGCAAACACAACAAGTGACGCGAAGATTTATATAGGTTCGGGCCCCAGTGGAGGCCCTAGTCTTGTCGACGTGCTCCCAACCGGAGTTGGCTAGGGGAGCTCTCTCGGGGGAGAGATGGCTCCGGAGCACACCTGTTAGATTGTCTATTCCAAGTAATTATGAATTCTCCCCCTTACATGAGCTGTTACAAGGGCTTATATAACCCCAATAGACGCAAAAAGACTAAACTACCCCGCCTACCACCGTTGGATCGAGGGGCAGCAACGTCCTTCTGCCGGTCAGGAACCTTGGATGCTTGACAAGTGTCTGCCGATTCCCGAGGCGCTTCTCACGTGACCCTCACGTGACCCGGGACCGGAGACCCCTATCTCCGGAAGGACGGCAATGCCCGGGACAAGCCACCGGGGGCCTTGTCCCCAGGCAAAAAGCGGCGACCGGGGCAAGCCACCGGGGGGCCTTGTCCCCGGGCAAATGGCGGCGCCCGGGACAAGCCACCGAGGGGCAATGTCCTAGGGCAAATGGCGGCTCCCGGGACAAGCCACCAGGGAGCCTTGTCCCCAGGAAAATGGCGGCACTCGGGGCAAGCCACTGGGGGGCAATGTCCCCGGCCAAATGGCGACGCCAGGGGCAAGCCACCGGGGGGCAAATTGAACAGCCTCTTACCTAGACTTGATCTCGTGGAGATTTCCCCCAATAGTTTTCAATCCAAAGGTTCGATTGATCGCAAATTTCTATGAGAAATTGAAGACCTATCCAGAAGCTACTCCTCCAAGTTTCATGCCAATCAGAGGCCAGAAAGGTACCTATCCAGTTAGTCGAAGGGGAGCCAATATATTTCAATCATGTCTAAAGTTGTCAAAACATGTCAATTTATTTCTAAGCCATTGATGAAGGTTCCAATGTGCTATCTACCATGAAATGTGTATTTCATAAAGTTAAGGAAGTCAAAGGTTCTCGGAAGGCCACATATTTTTGTGATAACACCATAAGACAGACGAAACTATGGATTTGCATACTTTCATGTATGGGCATCGGCATTGCATTCGTTCATCAAGGGCAAAGTTATTTCGAGACTTGAAAACGACAACCATCAGCACAGTTTAATCAGAGGTGTTCTGCGGACTTGTTCTGCAAATGTAATTAACCAGGAGTTTTTCAAAAACCCTTAGGAACCATGAACCGTGCAATCTCCTAAAGTCAAGATATATTTCCATAAGACACAGTGAGAATATGTAAATCCCAAGGAGACTTGTAACTTATAATTCATTTGAGAATTAATAAAGTACATGTTTCTCTAAGATTATGTATTCTCTATGTTTTTTATGTGTATACTTATGGATACTAGCACGCCCACAACACGAAAATGGGCCAATTTCCCAGAAGAGAGATCTTTTCGGTGAAACAAAATACCTCTCCGCCGAGCAAATGGGCTGGCCTAGCCTGGCACGACAGCCCGCGGGTCGGCTTGGGCACTGGGCCCGGCACAGCCCACTTTGCACCTCTATTACGTCACATTGGTCATTCCATGGATCCTGAATTTGTAAATAAACTTGACAACTCCAACAATTTTCACTTGTGGTGGAAGAACAACCAATGATGGTATCCTATGTTGTCTCAATTGGTGCGGGATGTCTTGGTTGTTATTCTACTGTCAACAGTTCTTCTGAATCAACTTTCAGTATGGCCAGATGAATAGTTAAAGACAAAAAATCATGCTTAAGCACCAAAGATGGTGGAGACAATCACTTGCCTTAAAGACTGGGAAAACGCTGCAACTAGGGAACAATATAATTTAGAGCACACCGAATTCATTAGCGAGTTAGAATAGCTTAATATTAATTCAGAATAATTTGTAATTAGTTACTGTACTCTTTTTTCTTACTGAGATTTTATTACATTGAGTTTTACTTAGTAATATTTTTAATGATGCAGTAGTATTTCCACATAAATAATAAAATTGTTCTCATATTTATTGTTAAGATTTTATTCTCATTTATGACTTTTTATAATTTTCTAAAACTGGTTTCTAATTTTTACTCTCACTTATGATTTTTTTAAATTTCTACGAATTTGTTTGAATTTTCTACTATATTCTAATCTTTATTTTTCGTATTTTTAATTACTATTATACACCAAATAATTTTCTCAATATTATAAATATTTTTTATTTTTTCATTAGTTTTTCAAATATTTAATTATTTATTTAATTTTTAAATAATTTTAATACATTAATTTAAAACTAATTTTCAAACTCGAAATAGATGTGTCGTACTAGCCTAACCAACATTGTAGGCCGCAGACTATCATGTTGTGTCGGACCTCTCCGCCGAGCAAACAAACTAACCCAGCCCGACACGAGAACGTGCGGGCCGGTTCGGGCACAACAACAGGCCGGATGGGCCGTTTTGCACTTCTAGACACACAGAAGAAGCAAGAAGAAAGATGAGTGTCCATCGAGTAGCAGAAATCAGTAAGGCTCCATTAGAGTAATCTGTTGGGCCCATGCTACCAATCGCCGTCCTCCCTGGGCCGAACCGCTAGCAAGCTACCGACGACCTCAATCGAGCCCGCGTCCATGCCCTTCTCTACCCCCGCCAACCAACTCAGTCGAGCCGCCGGCAAGCTACTACCCTCCCCATATGGCTACTTGAGCCGCTAACCTCCTCGGATCTGTGCCTGGCTTCGCCTCGTGTGCCTGAGTCCTCTGGCTGCCACCCGTGGAGCAAAGTAGCGCCCGGCCATCCGCCTGTGGAGTGTGCATTGCCTCCTCGACGTTGTCGTTCGCGCTTCCCCGTGCCACTTTTGCCGCCCATGGAGGATTGGAATGGAACCGAACACCAAGAATGGAAAAGTTTTGGCATTAATTACGAGAACGTGTTTCAGAATCTTTCTGGAGTAATTAGGGGTATTCTTGTCACTTCTACTGAGAAGAACAGCTGTATTGATATATGTGATGAAAAGAAAAAAAAAATCTTTACTGATCGGAGAGAGTATAATATAGATTACAAAGGAGTTACTGGTTAAAGTTATTTATTTGAATTTTTTTTTTGAAAGGAGTAATTTAGAAAAGATATGGTTGTATTTTATCTTGAAATTGTAAATCTAGTTGAAAGTTTTGCACAATTGCATCATAGTTTTATAAGCAATATTTAATTTTACAAATATAGAATAATATTAATACTACAACCTTTATAATAATTCTGTACATATATAGAATCAGAATTGTATCTACTGTAGAGTCTTAAAAGCCAGTTAATTGATCTGATCAGAGCTCTATCCATAATGGAGTTTTAAAAATTGTTTGATTAATCCACTATTATAACTCAAATCCACTAAATATACAATATAGATTATTTTCTTTCGATTAATTTAAAATTTTCTATATGTCAAAACAAATACGGTGTCTGCAAGTACACATATTTTATATTATTTTCTCCATTCTCAAATATTACCCCTGTTCTACAATATAAGGTATATAATTTTTACAATCTTCAAAATATGAAATGTTCATGATAATTTATTCCTATCTTTCTTATTTTATCTTTTCTCCAATCTCTCTATTATTTATGACTAATCCTCTATCATTATTCTTCTTTATTTCCAAGATATCTTTAAATGAGGGAAGTTTAGTCATTTTATCTCGAGAATATTCTCTTGAGTCTTAATTTTTTAATTAGTGTGCATGGTCAAAATACACCTTATACCTTATATTTTGGTACAGAAAGAGTATGTGTCAATATCTTTCAAATTGTGTTTAATTACTAAAACAATCATATTTTTAATAGATATATCTAAAATAATCATAATAAATATATGTGTAAATGAACTCTATCTACTATAATTAATGGGTTTTAAACTCCAATTATCCTTGCATATATACACAAGACTTGACCACCCAATAGGGTAGTGTGGGAAATTTTACTTAGAATTCATAAAATAACAAATATTTGGGGAAAATAATTTTGAAAAAAATGACAAATTTGAGAATAGAGATACAAATAACTTCAATCCCAAATAGTTGTCTCATTTGACTTTTTTTTGAGTAATTTTAACCATCGATATATGTGATAAATATGATATGAATAATTTAGTCATCTAAAGTACTTTCATATATAATATTTTAATAATTATACATGTATTATATTAAGTGCGTGTAATTAACAGCGTGTGCATGCACTAGATAAGAATAATATTACTTTACTTATTGAAAAAATGGGTCCTTAATTATGTTGTCTGTGTAGTAGGGAGTAATGGAGTTTGTTTATCTTGACTCTCAGACAAGGAATGTGCAGGCAGGTGCCGTGGTGCATGGAGTTCCCGACATATCTTAGCCAGTATCAAAGCCAGGTATTAACATTTAACAGCATCTAAATTATCATATACTATCCCTGTAAGGCTGTAATTTTCTATGTGATTTAAGATCCTCACAAATCTGCCATGATTGAACATTCCTGGTGTGACAGTTAAAACCCAAACACTACAGCTAAATGCATGGCTCATGATCCCCATCATTCATGGAACTAATTGATTGTAGTTAGGAAGTATAGCTGGCGAATATATGGTTAATTCACCTTAATTACTCAGATTAGCTGTTGTGGCACTTGTATGATGAGGGCCTTTCTCGATCTGAAGTAGGCAGTACTGGCTTCGTTTTATAATACTAGGCATATAATTTTTCCTATGACGTTTAAAATATGAGTCTTTACGTCAATTCTATTTTTATTTATTTTTCTGCTCTTTCTACTATTTAGGACTGATAACTCATGTATGTTAAGAATTATATTTTTCCTTTCTAATGTATATATTTATGAGTAATGATACTCTAGTAATTTTTATCAATTCTCTTAAACTTAGGGCTTTTTTTTAATCTATATGGATGGTCAATAAATATGCACCAAAGTGAAATTGTGTTCAATGTGGGTGTCTGAGGCAGTGCGTGGACGCATAACTGAGTTGCGAGCTCAGCTCATGTGAGCATGTTTTCTGTCTCACTAGACGTGCACCAAGCCAAGTGGCTCTGTTGGAGCATGGATTAGCTCGCGGTCACATGTTTTCTAGGGTCTAACATACCTCATGAAATGAAACACACACACATATATACACTCGCTGACAAATGGAGCTAAACCGAGAGGGACATGCGTGTGAATCGCATAGTTGGCATTCATGTTGTTCGGCAAGATGAGGACGGTGGGCCCCACAAAACTAATGAGCCCACGTATGCTTGTGATGCCTCGCTTTCTACGTGTACCCCGTGTACCTTCTTCACCCAAGATGCTGACAGATAGATCTAGTATTGTTTTGGCCTACTTGTCAATCTCTGTGCCATTTTTTGTAAATTGAGCCATTGGAAATGTGTTGTGCACACTCACTTAACGGACACTGCATGAAATATGGTTAAAAAAATTGGTAAAAAATTCAAAGAAAAGTCATAAAAATTGTGAAAACTTTAGGAAAATTCGTGAAAAATTCAAGAAAAATTGTACACTCATTCGTCTATAAATAGAAGCCACATTTGCTCATTTGAATAGACCAATCACACCATTCCTACACTATTGCTTCATAATTTTTTCCTAAAAATCCATATAGATGGTAATCTCCCGTTGGTTTCATAAACTGGATTATTTCCCCTAATGCATCCAGAGAAAATCCAGAATCATAGGGTAATCAAATTTTGCCAAATTTTTTGCAGCCACCATACCATGTTGGTTATCCTCCATATCCACATGCCCATCCATATCCACCATATATGCAAAATTTTTACTTTGTCAGTATGTCGACCAACTATATACATAGCCTCCTAGAAAAAATTCATAGTTCGCATTGGTGTCAGACTCTAATATTCCACATTCCTTATAGCATGTTGTTGCTGACAACAATGACGATGGCAATGTCCTTGCAGATGGTGGCGGGTGTGAGTGAATGCTTTGGTCTCAAGATGACGACATTATACTAGTGAGTGCTTCCTTCTCATGAATTTTTTTGAAATGAATTTTTCCTCATCTCCTCTTTACTTTATTTTAAGTTCACATTAGTCCTCCTTTTTGACAATTTAATTTTATCATCATGCAGATCAGTGTGTGGTTGAGTACTTCTCTCAATCTAATTGATGGGAACAACCAAAAATGTAACATGTAATGGGTGAGTGTTGCAACAATGTACAACGAGAGTAGTCCAAAAAATTGGAGAAGAGAAGTTAAGCACTGCAAAGAACATTAACAATGAACTAATAATAAAATTGTTCAATTCAATAGTGTTTGGTGCAAGCTGAAGGAGGTGTACTATAATGGTCGTTTGAACGACCAATTGATGTCACAAGTATGCGAATTGTATAGAAAAGAGATGTACCATCCTTTCGTGTGCAGACACTGGTGGATGATTGTTCAGGACCAACAATGAGGTAGGACCTATGTCGACAAGACAAAAAGATCAATGTTGAATGAATCCAGTACCCACACATCCTCATCCAACCCAAAAGATGTTCCCATGGAGGAGACATGACCAGAAGATCGCAACGCTGCAAAGGAGAAGTGCCAAGAGAAAAGCAAGAAGCAATCGTCGGATGTCCAAGAAGACATGGATTGCTTCATCAAGGTGGACATAGAGGGCATGGAAACAACCAACCATGCAGCCTCCTCCCTGCGTGACATGTAGGAAGGCAAAGGCTGCACTTGTCAAGGTGTTAACAAAATTGGTGACAATGAAGATATCAAACTTGAACAACGAGCAATTGAAGGAGCATGCAGCTGCATTGAAGTATGTCAAAGATGAGCTCAAGGAGGAAAATGAAGACTAGACTATCTCATGTATCAATTTATTTTATCTTGGTATCTATAAAATCTTGTACCCGTAATTTAAGTTGTTGAAAACTATCCGTTGGAATATTCTTTTCGAAAACTAACTGTTGTAATATCTTTTTGAAAACTAGCCATTGGAATATTCTTTTTGAAACTAGTCTTGAAAACTAGCCTATATATTTTGATCCATCCCAACTGTCACTTCTCATCTTCACCACTACTATTCTTTTCAAATCTCTCCCTCAAAAATGTCATCTAATTTTAGCTCAAGCACATATAGTGAATGATGAGGACATCACTTCTTCGGATACACACATTAACCATAATCCTTCGCTTGTTACTCAAGAACCCATAACGTGTAGCAAAGCCCGATTGTTGCATTGCCAGGTGAACTCGTTCCTAAGTTTATATATATATGGTTTTGAGAATAGTTTATTATCTAATAGTGATAATATTGTGCTTAGGAACCATGGAGAGTACCAGCAAGGAGCCCAAGTCGAGTTGGAGTCCGGGATGGATTCGAGTTGGAGTTCGGTTCGGCCATCCAGGAGCAGCCTGCCTTCAAATGACTATAACTCCCTCATACAAAGTCCGATTGGGACATTCTTATAGTCCACGGAGAAGCCCACGATGAGATATTTCCAATGGATCTAGCCCCATGTCCAAATTCCTTCTGGATCACTAGAAATTGACAAAATAAGTTTCAACCAGATTCTGATTAGACCGAGTCGGTGCTGCGTCACCTTTTTGGTTGGGTCAAGTCCCGTGTATTGAGTTCAAGCCCGAGTAGGGAAAGAGTCCATGGCGGTTTCAGCTTTCCTTACCTGGCCACCGATCTCTTTTACCTCCTCTATATAATCATACTGAACCATTAGGGTTCTACGGGTTTTATTTAGTCATAGTCTTTCCTTCGTGAAGCTATTGAGATATTCTTCTTGGTCGGCTAGATCAACATCAATATCTGTATTCGGAACCCCAACTCTTTTTCGTGATTCAATCTATATTTGCAATTTTAGATTGCTTGTTTATCTTGTTCTTCGATTGCTTGCATTTAGTAGTTGTTGTTCTTGTTTCTTTAGTCCCCTTAGTGGTACCTATAATCGGATTGATTGAAAATTTTTTCAATTTGACGTAAAATGATCAGGTCGATCGTGCTTCTAGTTCGGTCGATAACAATCCGAAGTTGGTTCAGCGATTGCCAGGGCGTATCAGTCGTGTACGGTTGGTAGCCAGATCGTGAGAGTCGTCTTCACAAATCGATAGTTCTTGTTCTCATCGAAGATCGAACCGCCCGCGTCGCATCATTTGGTATAAGAGCACGGTTGATCGGTGAGAATATCTTTTTTTTTCTTGAGTGCTGTCTTATACCGAAAAGTCCACAAAAAAAAAATTTTAGGGTTAGATCATCCTTGTCCAAACCAATTTGCGCCTGCAATATCTTTTTGGTTTTTGCTCGGTTGAATCTTTGTTGCATCGTCGTGTCGAGTTGCTGGTCTTAGCGCATAACCTTTAGAGTTTCTAGTTGAGATCACACCTCTGCTCAGGCCGCTACCACACCTGCCTACCGCTGCATCTATCTACCTTGCATCTGTGTGTCAGTAAAGATAGGGGAATCCGACTCTCAGTGGTTTTGGATTGGTAAAAGGAAGGTAGTCCATCTCGTATCGGTCTCAGAAAACCGGTCACTGTTTTCTTGTCGGTTTCAAAAAAAAAAAAGGTTGTTGACTCGGAAAAAAAATATCTACATATATATATATATATATATATATATATATATATATATATATATATATATATATAGAAAAGAATCAAAATAAAAAAAATCCGAGAAGGATCAAATTTTGCAATTGTGACCGACGTGTTGAGAGAGAGAGAGATATATATACTTTTAATTGCCGATTTACCCCTGCAATTTTTCACTTTTTCGACCATTGTGCCATATCGTCGCCACAGCCTCTCCACAGCCATTCGTGAACTTTGCTCACTTGCTGTTGCCGACGTCAAAAAAAACTGAGCTTTTTACCTTTGTGCCCTCACTCGCGTCTCTAGTTTGGTTTAGCCTAGGCCAGCATACGAGCTGGCGGCGAGGAGCTCCCATCGGGTGAAGGGAGGGCCAAAGTCGCCGTTCGGCTCTGTCATGATCCAGCTCCTACCATCACGGGTGGCAGA
Organism: Pharus latifolius; assembly: GCA_019359835.1. Taxonomy (NCBI): domain Eukaryota; kingdom Viridiplantae; phylum Streptophyta; class Magnoliopsida; order Poales; family Poaceae; genus Pharus; species Pharus latifolius. The sequence goes on from CM033324.1 coordinate 45,026,684, forward strand.
GTACCTGGTGGCAGCTTCCTGGGACCACTCGGGGACTGGGTCCGGAGGTGGTTCTACCTCCGGGTCCAGGACGCCGAGGTGACCTACTCACCGGAGCCCCCCTCCTACAGCCGATCATCCGCCCCCAAGCCCCCGGTATGGACCGAGGAGGAGCTGAAGCTCCTCAGCAAAGTAGTTGGCTCCCGGGGCATTCGTTCCATTGGGGACGCCGTCGAGGAGCTGACACTATTGAAGATCTCCCCCTTCTTGCATGGGAGGAGGGGGATCGGGATGTGCTCGGCACAGCGGCTACCGCAAAAGCCGGTGACTCGACGTAAGTTTCCGGTTACTCCGCTCGTTTTTTTGTTGATTTTTCTAACTCTTTGTTTTTGCAGTCCGGCCGTATCCGGGTGCCCGGGAGAAGGCGGAGAACCTCCTCGGGAGGTACTACGCCGATGAGCACGAGCGCATCGTGCGCGTTATCGGGGAGGGTCTTGTCCGAAACTTGGTCGCTGAGGCCTTCGAGCTAAGGCTACCGGAGAGGACTCCTCTCCCCACCCTCGGCTCTCACAAGCGGGGGAAGGAGGTCGCCGGGGGTTCTGAGCTGAAGCGGGCCAAGGCTCAGAAGGCCCTCGGTTCGACAACGATGCCGGCTCTACGCCTGTGAAGGCCCAGGACGCCGCCCCTGGGTTAGGGTGCTTGCGGGCGCCTTCTTGGTACGAGGTGACGCCACCCCTCCCAGAGAACTCCGCGGGGGCGGTGGAGGTGCTGGAACTTGTGCGCCTTCCGGAGGCCTCCAGAGAGGCTTGGGGAAAAGTGCCAGCCGATGACGGGGGGGGGGGGGGGGGGGGGCATCCGACTCGGCAAATTATGCCCCCTCGCCGCCTTCGGCGACCGCTCTCCCAGCGGCCCCGGCGCCACCGGAGCCGGAGAGACCGGAGGTTTGATTTGCGGAGGCTTCCCCTCCGCGCATCGAATGGCCAGTAGATGAGGGGGGAGCCCCTTAGTCTACGAGGTTCCCAGGGCGACGGAGGTCCCGGGGCCCCGCGGCCCAGGAAGGGGAAAGGGCTCTTCCTCGGACAACTCTTCAGCGGCAAGGACTTCGGCCACTGCCACTCCGGTCCTCATCACCCCCGCGACCTTCGTGAGTGGACCCGCCGCTGGCGCTGATGGGTCCGGAGTTGTCGGGAGGGAGACCCCCTGCTGTCCGCGGGGGAGGTCTTTCGGTTCGTGGAGGGGCTCCATACCCAGAAGGTCCAGGACTACGTCTCGCAAGGGACGCTCTGTGAACGCTATGGGGAGCTAAAGTCTCTCCACATCCAGGTTCGTCCTCGAACCGGTGGTTGGTTTTCCCAAGATTCCGCCTCTCGTGTTTTGACTAACTCTCGCGTTCGTAGGGGGCGGCCATCGCCTGGGGCATTGAGGCCCATTTTGACAAGGCGCTGAAGGAGGCGGAGGGGAAGGCCGCTGCCTTTTTGGAGGAGCGGGACGACGCGCTCCAGGAGTTGGCCCGAGTCCGGGCCCAGCTCCAGTCCTCCGAGAACGCCAACGACTAGCTCTGGATGGAGGCGAGGGCCAAGGAGGAAGCCCTCCGGGAGCTCGAGGGCTCCAGCCTTTGGGCGGTGATGGATGCGGGCCGCTCTGTCCGCTTGGCCCTCGAAGGGCTCGCGGTGAGCCTTGGCCCGAGGGGCAGCTTGGAGGCTGCGCCGGTGACGCTCGCGGAGGCTGTGCGTTTTCTTAACGCACAAGTCTCCGTGATCCCAGAGGCCGCCGATGCTCGGGCACGCGGCCGGGCGATCCCGGTGGTGGCTGCTGCGGCAGGGCTTGTGGAGCACCGGGGGGTCGGCGCCCGGGCGATCGGGGGCCGGATTCCCCGGAGCTTTCTGGAGTTTTTCGAGTCGTCCCGGTGAGAAGTGGAGCAGCTCGCCGGTGGCTTCTACGACCGGATTGTTCGGGTACGATTCCCGGCGCCGGCGCCTCTGAGGGCGGACACAGCGGCTCCGGCGGAGGCCTCCTAGGGGGAGGACGCCATTAAACAAGTATGAGCCTCCCCCCAGGCCTTTAGATAGGTCCCCCTTTTTTGTTCTAGGGTTTTTGCTCCCGGCAACTTCTTAGAAGAAGCCCCTGACATTTGTACAAAAATATTTTGATGCAATAGAATGAAATTTTTTGCTAAATCTTTGAATTAAATTTTTCAGGCACCTTGGGAGGTTGCTCCCGGGAAAGAGCCCCCAAGGTTTGAGCACGATCTTAGGGACGCCTCGATGCTGCGGGGTGCATCCCCGGAGGTGGGGCCCCCGGGCTCCGGCGGTTGTCACCCGGGGGATGCCCAAGCCACGTTCATTTTGCTAAGTCTCCTCTCTGGGGGACATGGTAGGGCTGTTTCTTGGGAGCCAATCTGGTTGTGGTGGCTTCCGGAGTGGCACCTAGACAACTTCGACAACCACTGCGCTGAATTATCCCCCTCACGACCGGGGTCCTGGAGGGTCCTGCCGCTCTGAATACTTCCACCGGCGGGCTATGAATATTGGCCCGAGGACTTGCTCCGGGAGGCCCAGCGACGTATACAAAGCTTGTATCGAGACCTGGCCCGGGAGCTATTAGAGGGCCTCTGGGATTATTAGGTATAGGAGCCTTCTGGGTTGTATCGCGTTTAATGTAACGATGCCCACCGGAGGGGGAAGATGTCCTCCGGTTAAATGTTTTTAATAAAGCTAAGTTTGCTTTTGTACTTTGTGAATTCTCAAATGATTGTCCGGAACAGGGCGATCCCCGGGCACAAGTTACCCCCCTCCACAGCGGACCGGAGGGTGGCTCCGCGTGCTGTGGAGGTGACAAAGCCTGGGGGAAGAATTCCTCAAAAAATTTTCCAAAGTTCTCGGTGAGAAATTTCCCGGTCGCCGTGAGAACGGGGGGCCGGGTAAAACTATCGGGAGCAATTTTTCGAAAATCCCTGTGAGAAATCCTCCAGTCACTGTGAGAACGGGGAGTCGGGGATGAATTTTTCGGGAGACAGTGTCCGAGATTTCTGGGAATTTTTCCGGGAGACAATGTCTGAGATTTCCGGGAATTTTTCCGGAAGAAAATCTGAAATTTCCGGGGATAATTTTTCTGGGAGAAAACCCTCCGGTCGCCATGAAAACGGGGAGCTGGGGATGAGATCTCCGAGAAAGAATATATGAGAAAATCTGAAATTCCCAGGGATAATTTTTTCGGGAGAAAACCCTCCGGTTGCTGTGAAAACGGGGAGCCGAGAATGAGGTCTCCGAGAAAGAATATCCGAGAATTCTGTCTCGCTAAGGAGAAAATCGACTCCCAGAGGAGGATGTGCCCGATGACGAGTCTGAGTGTTTGAGGAGGTGACTAGTTTCTCAAATTGAGTCGTTACCACGGTCTCTGAGGACCGGGTTGCCGCTTACACCCTCAGTCCACGAGGGGTGATCGTAAGCCATCCTACGGGAGTGGGACTCCCATTGTAGGGACTTCTTGGGTCGTGATAGCCCAATTCCTCACGGGGAGGGCATCCTCACTAAGAGGGTATCCTCACGGGGAGGGCATCACCATGAGACGATGGTGTAGGGACCTGCAGTGAGTTAAAGCTGAGGAAAGACCAGTTGTATTAATAAAGAGTTGAGATACAACGCCTCCCCCCGCAAGACCGTGATGGGGGAGGGAATGGTGAGTACAATGTCCCCTCCCCTCCGGCGTAACCGCTCTGGGGGAGGGGACAAGCCTGTAGGCTAGACGTAGAACTTGCGAAGCAAGCGTACGTTCCACGTGTGCTTCAACTCCTGCTCTTGAAGGTTGGAGAGCTTGTAAGCCCCCCGAGCCCAGGACTGCTGAGATCCTGTAGGGGCCCTTCCACTTGGGGGAGAGCTTGCCCTGGTCCTGGGGGTCGGTTACGCGCTTGAGGACGAGGTCTCCGAGGCGGAAAGCTTTCTCCCGGACACGCTGGTTGTATGCGCGCGCCATTTCGCGCTTGTAGATGGCATGGTGGAGGAGCACTCGGTCGCGTTCCTCTTCCACGAGGTCGACCTCCAGTCGCTGATTTGCTTCTTGGCTTGGTATGTTGCGGTCGTAGCTCCATCTAGGAGCTCGACCCGTAGTGACCGGAAGCCAATCTCCGGGGGAAAAACCACCTCGGCCCCCATATACAAGGGAGAAGGGGGTGCATCCCGTTGCCTGGCTCGGGGTCGTACGCATGGAACAGAGGATGCTAGGGAGCTCTGATGAGGACATCACTTATTCGGATACACGCACTCCTCCGCTTGTTACACAAGGACCAATAACGCGTAGCAAAGCCCGATTGTTGTATTGCCAGGTGAACTCGTTTCTAAGTTTATATATATATGGTTTTGAGAATAGTTTACTATCTAATAGTGATAATATTGTGCTTAGGAACAATGGAGAGGACCAGCAAGGATGCAAGGACCATCAAGGAGTCCAAGTCGAGTTGGAGTCCGAGATGAATTTGAGTTAGAGTCCGGTTCGGCCGTCCAGGAGCAGCCTGCCTTCAAATGATCATAACTCCCTCATACGAAGTCCGATTGGGACATTCTTATAGTCCACGGAGAAGCCCACGACGAGATCTTTCCAATGGATCTAGTCACACATCCAAATTCCTTCTGTATCGCTAAAAATTGACAAAACGAGTTTTGACCAGATTCTGATTGGACCGAGTCGGTGCTGCGTCACCTTTTTGGTTGGGTCAAGTCCCATGTATTGAGTTCAAGTCTGAGTAGGGAAGGAGTCCATGTCGGTTTCAGGTTTCCTTACCTGGCCACCGATCTCTTTTACCTCCTCTATATAATCATACTGAACCATTAGGGTTCCACGAGTTTTGTTTAGTCATAGTCTTTCCTTCGTGAAGCTATTGAGATATTCTTCTTGGTCGGCTAGATCAACATCAATATCTGTATTCGGAACCCCAACTCTTTTTCGTGATTCAATCTATATTTGCAATTTCAGATTGCTTGTTTATCTTGTTCTTGCTTGTTCTTCAATTGCTTGCAGGAATAGATCTTCGTGATCAGGTCGATCGTGCTTCTAGTTCGGTCGATAACAATCCGAAGTTGGTTCAGCGATTGCCAGGGCGTATCAATCATGTACGGTTGGTAGCCGGATCGTGAGAGTCATCTTCATAAATCGATAGTTCTTGTTGTCATCGAAAGATCGGACCGCCCGTGTCGCATCATTTGGTATCAGAACAGGGTTGATCGGTGAGAATTTTTCTATCTTAGTTTAGTAGATTGATTTCATACCTAGAGTCCAGAAAATTGCCCTACAAAAAGATTTATTTTATGCTGTCCAAACCATCGTCATTAGCCTTGCATTGTTCTTGTCAATTTGCATCTTTGAATTTTCGTCCATCGTTGTCGAGTGCTGGTTTCTAGTTTAGTCTTGGTCTAGTTTTAGTCTTGCATCTCATCGCGGAGTTGAATTGCACGTCGATCTCCTCGTAGTCGCGTTCAACTCTAATCTGCTGCTGTCTAGTTCGTTGTTTTCATCATATCTTCTTCTTACGAACTCGGATTTTTGTGTTCTTATACTTTTTCGAAACATCAGATCGTGCTCTAAAACTTTTATGTTGAGGTGGAAGCCAGATTCGGCTCCCATATATGAGATATTGGGCTGTTATTGACGACGGTGTAGAGTTCGGATCTAATACGTCTGTTTCGGTATTTTCATCATAACTCTTTCATCCGGACTCGTATTGGGATAAACTTATACTTTTTGGAATCATTGCGAGAAATACCACAAAAAGTTAGTTGGGGTAATCTTCAAATTCGGCTGTTTTTATCACGCTAAAATTTGAGCAAAGTTAGTTGTGTAATTTTCAAACTCTAATCCATCTCGGATTCAAATTGCTCAATCTGAGACAGCTTCAGTAAAATGGCCATATCTTTTGATTCCCAACTCCGTTTTTGACGTTCTTATACTTGTTGGAAAGATAAAAAGATACTTTACAACATTTCAGTTGGATAGAACTTCAGATTCTGAGTTTTTGGAACCCAAAATTGCTAAACAACGTTTCTGTCTTAGTTGTGCAGTCGAAAAGAAAAAGACAAAGTGCAACAAAAGCCGCATTATTCATAAAAGAAAGAAAACAAGTAAGAAAAAGGCACGTGAAAAAAAAAGAGTGCCGCACAAAAAAAAGAAGAGAGAGAACAAAATGTGTGTAGCAAAAGAGAAGAACTTTCTGTGGTGCATCTTTTGGTTCTAGTCTTTTGTGTTGCTAGTTGCTTGCTTGAGTTAGGTCTGAGTCTAGGCTAGCCCAGCATATTGACTATTACTTTGGACTAATTTTCAATCTTGCATTATTGATCTTGAATTATTGCTACACATATAATAGCCTGTCCAAGCTCCACCTTCTACCGACATACAGGTACTGATCGCTTGCAATTGCTTTATCTAATCTTTGGAGCGTTTGAAACCGGTACTAGCGGCCGATCACCACCTGCTGCTTGGTAAGAATCGGTAAGATCTTGATAAGAAGCTTGAGTGTGAGAGAGTTTGAGCCACCTACACCTAGTAGTTCATAGGAAATATATACTACTCGTGTATTTTTCTTGTTTTCTACTAACAATGATAGGTCATAGCTCCCATCGTCATATGAAGAAGTATGACATATTTGCTCCACCTCTTCCGAGAGATATGTTTGATGACTATGATGCAGAAGATGCTTATCTCGACTTGAAATATTTGAGACAAGGTAAAATGAAGGTAAAAGAGTACTATAAGAAATTTAAAACCTTGTTACGGCTAAGTGGATTAAACGAATGTGAAGAGGCAATTGAAAATAAATTTTTGAAAGGACTTAATGAGGAGATTCGTGATATTCTTGTCAATGAAACATATAGTTCTTTCTCCCAATTGTTTAAATGTGCTTGTAGAGCTGAACTTAAGTTTATTGAATCCTTAAATGAATTTCTAGCCTCTTTAGATGTGCCTGTTGTTGCATCTACTCTTGGAGCTAACAATATGCAGGAAGACAATCATTGCCGAGAGAAGGAGGATAAAGAGGAGCACATGAAGAAAGAAGGGATCATTGCTTTGAGCAGAGAGCATACCATCAAAGCTACACCTACATCAATTGATGAGGCCTTGGAAGGTAATGAAAAAGGTGATGCACTTGCTCAATGTGAGAATACTTGTGATGATATAAAATTGTCCACTACTCGTGCTATTGTAGAACAATCATTAGTGCAACCCATTGTAAAATTTCCTTTGTCACAAAATGATTTGCTTGCTATTACTTGTGATAAAGAAGAGTTGTGCGATAATGCTTCACTTATATCGATACCACAACTATTGAAAGAACATGTAACTTCTGTTTTAGAAACCAATTCTTATGTTAATAAAAGACATGTTCTTCACAATGTGAGAGAAACATATGAGTTCAAATTGATGTCTTCATTAAATACTTTAGGTTACATTGAATTCGATATTCTATGTGATCTAGACACTTTAAAGGAGAAATTTTCTCAACATTCTGATTTGCCATGTTTATATAAACATAATTTTCATGTTATTGGCAAATATCATAAAGGAGAGTATATGGTGCCTCGAGTATATGTTCGTTCAAATCTAGAGCCTCCTTTTGCTGTGGAAAAATTTAACAAACCAAAGGATGATAATAGTGCTAGGTATGTCATGTTCACCTCATCTAATTTTGAGTCGAAAGATGTGCATGTTTCTTTGCCTCGTATTGGTACTAACCTTTTGCAGGAGATTATGCTTGAGTCGAGGACGACTCAAATTCAAGAAGGGGAGAATGATGAGCACATCATTAGCTCGGTTATGAACAAGGCTCCATCCACTCCTTCCATTACTTCCACGCCGCCACGAGAAAATCAAGGAGAACGGTGAGTCAGCATGAATCCATGTGCTGAGCCATTCACTACGCCCGCAATCGACGAAATAATTCGCAAACAGATTCTGCCGGGTTCTGTGACACCTCTAATTTGGGCCCAAGGCCCATGTACCACTAGGGTCTCACGTCCACCTCCTTGGCCACCACCCCTGTTATATATAGCCTTCACCCTTCCCATTGCAGATTTGAAACCATATTTGGGTGAGGAAGATGAGCTTGAGTCGAGGACGACTCAAATGAAAGCAGGGGTGGATGATGAGGACATCACTTATTCGGATACACGCACTCCTCCGCTTGTTACACAAGGACCAATAATGCGTAGCAAAGCCCGATTGTTGCATTGCCAGGTGAACTCGTTTCTAAGTTTATATATATATATGGTTTTGAGAATAGTTTACTATCTAATAGTGATAATATTGTGCTTAGGAACAATGGAGAGGACCAGCAAGGATGCAAGGACCATCAAGGAGTCCAAGTCGAGTTGGAGTCTGAGATGAATTCGAGTTAGAGTCCGGTTCGGCCATCCAGGAGCAGCCTGCCTTCAAACGACATAACTCCCTCATACGAAGTCCGATTGGGACATTCTTATAGTCCACGGAGAAGCCCACGACGAGATATTTCCAATGAATCTAGTCACACATCCAAATTCCTTCTGTATCGCTGGAAATTGACAAAACAAGTTTTGACCAGATTTTGATTGGACCGAGTCGGTGCTGCGTCACCTTTTTGGTTGGGTCAAGTCCCATGTCTTGAGTTCGAGTCCGAGAAGGGAAGGAGTCTATGTCGGTTTCAGGTTTCCTTACCTGGCCACCGATCTCTTTTACCTCCTCTATATAATCATACTGAACCATTAGGGTTCCACGGGTTTTGTTTAGTCATAGTCTTTCCTTCGTGAAGCTATTGAGATATTCTTCTTGGTCGGCTAGATCAACATCAATATCTGTATTCGGAACCCCAACTCTTTTTCGTGATTCAATCTATATTTGCAATTTCAGATTGCTTGTTTATCTTGTTCTTGCTTGTTCTTCGGTTGCTTGCAGGAATAGATCTTCGTGATCAGGTCGATCGTGCTTCTAGTTCGGTCGATAACAATCCGAAGTTGGTTCAGCGATTGCCAGGGCGTATCAGTCGTGTACGGTTGGTAGCCGGATCGTGAGAGTCATCTTCATAAATCGATAGTTCTTGTTCTCATCGAAAGATCGGACCGCCCGTGTCGCATCAAGCTCCTCCGCCCACGCACCCCGTTTGGAGGCGGCTTGTTCGAGCCGTCGACGTAACCCTTATAGGATTACGTCGTTGACCCTTTCGACGGCCCCGTTGCTCTGGGGATGAGCTACCGAGGCGAAGTGGATTGTGAGACCCAAGCCTTCGCAGAATTCTCGAAAATATACCGAGTCGAATTGGGTCCCGTTATCAATAGTGATTTCTCGGGGGACCTCGAAACAACATACGATATTCTTCCAGAAAAACCGCTGTACCGCTCAGGACGTGATGCTGGCCAGAGGTTCGGCCTCTACCCACTTTGTAAAGTAGTCAACTGCGACCACCGCATACTTGTAGCCCCCGGGCGCTGGGGGGAAGGGACCTAGGAGGTCCATCCCCTAGCGCGCAAAGGGCCAAGTGATAGGGATAGTCTGCAGTGCTACAGAGGGGAAGTTAGAACCCTTGGCCATCTTCTGGTAGGCCTCGCACGCGGAGACAAGGTCTCGCGCATCGTGAATCACCGTGGGCCAATAGAAACCCTAGCGAAGGGCCTTGGCCACGCTGACGCGTGGCTCCAGATGAGACCCGCAACTTCCCGAGTGAATGTCCTCAAGAAGCCGGAGCCCTTCCGGCCGTGGAAGGCAGCGGAGCAAGCGGAAGACCCTTGCTTGTAAAGCTTCCCTTCCAGCAGGAGGTATGCTCGAGCCTTGGCACAGAGACGCTTGGCCTCGGTCTCGCTGGGAGGGTCTCCCTCCCCTTTGATGAAGGAGATGAGGGGATCCATCCAAGATGAAGGCCGGGTGATCTCGGCGACTTCCGGGACGCAGGGCGCATTGACTGCGTCTGGGTAGGCCATCGAGGGCTTCGCGATGATCTCCAAGAAAGCCCCTTTGGGGAGGGTTTTCTGGGCGCTGGCTGCTCGGACCAGGGCATCGGCCCGGTCATTGTCCCTCCGCGGGATGTGTCGGGCCTCTATGCCATCGAAGTGTTTCTCCATCTTGCGCAGTTCCTGCAAGTAGAGGCTCAAGATTGCGTCATGGCACAAGTAGGACTTGTCCATTTGGCAAACTACGAGCTGGGATTCTCCTTTTACTAGGAGGCGTTGAATCCCCAGGGAGCACGCGAGGCGCAACCCAAGGAGCAAGGCCTCGTATTCGGCGACGTTGTTCGTGGCAGGGAACTCAAGCCACGCCGTGTACTCCAGTTCCCTCCCCTCGGGGTTCCGGAGGACTACTCCCGCGCCGGCCCCGGTGAGACACAGGGAGCCATCAAACATGAGTGTCCAATGGTCATTGTGTCGGCGAGGACTTGTGACTTGATGGTGGAGCGCCCCGTGAGGGAAAGGGAAAAGGGGGCAAGCTCGACCCCCCACTTTCCTATCCGGCCGGCGGCTTCCTTGTTCCAAAGCACCTCCCCCAAAGGGAGGGACGGCGAGACAGTAATCGGATGTCCCAGGAAGTAATGACGAAGCTTTCGGGATGCCATTAGAAGGGCGTAACAGATCTTGTCCATCTCCGTGTACTGAGTTTTGGCCCCTTGGAGGGCCTCACTCACGTAGTGCACGGGACGTTGTTGCCCATCTTGTTCCATTACCAACACCGCGCTTACGGCGACCGGGATCACAGCGAGGTAAAGGAGCAAGGGCTCTTCCGAAGACGGGCTCACGAGCATTGGGGGGCTCGTGAGATACTTCTTTAGATCGTCGAAGGCCTCCTGGGCCTCAGGGGTCCATCGGAACCCTTCGAGGCCCCGGAGGATTTTGAAGAATTGGAGGTCGCGTTCCCTCGACCGCGAGACGAAGCGACTCAGCGCGGCCAAGCGGCCGGTGAGTCGTTGGACGTCTTTGACCGAGCGCGGCGGGGGCATGTCCAGGAGTGCCCGGATCTTTTTGGGGTTGGCCGCTATGCCCCGCTGGGACACGAGGAAGCCCAGGAGCTTCCCCCCGCGCACGTCGAAGGCGCATTTCTCTGGGTTGAGCTTCAACCCATATGCACGGAGGTTGTGGAAGGTCTCCGCTAGATCTTCGATGTGAGCAGTCGCGCGGGTACTTTTGACGACCAGGTCGTCAATGTAGACTTTGACGTTGCGATCGATCTGGTCCTTGAGGACCAGCATCATGAGTTGCTGAAAGGTCGCTCCAGCGTTCTTTAGCCTGAAGGGCATGTGGACGTAGCAGAAGGTCCCAAGGAGAGTTATGAAACTTGCCTTTTCCTCGTCCCCTTCTGCCATCCGGACTTGGTGATAGCCCGAATACGCGTCTAGGAAGCTCATCAACTCACACCCCGCGGTTGAGTCGACTAGCTGGTCAATTCGTGGGTGCGGGAAGTTGTCTTTGGGGCAAGTGCGGTTGAGGTCAGTGAAGTCCACGCACATTCGCCACTTAGCATTCGACTTCTTCACGAGGACGGGGTTCGCAAGCCACTCGGGGTGCTAGACCTCCCGAATGAACCCCGCCTCTCTGAGTTTGGTGATCTTGACCTTGATTGCCTCTTGGCGTTCAAGGGAGAGTTTTCTCAACTTTTGCTTGACCGGGGGGTGACTGGGGGTCACTGCGAGCTTATACTCGATGGCGTCCCGGGCGACGCCTCGCATGTCAGAAGGCTTCCAGGAAAAACGTCGGAGTTCTTGTGTAGGAAAGCCGCGAGTTGCTCCGTGTGCTCCTCGTGGAGATCCACCCTGATCCTGACGGTCGTGTCCCCGTCGTCTGGGGATAGCGGGACCTTTCGGAGGTCCCCTTCCGGACGTGGCTTGGGGAGAGATCTCCCGGAATGTATTGCGGTGGCATCTGGCTCCGGGGAAGAGGTCTCCCCCCGGGGTGTTGATCATGTTGACGCTCCCGATCATTGCAGCGGCGTGCTCGTATAGAGCGCGGGCCACATCTTGGTCTCCCCGGGCGGTGATCACGCCTTGAGGTCCGGGGATCTTCACACAGAGGTAGCTCTGATGGATTGCAGCCCCCAAGCGATTAATCGTGGTCCTCCCCATGATTGCGTTGTACGAAGAGGGGATGTCCACTACATTGAACCGGACCATCTCTGTCCGGTAGTTATGCGGGGTACCAAAGGTCATGGGGAGATCCACCTTCCCCACGGGGTGGATCGTCTTCCCCCGGACAAATCCCTGCAAGGGCCCTGCTACGGGTTGCAGTAGCTTCTCGTCCACCTGCATCTCCCTAAACGCCTTTAGGTACAGGACGTCGGCGGAGCTTCCACCATCCACGAGGACGCGGGCCAGGTGGTAGTTGTAGACGGTAGCGGAGACGATGAGCGCATCATCATGGGGGAAGCGAACCCCACGCGCTTCTTCTGCCATAAAAGTGAGGGGGATGTCTGACCACTTGGGTGGCCGGGACGTATGCAGCACCCCCACCACATTTACTTCGCGCGCGTATTCCTTGCGCTGACACTTAGAGTCCCGCCCGGAGGCAGACCCTCCCATGATGACGTTGACACACCTTTGGGAGGTTTGGAAGGGGAGTGCTTCTGACGGGTCCCCTTCCCGCGCTTGTCCTTGCTGTCCCCCCGCGGGCCAAGAAGGGCCAGTAAGGTCGGCTGAGGGGGCAAGGAGGCAGGAGTCCCCCCTGCCCATGCTGGCCGAGGAATGCGGTGAAGTGTTGGAGCAGTTGGTGGCATTCCCGGGTGGCGTGGGTATTGGACAAGTGGAAGGTACACCACAGACCTTCCCTGCCTCCTGCCGCAGGGCTTTCGTGACCGCGGGATGACTGCCCTCCGCCACGACCTTTCGGCTTGGGGAAGGGGCGGTTGCCCTTGGAGGCATCGCGCGAGCCGCCTCCACCCTCGAGGACAAAGGTGTCCTTAGGCCATGGCTCACTACGATTGCCCCTCTTGGGGCGTTTGAGGGGGTCCCTATCTTCTCGGTCGACGGGGGCGGGGACCCCTGGTTTTTCTTCCAGAGGTCATCCTCCTCCGCTCGAGCGTACTTCTCGAGTACGATGAAGAGCTCGTCAGCGGAGGAGGGGCAGCTTCGGGAGAGTCTCCGGTGGAGCTCCCCGGGGAGGATCCCGCTCTTACAAGCCTCAATGACTGTGGAGTCAGGGACGTGAGCTACTTTGCTCTTGACCTAAGCAAAGCACTTGAAGAAGCTGCGGATATTCTCCCCGGTCCTCTGTCGGACAGTGTACAGTTGTGAGGAATCCAGGGGGCGCACGCAGTTCCCCTGGAAGTTTGCTCAGAACTTGCGTTTTAGCTGCGCAAAGGACTTGATGGAGCCGGCCTTCAGGTTGTAGAACCACGAGCGGGCGATCCCAGTTAGGTAGAGGGGGAAGACATTGCACTAAACTATCTCGTCCCCCCTGCCGCCGAAATGACTGTGGAATACACCTGCACAAATTCGTAGGGGTCGGCCTCACCGTTGTAGTGCTCGATGTGTGGCGAACGGTAAGGCCGCGGCCATCGAATGAACTGGAGTCTGCGGCACAGCGGCTGGTTAGCCCCTTCCACATCTCAGGGGGAGTCCCGGTTGCTGTCCCCTTTGACGGGGGATGCACGTTCATTGTAAGAGTCGTGGAGGGGCCCAAGAGGTCCGCCGTCATGGCGGTAGCGCCGTTTTTCCTCCAGGTTCATCGAGCTAACCTCCAGGACGTCCGGGCACCCCCCAGGGGCAGTTGGTTCTTCGGCCAGTCTCTTGCCTCGACCAGAGTGAGAGTGGGGCTCCCCGCATCCACGACCCGGGGGAGGCGCCTCCCTAGACTTGGTGGTACACATTTGCTCGACCTCCTCCTGGGTGAAGCGGACTTGATCCACCGGGGGAGTCCTCGGGGGCGGCCCCGGGGGAGGAGGGAGCTCATGCGCGTCGATTGTGGATGCGGGAGGCGCAACTGGGACGTGGGTGGAATCCATTACCGGGCGATCCCCGAGAGTACCGTCCAGGACCGGAGAGTGGGGACTTTGACGGGGAAGGTCCGGCGACGGCGCGGGAGTCGTACGGCGGGCCACCTCGGAACGACGGGCACAACCGGTGAAGAGAGGCTGGCGTCTGGTCTTGGGAAGGCCCCTGGCGTGGAGTGAATCATTGGCATGGGGAAGACCCCGGGGACGGGGTAAGTCCCCAGCACCGGAAACACCACTGAGGTCGGGAAGGCTCCGGATGGCGGGCCCAGCGGAGCGTAACCCCGTTGGAACCACAAGCCCCGGGAGCGACCTGACCCCCGAGGATCGGAGGGGCCACTAGATGTCCCATAAACGGGGGCATTGCCCCCATCAACGGGAACTGTGGGTAGATGGGGGCTGGCGACCGCGCCAGAAAGCAGAGGAATTCGTCCATCAAGCGCTGGGCGCGGAGCTGGCCCTCCACAAGAGCTTCGAGCAGCACGTCTCGGGAAGCTGGGGGAGCCACCGGGGGAAAGCCAGTCCCCCCAGGAGCACCCGAGGTCGCCGGGTTGGACCCGGAGCCCTGTCCGCCGGAAATTACCGGAAGAGTTAGAGGTGGTACCTGGTGACGAGGATTGTTACTCGAGCTAGTTCGGAGTAATGTGCATCTGGTTTAAGCCAGCTTCGAACTAGACAAGTGTCCGAAGGTCCGTTGCTATTATCTCAGATGACCTGAGAAGCATAGACACATGGTCGCAGGCTTTGCGCGATCATGAGATCGCAGGCAGTGCGCGGTCAAGAGGCCGTAGAACGTGTGCGGTTAGGAGGCTGCAGACAGTGCGCAGTCAGGGGATCGCAGACATTGCACGGTCAGGATGTTGTAGGCAATGTGCGGTCAGAAGACCGTAGATGATAAGCGGTCAGAAGGTCATTGACCACTCTCAACCAGGATTACTCGCGATTACTTAAGCTCTACAACAGGCATATCCCGAGAATCACGAAGATCCTTCCACGTATGAAGACAACTACCAGGAGGTTAATATGTGCGGTTATCCCTTAATTGCACTGTTAAGCCTGCGTGGAAGTTAAGTGCGGTTATGAAAACTGCACCCGAGCAACCGTTCAAAGCCGTGGTGCATTAGTGCCCTTTCGACCAGTATAAAAGGGTGAGCAAATGTATAGAACAAAGACAGAGCCTGGACAACCCTAACAGATCAAACAGATCAAGAAGACTACAAGCTTTCATAGGCTAGTTTAGTCGTGTTTTAGACAATCACACGGAAAAGATCTTCGCCTGTGATGATCTTTTCCACAACTTTGTAATCTTCTTCCTAATACATAGTGAAATCACAATAGGACGTAGGGCTATTACTCCCACCATCGAGGGCCGAACCTATATAAATCTCTCTGTGTTCCATCTGACATTGCTCATCATCCCTTCCCAGAGGGACACCTTGGAAGGTCTCACAACTCACAAATTCTGCATAAGTTCGACTAAGGACCCCGAGTCCGAATAGTCGACAGCTGGCACCCACCGTGGGGCCTTTCTCAAGGCGTTCTTATTTCTATCCGAAGGTTTGGTGAGCCATGTCTGGAGCATATGATTCCGAGAATGACTTCGATCTCGAGGATTATGCCCACATTCAGATGTCTTCACCTAGTGATCCTGTTCCAATGGAGGAAACCGGAGGCGAAGACGTCCCGGAGGTCGATTCGACCACTCAGGTCATGTCTATCGACCAGGAGACAACCATCACAGAACTGAAGCCCAATGTGGTTTCTACTGCGTTAGAGGTTGAATCCGGTCCATCGCACGGCCCTGCTGAGGGTAAGGGCGATGTTGACCAGGAATTTTGCCCGGGGAGGTTTGATCCCGATAACCTCCACCGTCTCTTTGATTTCGAGTCCGACTCGGAACAAACAGAGATGTTTTCCCCATCGGCGACCTTGATCCCTAGGCAATTCGCTGCCTTATCGGAAGAAACTCCCGATCAGCGGGCTGCTAGGGAAGAACGGGAACGCAAACAAAAGAAGGATCAAGATCGTGAGCAACAGGATAACGAACTTCGTAGAACGGCCCTAGAGGCTCTTCAAAATGCGCAAGCTCGTTACGACGCTGCTCCGAGTTCCTCCCATCGACCACATGGTCGCAGACGCGACCAAACACCATCTTTACCCCCGGAACATTTACTGGCGGACGAAGGGATGGTGACACCTGGCGCCCCCAGGAGGAGCACGCATGGCTGGCTTCGATCCATAGCAGAGGTCCTGTGAGACCCCCATTTGAGGATCACCTTGGTAACCGCCCAGGTAGGTTACACACAGCAGGATGACGCATGAGCTCCAAATCACACAAGCATAGTAATAACATTAAACAAGTAGCAGGCCAACATGGCCAATATTACATAGCCAAAGCACCGAAAATGGCGCTAAGTAGAGTTGCTAAGAAAATAACAAGTTTGTCAAAACCAGAATCGGTATCCAAGTACCGAACACACAACATAAAGCACAAAGCAACGACAAAAAGCTTGACTTCCATCCGCAGCGAGGTTAAAGTGGCTCCTCCCACATCTGACTTGACTTGGTGCGCAATCCTTCTAGAATGTGGGCTCGTCAGGGGCACTTCCATCTTCTGCCGGGAACTCATAACTGAAGGAATCGGGATCCTCGAATCCCTCTTCTACAGTTGGAAGTAAATTGCAAGGGTGAGCACTTGGTGCTCAGCAACACTCATTCCGGGTATTATTACAATTGTACTTACATGAGGGTGAAACATATGATTCTGGGGTTTTAGTTTCATAAGGATAAAGATATGTAGATTTCCAAGTCATTTGTTCAGTAAAACAGTACTTTTGTCAGGAAAATGGTACTTTAAACATTAAACAGGTTTTCAATAAAACATTAGATGTAGTGGTCTCCCATGAGTCACTACTTTGTTAACCGCATTATGAAAACATTCCAAACATTACTTGTGCTATAACCCATGGATAACATCCACTACGAAAAGACTCCTGAACCTGGGAGTACAGAGTATCTGATACTTCTTTTACGCTTTGCAAAGGTGTACCTCTTTTTAAATCCACTGGTTCACTCGGCTTTCAAGTCGGATCAGCTTCATGTGACTTATACACATGTGACAAGGCCGAGATCACACAACACTTTACAATTCAGTATTAACAGTATCCCTGCCCGGTAAATAGACAATTAAGTCTCAAGTACCGTTGTGGGTCTTCCCCACTGCCTTACTTCCTAGCCTCTCTGGTCTATGTTCCCGTAGGACACATAGCCTTGGTCTATGTCCACGCGAGACATACGACCATTTAAGATTACAGCCGCTCACGGCTTAATCAGGTCTAGGGCGCCTTCCTTCATTAACGCCTTTTTCTCTCATCATTTTTCTGACTCACATCACTCATGGCCGAACCTTGGCCTTCCAGTTTCCACGCGAGAAACCAAATCGTCAAACCATGCAGGGAACTGCTAATACCAAAAGGCTACTGAGTTGTGCCTGTCCCATACCAGGCAAGTGGTTGGTACGTTTACAATTCGTATAGAGACACAGCACAAGGTTCTTGTCCTTATGAACCAATAGTGAGGAACATTCACATACCCTGGTGCGCACCGCACCCTCTCCATACAATCCAATCCTCACTACTGATCCCTTTTTTCAGTTTTCTTGTCAAAACGGTTTTCATTATAACATCTCATGCATTTGACCATTTTAAGTTTAATGTGGATATTCAGTATATGAGTCCTAGGGTGACAAAAGCATATATAAGAAGGTTCAATAACAAAAAGGGTTTCATGATTCATTAGGGAATATCTACTCATGTCATTCAAACATAACTTGTATTTCAACTAGGCATGCATAGTAAGAAACAGTGAATATACTTCATATGAAAATATTGGGTGAGACATGATCAAAGGAATGAGGCTTGCCTTGCAATGTGGGGTCTAAATATTCAGACGGATCTTCAAAGACTTCTTCCGCTCCTTCAGCTTCTGACTCTGCGGCAATCAGACAACACACAAACACATACCATACATGAGCATTCAGAAAATAGGCTTTATACAAAACATAAGTAAAATATATGCATGAATGCAAATGAGGGAGATTGGGCAGAAACAGGACAGCGGAGAAAAGGATTCTAGGGTTAGGTTCACTGGACAAGACTCGAATGTGACGAAAGCCAAGGGTCGGTATTCGGTTCACGAGCAGACAATGTCCGAGAAGGACACTAGGATGATTTAGGGCTTCTGGATGATCAAAACTGGTGCAAGAGGTGGCATTGTGTGCCAAATGCTGTGAGGGACCTAAGTGACAAAGTGGGCTTTTCACAAAAGCCCTTGAATTAACAGAAATTCACAGCAAAGCTCAGGACACAGGAAATCGAATGCCACTGTACAGCAGCGAACTAGGGCACATGCGTCTGGACGAATCACGCATGCATTGCTTCGCCAAATATGTCAGGGAGGTAGGCGGGATCAAGATAAGGTCGCTGGTGGGAGGAATTTGGCTGGGGCGGCTGGCCGGCGACGAACGGCGAGGTTGAAATCTTCGGCCGCCTGGGACAAGGACGAGCCACGGTGACAGGGAACTGGAGTTAACTAAACTTGAAATTGACCGAGGGGAAACACTTCTGGGGTGGTGTGGATTGCTCTGGAGAGAGGAATTGGATAGTGGTTAAGTGTACAAGCTCGTCGACGTTACCACCGGAGTTGGAGAAGACGGTGAACGTCGAACTGGCTCCACACTGCAATGTAGGCTATAAGCCTTGGGCTACACCATCTAGGGGTTGCAGGGAAGGTGTAGGTGGCTTTAATTTGGAGGGAGCAGCAGCGAGGCACGCCGGCGACGTGAGACGTCCACGGTGGCGCGCGAAAATTGGGAAAACGCACAGTACTGCTTCAATTTGAAAATGGCTGAGCAGGCTTGCTAAGAGAGGGCTAAGGATCATTTGATTCTACTGGAGTGAGTGATGAAAAGCACTGGAACAGGTTTAATTTCTGGAACAGGGGTCTTCTGGTTTTCCGGCGATCACCGGTGATGATGAGCGTTAGGACGCAATTGGTTGCTTGGACACGGGAAGATGGGTGTGTTGGACTCACTGGTGAGCTTGGATTGAAGTGAGGGGCTGTGGTTTGCTCTGGCGTCGATGGCCTCAGAATCGGCTCGTCGGGGAAGAAAGGGAAACAGTGAGCAAACTGGAAAATGGCTAAGTCCTGGCGTTGTACTTCATCACAGCGCTGAAGGGGTTTAAATAGGCGATGAGGCGGAGCTTGTGAGGGGAAACGGCGAGAGAACTTGTGCCGGGGACGAGACCGGCCGGGTGCAGCTGCGACAGCGGTGACCGGCGATGTGATTGCGCACTGGCGGTGTAGCTGCTCTACAGGCTTTGTCGATTGCATTGGGACTTCACCAGAGATGGCGCAGATGCGAAGGCAGTAGCAAAGCTCCGGCAACGACACGTAACGCATGCAATTGCCACGGCAACGGTTGCGCGCGCGCGAAGACAATGCCCTGGAGCGCGGGCGCTTATCCGCTGGACATGGCGCGGTACTGGTGGCAAGCACGTGCGCGCGGGGTGGCTCTTTTGCTCACAGTGCAGGCGACAAAAGGCGACGGCCGGCGGCGAGCAACTGCGGCGAGAAAACGTGGCACGGCAACGGCGATGCAGCACTGGTCGAGGGCACGACCAGGCACTGGTCGAAAAGGGCCTGAAAATAATATTTGGGCCGATTTGCTATTTCTGAAACTTACTCCAGGGGCTGTTCTGTGAGGAAAACTTGAATAGGACTTGGGCCTGTTTGCAAATTTGGAGATCTGAGGGTCCGATCTGAAATCTGATTTCGCAGCTAAGTTGCAAAAGATTAGTAGAACTTATCTGGCCAAAGTTTGGTAAGATC
This sequence comes from Pharus latifolius, assembly GCA_019359835.1. Lineage (NCBI taxonomy): Eukaryota > Viridiplantae > Streptophyta > Magnoliopsida > Poales > Poaceae > Pharus > Pharus latifolius. The sequence continues at coordinate 45,046,475 of CM033324.1, forward strand.
GGGCAAGATCTGAAGGGTTTCGACAAAATTGGGGAAAACAGTTTAGGGTAATTAGGGTAATTAGGGTTTTAAAATAGCAAGGCTTGAAACTCAGCTTTAGGGTGAGATTTTGGAGATGGTCCCGAAGGGAAAAATGTTCTGAACAGCATTTAGAAGGGAATGGCTGAAGCAGATTAGGTTTTGGGGTCCGGATGTGGATTTTGGCTATTTTAGGGTTTAGCAAAACAGGGATGTTACAGGTCCTGCATAATTTTCCTCCTACGGTCACAGATGCGCAGAAACTGGCTTTTGCCAGGATATTGGCATAGAGGTTAGACGAGTGTCGACGATTCGGACTCGGGGTCCATAGTCGAACCTATGTAGAATTTGTGAGTTGTGAGACCTTTCAGGGTGTCCCTCCGGGAAGTGTAACACCCTAGTTTTGGGGGTGAAAAGTTTTGCATAAAAACCCTGCATGCATGTATCTCTGTAGTAGTAGCCAGATCAGCTGAACTCTAATCTCTCCCAAACCCTAAAAATCTCCAAATCTATCCTTTGGATTCAGACTAAGATCTGCCCATCCAGATTTAACCTACCAGTTACCCTGAAGATAAAAGTCTTCAGGATCCAGATCAGATTCAGACCCCAACTCCCAGTACCTAAGCCTCTCTCTGTTTTCGAAAACAGGAAAATTCAGATTTACCCTAAGTACCCTAGTTTCCAGATAATTGAGTTATCCTGATTTAACCCTATCCAGACTCAAGTATCCCCTGGAATATGTTCCTAGGTACATCCTCAACTTACTCCAAAAAGTTGGGAACCAGATTGTCTCACCGAAACACTTTTTGTAGTTTAGTCCAAATTTTACTGCGAATAAGTCCTTTTCTGTTTACCTGGAAGCCTGAAAAGGTTAAAATCTGCGAATCAACTCCAACTCCAGAATTTCTTCAGGGAACACCTCCCAAATGCTATTTGATACAGATCTCCCATTTGATCAGACTTCAAAATCTCTCTCCAATCACCAGAATTCGAGATTGACAAAACCCAGATCTATTGTACCCTAATTTTACCCTATTTTCGAAAATAGGTGAAATCCCTCAAATCTTATCAAACTTTCTCCAAATTTGAGCTAAATGAGTATTAATAGAAATATTATACTCAGCCATGGAATCAAATTCCAAATTGAACCTCTCAAAGACCAGATTTGCAATTTAGTCCAAAGCCAAATCAAAAATCATCGCAAATCAGTCCCTGGTTCGACCACGGGCTACTGTGCACGACCAGGCCGTTCAATCGACCACATCTCCAGATTTCAACCGCATCTGTTGAATCGACCATGAGCACAAGAGTTTTGGTCGTTGCCGTTGCCACCGCTGCAGCTTCGTCGCCAGCGATCTCCAACGCTGCCACCTCCGCCATTGCTTCCTTGCCGCGTGTGTGCATTGTGTTCGCCACCGTGGAACAGCTTCACCTCGCCAGCATCGCCTTCGCTCTCCTGCGCGCGCGCCCGACAACGGCAGCGCAGTTGCGCCACGTTGCAAGCATGCCTGAGGGATGCATCAATTCGCCGTTGCATCAACCAGGACTGCACGCCAGGCTGTAAAAGCCGGCACGGCCGCTGGAGCGCGTCACCTCGCTGCTGTCCCGCCCGGCAGTCAATCCACCGTCGATTCATAGCTCCAAGTCTACAGGCACTTTCAACCATTGCTGCTCACTTCGCCTATTTAAGCTTGCTCTGGCCATCTCCTTTACTCACACACGGCAGAACCACTCAAGTTCCTAACCTCGCTCTCTTCTTCGTCTTCTTCGGCGAGCTCGAAGAGAGGCTCACGGTGCCAGGCCAACCTACTGCACCGAACTCCAAATTGAAGCTACCAGTAAGTAACTCTCATCCACTTACCTGTGTAGTAGCAGCCAATTGAACTCTATCGCACCACATCGCCGGGAATTGCTGATTTTCCCCGATAGCTCCGGCGAGCAATTAACCCCTAATTAAACCGATTCAGCTCTCGAGCCAGTAATCAAAGATGCTCATTACACCTTGCTTAACACCTCTAAGCAACCAGAATCGAAGAATTTGCTAAAATATGAAAAACCCCAACTTTGCACCTTGCATGTGAACTGGGGCTTGCTGTTAAGCTTCTCTGGTGCTTCCCCAGTTAATCTAACTTCACACCTAGCTTTCTTATGCCCCAGAGACCATCCTCAAGCAAGGATTTGGGTTCATTTGTCCTAGAACAGAAATGCCCAATTTTCGTGGCTTCTTCTCTAGCTCCGGTCGCCGGATTTTGTTCCCGGCCGTTTCAACCTTAACCATCTTGTCTAGTAGATGTGCCTCGACCCCATGAGTATTTTTGTCTTCTAGCTCGACACCTGGATCGGCCCAGATGAAGAGGTATCGCCATGCCAAAGTTTTGTCCAGAGACTGTTGAGAACAGTTCGGCCACCGTGTTCTTCGCCGGTTTTCATCACTTTCCGGCCATCTCCTGCCCTAGATTCTGTTGAGACATTTGTTCCTGTTACAAATGCCTAACTACCAGACAAAGTGATGCATCATTTGGAGCCTTGAATCAAAAGATATGGCTAACCCTAGTTTCTGGCCATGTCAACCCTATGCCAGGCTATGTCAGCCAGTGGCATTAGCCCTGTTCACCCACCTCTGGTCGTGTAAAACAGAAATTACTTTGTCAAATAGCTGCCTCACTACCTTGTGCACCATATGCTTGAATCAAAACCTACTTTGGCCACTGGAAACTGTTTAAACCATGTCAATGCCATTCTTGGGCACTGTCAGCCTATGTCAGCCAGTGGCATTGAGCCCTTTCACCCACTTCCAGCCATGAACTTTGGAAATAACTTTGTCCCTTAGACTCCTGACGTTGTGATCTACACTTTTCCCTACTGTCACAACTTGAGTTGAGCCCTCTATCACCCATCGACCTTGTGTCGATGCCTTGAACCAAATGCCAACCTAAAGACATTCGCTGTTTTTTGGCGAACCAGTCACCACCTTGATATTACCCTGATATTTTGGAACCTTGTAAATCTTAACAACTAATCTTAACCCTGATTACCATAGTTAAACTCAAATCGCTTCCAAATCTTGTATCACTAGAGTGTTTTCTCCTTGCATCATTGCATGTAGTGGATTAGTAAGAATAGGATTGATTGTAATGCCTGTTTGCTTGTTTGATTCTGTTCAGAGCAATGTGAGACCCCCATTTGAGGATCACCTTGGTAACCGCCCAGGTAAGTTACACACAGCAGGATGACACATGAGCTCCAAACCACACAAGCATAGTAATAACATTAAACAAGTAGCAGGCCAGCATGGCCAATATTACATAGCCAAAGCACCAAAAATGGCGCTAAGTAGAGTTGCTAAGAAAATAACTAGTTTATCAGAACCAGAATCGGCATCCAAGTACCGAACACACAACATAAAACACAAAGCGACGACGAACAGCTTGACTTCCATCTGCAGCGGGGTTGGAGTGGCTCCTCCCACATCTGACTTGACTTGGTGCGCAATTCTTCTAGAAAGTGGGCTCGTCCGGGACACTTCCATCTTCCGTTGGGAACTCATAACTGAAGGAATCGGGATCCTCGAATCCCTCTTCTACAGTTGGATATAAATGCAAGGGTGAGCACTTGGTGCTCAGCAACACTCATTCCAGGGATTATTGTAATTGTACTTATATGAGGGTGAAACATATGATTCAGGGGTTTTAGTTTCATATGGATAGAGATATATAAATTTCCAAGTCATTTGTTTAGTAAAACAGTACTTTATCATGAAAATGATACTTTAAACATTAAACAGATTTTCAATAAAACGTTAGATGTAGTGGTCTCCCATGAGTCACTACTTTTGTTAACCGCATTATGAAAACATTCCAAAACATTACTTGTGCTATAACCCATGGATAACATCCACTACGAAAAGACTCCTGAACCTGGGAGTACAGAGTATCTGATACTTCTTTTATACTTTGCAAAGGTGTACCTCTTTTTAAATCCACTGGTTCACTCGGCTTTCAAGTCGGATCAGCTTCATGTGACTTATACACATGTGACAAGGCCGAGATCACACAACGCTTTACAATCCAGTATTAACAGTATCCCCGCCCGGTAAATAGACAATTAAGTCTCAAGTACCGTTGTGGGTCTTCCCCACTGCCTTACTTCCTAGCCTCTCTGGTCTATGTTCCCGCAGGACACATAGCCTTGGTCTATGTCCACGCGAGACATACGACCATTTAAGATTACAGCCACTCACGGCTTAATCAGGTCTAGGGCGCCTTCCTTCTTTTACGCCTTTTCCTCTCATCATTTTTCTGAACTCACATCACTCGTGGCCGAACCTTGGCCTTCCAGTTTCCACGCGAGAAACCAGATCGTCAAACCATGCAGGGAACTGCTAATACCAAAAAGTTACTGAGTTGTGCCTGTCCCATACCAGGCAAGTGGTTGGTACGTTTACAATTCGTATAGAGACACAGCACAAGGTTCTTGTCTTTATGAACCAATAGTGAGGAACATTTACATTCCCTGGTGCGCACCGCTCCCTCTCCATACAAACCAATCCTCACTACTGATCCCTTTTATCAGTTTTCTTGACAAAACGGTTTTCATTATAACTTCTCATGTATTCGACCATTTCAAGTTTAATGTGAATATTCAGTATATGAGTCCTAGGGTGACAAAAGCATATATATACGAAGGTTCAATAACAAAAAGGGTTTCATGATCCATTAGGTAATATCTACTCATGTCATTCAAACATGAATTGTATTTCAATTAAGCATGCATGGTAAGAAACAGTGAATATACTTCATAAGAAAATATTGGGTGAGACATGATCAAAGGAATGAGGCTTGCCTTGCGATGTTGGGTCTAAATACTCAGACGGATCTTCAAAGACTTTTTCCGCTCCTTCCGCTTCTGACTCTGCGGTAATCAATCAACACACAAACACATACCATAAGCATACAGAAAATAGTTTCCATAGAAATTATTAAGTAAATAAGTCATGCATGCAGGGGAAAAGGTTAGGGCAAGGTCACAAGGGCTCTGGTCAACGAAACGGCTAAAAAGGATTGAACGTCGAAGGGTCGACATTCAGTTCATGGCTTTGGCATAGCTATAAACTGATCTTAGGATGGTTTTCTGGAGAAGTGATAGTAGAGAAAGATGTAGAACACAACTCCAGGAATCTAGGGGACAAGGTGGCATTTCAATTGCTCAACCAGAAGGGGTCAAACAAGGCTAATGCCAGTGGCTGACATGCACTGACATAGTGCTGGACATGGCCAGAAACTAGGGCATGGCTTAACTTTTGATCCAGGGCTCCAATTGATGTAACACTTTGTCTGGGAGGTAGGCATTACTAACAGGAATAAGACACTCAACAGGGACAAAAGCTGAAAGTGGCCGGAGGGTGGCCAAATCCGGCGAGAAAGCACGGTGGCCTGGACATGAACTGAGCTACTGGACAGTGATCTTGGCATAGGCATAACTCACAATCTAGGCAGATCCAGGTGTCGAGCTAGTGGAAGAAACTACTCAGGGAGGTGAGGTGAAGCTAAGGGACAAGGTTTCAGGGGCTAGATCGGCCGAGAAAGAATTCCGGCGACCGGCGCTGGAGAAGATGACACTGGAGCTCGGGAATTTTTGATACAGGGCGAATGAGCTCAATTCCAAGCTTGAGAATGATCTCTAGGGCACAGCAAGGCTACTGGAGGGGTTAATTTCATTGGAGATTGGCCGGAGGGGCTCGGCGACGAGGTCCGGCGAACGGCTGAGGTTCCAGTTTGGGGTTTCTTCGATTTGAGCGCAATTGGGGATTTTGATTCTATAGGCTTGCTCTACTAAGCTTACTGATTAATTCCTTCTACAGAATCGAGGGTTAATTTGGGGTGAATCGAACGGCATTGGGGAAACAGGGCAAATCGGGAATCCGGCGATCGCCGGCGTTAGGGATCGATATGGTGCAATTGGCTGCTATGACACAGAGAGGGGAAAGAGGGGAACTCACTGGTGAACCTGGATTGGAGAAAGGGGCTGTGAAATGGGCTGGAACCGTGAGCTCACTCACTGGCTCGCAGGAGAAGAAAGCGAAAACGGCGAGAAACTGGAAATTTGGCTAAGTCCTGAGGTTGTGCTTCTTCACAGCACTGAGGGGGTTTAAATAGGCACGGGGACGGAGCTTGCGAGGGAAAATACGACAACGGTTGCTTGCGTAGGGGAGAGTTTGTCGGGCGCAGGCGCAACGACGGCGACGGCGACGTGATCGCGCTCAGGCGGTGCTGCAGCTTTGCCAGTTGCATTGGAACTTCACCTGGAACGGCGCAGATGCGGAGGCGACAGCGTAGCTCCGGCAATGACACGTAACGCCATGCAAATGCCACGGCAACGGGCACGCGCGCGCGAAAACGCTGCTGGAGCGCGGCCGTTTAACTGCTGGACATGGCGATGCAACGGCGCTGGCACGTGCGCACGGGGTGGCACAGTTGTTCACAACGCAGGCGACAAGAAGCGGTGGCCGGCGGCGAGCAAGCACGGCGAAATCCACGGCGCGGCAACGGTGACTCGCACTGGTCGTAAGCAACGACCAGGGACTGGTCGAATGGACCTGAAAAGAAGTTTGGGCCGTTCTGCAATTTCTGAAACTTGTTCCAGGGACTGTTTTGTGAGGAAAACTTGAATAGAACTTGGGCCTGATTGCAAATCTGGAGATCTAAGGGTCCGATCTGAAATCTGATTTCGCAGCTAAGTTGCAAAAGATTATTAGAACTCATCTGGCCAAAGTTTGGTAAGATCAGGCAAGATCTGAAGGGTTTCGACAAAATTGGGGAAAACAGTTTAGGGTAAAATTAGGGTAATTAGGGTTCTGAGACGGCAAGGGTCGAAACTCAGTTTTAGGATGAGATTTTGGAGATGATCCCGAAGGGAAAAATGTTCTGAACAACATTTAGAAGGGAATGGCTGAAGCAGATTAGGGTTTGGGGTCAAGATGTGGATTTTGGCTATTTTAGGTTTTGGCAAAACAGGGGTGTTACAAGCAAGAGCCCGAGGTTGAAGACCTTGTCACTGAACTGTCATCAACTGCTGATACTTACGGAAGGCAAGTCATACTTTGATCATATTGAAACCCATATTTTATGAATTGCTATGCTATTCCATGAGTAGATATCTCATTAATATTGCATGTGTTGAGATCAATGATATTATGGCAGTGATAGATTGAATACTTGAGGAATGTGAACTTGTTAAGATAGCAAGCCATGAACTAATAAAAGTATATACATATACACTTATATTCATGAAATAGAACCCCTAGCCGTGACCAGTATTTTGGTATGGAATGGTGGTAGCACTGGAGGTGCTTGGCTGCACTGGATGTGCAGGCACTGAAGGTGCATGGTTTGTGGTATGATCTGGTCACTGGCATATAAGGACTAGAACCTTGTGTTGTGCGTCTAGTGGCATGAAAAACGTACCAACCACTTACCTGGTATGGGACAGGCGCAATCTAGTAGCTTTCTTGGTATTAGCAGTTCCCTGCATGGCTTGTCGATCTGGTTTCTCGCGTGGAAACTGGTGGGACACAGTTCGTCCATGAGTGATGTGAGATCAGAAAAATTATGAGAGGATAAGGTGTATAGAAGGAAGACGCCCTACACCAGATTAAGTCGTGCGCGACTGTAATCAAAAGAGGCTATGTGTCCTGCGGGAACATAGACCCAGGCTAGGAAGTAAGGCAGTGGGGAGGACCCACAACGGTACTTCGGACTGGATTTTCCATTTACCGGGCAGGGATACTGTTAATACTAGACTGCAAAACGTTGTGTGATCTCGGCCTTGTCACATGCGTATAAGTCGCATGGAGTTGGCCCGACTTGAAAGTCGAGTGAAAAAGTGGATTTAAAAAGAGGTACACCTCTGCAGAGTTAAAAATGTATTCGAATACTTCGTACTCCTGAGTTTTAGGAGTATGCCGCGGTGGATTAAATCCACGGGGTGTGACACATGTATTGTTTTATAAACTAAAATTTGTTAGCTCAAGATTACCCAAGTGGCATGTGTTGTCACGATAAGGGGCGTTACCGTGGACTGTCATGTGTTGACGTGTCGCGGTAATACCATAATATAGAAATCATATGATAACTAAGAGGCATGTGGATTTTGCCTTAAGCATATGATAACCAAGAGGCATGTGGTTTTTGCCCTAAAGTATATGAGATACTGATATGAGTATAAGATTGAAAGGCTTGAATAAAAATAATGGGATATGAGGATATATCGCCTTGGATATGGGATATATGTATCACCATCAATATGATTTATTTACTGCCATGAGTATGATTGGAAGTTGAATAAGAAATGAGAAAGAAATGTATTTTGAGAAACCCTTCACTCTTTCCCCAATAGCATAGGTTCATGTCATTTATACTATATGTATCTCTACCTTCCCTATGACTTGTTGAGTACGTAAGTACTCACCCTTGCAACAACTCATCAATAGATGGAGCGTTCTACGACCTTGGAGGATATCCTGAAGATGCTGCAGACCCAGGAGATGATGAGCAGTTTCCTCCGGAGCCCTGATGTGGTGCTGTCTTGCTGTCAACCTCTGTTTCCTGTGGATTGCTTTTGGGCCTAGCTTCCGTCGACTAGATGTGTTATTTTGCTGTACCTTTGTGCCTTGTAAGGCACTGTATCCCGTATTGTACGAAGGCCTGATGGCCATACAATTATGACTACTGTAATATTTTGCTGCTTCAATATATTCCTGTGTTGACTCATCCTGGGAAGTCAAGTGGTTTATGGGACCAGCTGCACCGAGCTGGGCTCCTCACAGGTGATGTCACAGTCGTGGCAGTCACGACAGGAAGGGATGGTGAACCAAAGTCAGTTGGAGCACAGAGAGATTTATATAGGTTCGGGCCCTCGATCGTAGGAGTAATAGCCCTACGTCCTGTTGGGATTTCACTATTTGTAAGAAAAAGATTACAAAGTTGTGGAAAAGATCATCACAGGCGAAGATCTTTTCTGTGTGATTATGCAAAACACAACTAAACTAGCCTATGGAAGCTTGTCGGTGTTAATTGTGTTGTCTCTTGTCGATGTGTTCTATCTCTCCCCGTCTGGTGCATTTTTTCACCCTTTTATACTTGTCGAAAGGGTGCCAATCCACAATGGCTTCGAACGGTTGCTCGGGTGTAGTTTTGACAACCGCACTTAACTTCCACGCAGGCTTAACACGTGCAATTAGAGGAATAACCGCACATATTAACCTCCTAGTAGTTGTCTTCATACGTGGAAGAATCTTCGGGATACTCAGGATATCCACAACCCCGAGTCGTCCTGGTCGAGAGTAGTCAATGTCCTTCTGACCATGGATCGTCCGCAATCACTTGACCGCGTATCGTCTATGACCTTCTGTCCGCGTATCACCTACGGGCTTCTGACTGCGCACTATCTGCGGCCTAATCGTGTAGGGCGTGCGGCCATGTGTCCGCGCTCCCAGGACAACTGAGATCATATCAACGGACACTCATCTGGTTTGAATCTGTTTTGAACCAGACGTGCATTTATTCTGAACTAGGTTGGGTAACAATCCTCGTCATCTAGCCCCCAAATTTGAAGAAAACGAAGAGACATATTTACTTGAAATTTTAAAACCTACATCGGAAGAGTGACTCGACGCTTCAAATCCTCCACTTAGTGGTGTACTAAGTGTGGCGGTTTATTTCCCGAGACGGACTCTGGGCATTATTTGACATGTAGTGATGGCACCGTAGAATTCTTTTAACCCGAGATAAAATTGTAAATGTTTTAAAAGCTCGAGGCATTCGAAAAACAAACCGTCACCCCGGGGGCTATAAATACTGAAGTCTCTAAACTTTAAAACTTCACAAATCCTTTCTCGGCTAAGTCTTTTCCAAAGCCATCTTTTCTTCTCTTTTGTACACTCCTCACTGGCAGATCAAAACATCACTGAGATTGAAAGTGATGAAGAGGAAATAGCGCTTGAATTCGACCAAGATTTCCAGAAGGTAAGTCTTTTTAGAATTCTTGGTTCAAGATGCCATCTTATGCTCTGATCATTTCTTCGAATGCTTTTTTGGAAATTCACAGACGTCCGAAGATCTAGTTCCTCCAAGGAAGAAAACCAAGGTTGACGAGGGATCTTCTAGTGGGACAAAGGTGAGAGACGCATCATTGCTCTCTCTTCCTTTAGTTCCTGTAGTCCTCCCTGTTCATGCACCTCGGCAGGTCGAACCTTCATCTCCACCTTTGGAGGTCCATAATAATCCTTCAAAACCTTCTTCTCAACTTTCTCCATTGCATCCCAATGATCCCCGTCTTTTGACGGGTTATCAATTTTCTGGTTGGCAAGCTGTACTTCCGCGACCAGATAATCCTCAACTTGTGTTGGGGAAACAATCTTCTGGTGGGAAGGTTGCACTTCCACCTCCTGATGATTTCCAGCTTTTGTCGGGTGATCTACCTTCTGGGGGGAACACTTCAACCTCTCACTTGCGAGGATTGGTAACTATTTTCATCCCTTCCATTGGTTGTTTTAACTTGTAAAACTAACACATTTATGTGCAGGAGATGAAAATTGTTGGAGCCCCCAGCGACCAGCCTGCTGAGATCCAACCTCCTTCCCTCGAACAGACTCTCCAAGGGGAAAAAGAGGCTTTGGAGAAGAAGACCGAAGAGATGTCTTTGGCCATTCTGCACCTGGCAGAATGTTTTGATAGATCCCCCGAAGAGGCACACCATTCCCTTGGGAGAGGGACTACGCTCGACAACAGCAAGAACTCTCCGATTCGATCAGGGATGGTAGTGCTTCTCTGATTCGGGACGATGTAAATAGGCTTAGAGTAGTTGCTAGTTCTCTTGGGGCCGTCAGTGTAAATCCTACTGACACCAATATGTCCCTAGGAGAACTTTGTAAACTTCCCTCGGATCAGGTCGATGCCTTGGTCGCCTGTATCCCTTTTGTATGTAAGGATTGTCAAAAATAAAAATCTCTTTTACCTTACATAACTTGAAGAATCTTCATAATCTCTGTGTGAAAATATGGTCATAAGTAACGTCTTTACGACCACGCATACACAGGTAAATCTGAAGTAACAAATCTTCTGATCAGAAACACATTAACATGTCATTCTGCGACTAGTACTGGTACCGCGATCAGAACTAAAATCCGATCAGAACTGTAATAGCGATCAGAAATGAAATCTGATCAGAATTGAAGTCTTGATAACATAATGCCTTGACCAGATGACAACCGTCTGTATAGCAGCTATCCATTTGCAATGACCACAGAATATCATTATGATCAAAAATGCAAACCTAGAAATGATCACAGGAACACATTGTGACCAACACGTGAAAACTTATCTTACAAAAAACATGAAGGATAACTTCCTCTGGAAATCTTTGTAGCATTTTCACGTTTTTATGTACACCCTAGCCCTCAAATTCGAAACAAAAAACATTTTTCGTTTCGGATTCACTGTGGGGAGTGCATAACGGGTCTCCAAGAGAAAGCATCCATTATGAGAAATGAATAAAATATTCAATGGAACGTTGCCTCGGGCCTATAAAAGGAGCAAGTAGCTTCCTGAGGAAGCCAGACAACCAGAAATCTGCCTTAGAACTTCCGCCGCACAAAACCCTCATTCCTCATCCTCCATCGCCTCCAAAGTCGCTAGCTTTCCTGACAATCTTTCACAAGAAATGGCGTTCTAGAGCCGATCGGTTCACCACACAGAGGAGAGCTTGGTGGCACTGGAGAAAGAATAGATCCTTCCTCTGCGGCTGCTAATCAACTGGCGGCCCACGGAGAAGGACCAAGAAACCCCAATAGTCCAAGAGGGCGAATTGGTGGTTTTCGAGGAATACCTGCGATGCGGGTTCCGATTTCCCGAGAGCCGATTCCTGAAGGGAATCTTGGAGCACTACGGGTTGGAGTTGGTGAATCTCCACCCTAATGCTATCCTGATCCTGGTGATCTTCCAGCACTTGTGCGAAGCCTTCGTCGAAGTGCTCCCAAGCGTGGAGCGCTTCCGGCGCTTCTACTATTCGGCATGTTCGAAGAGCGCCAATGCCGCCGGATGTATTTTCTTCCGGATAAGAGAGAAGAAAGAGTATCCCTTCCCAGCCCTGCGGGACTCCATTCACGGGTGGTACCAGAAATGGTTTTACTGCACCCCTCCGTCGGAGAGAGGGTTCTGGTTCGAAAACTCCCGGCCAGAGAAGTCCAGCGAATTGGATTCTCTTCCTGCTCTAAGCGCGGAGCAGAAGAAACAGGCCCAAGTAATTCTTCACTTAGTCCAGCAGGGACTAACTGCTCACGACATTATCCGTGACTTCGTGAAGAATCGGGTGAGCCCCCTGCGTGAAAAGGCTCATCCGGCTTGGGAAATACAGTCTATGGCGGATAGCACCTTGGACTATAACAACGGTATGTCTTCCAGTTAACAAAAACATATATTTCCTCTGAAATGTCGGATTTTCTAACTTGTTCGCTTGTGACGCAGCTCTGCCTTCGTCCAAAATTGAAAAGCAGACAAATTAGCTCCTCAAGGCATATAGTGCCGATGTGGACGGAACCAGGGGATCACCTCGCCCCCAGAGCCTGATCAACGCCAGTGATGACTTCAGACAGGAGCGCCGATAGGTATGGACCTTCTCCATAAGCACCATTTGTAGATCAGTCACTCATCTTGCATTTAACAAGAGCAACTTGAATGATATATCTCCTGGGAAAGTTCGGCGAGGCGACACCTCCAACCGAGGACGTAGGTCTCCTGGGAAAACCAACTCTGAAGAGGGTAAAGAAGATCTCTTCGAAGCGCGGGACGAAGGAAACTGCTCCCAAGAAGTCCAAGAGGATTCTGGGAGAGGCTTCCTCGCCAAAGACTCCTCTTACCGCAAAGAGAACTGCGGTAAGATACTCAATGCCTCCTGTTACCCCAGGTACAAACTGGAATCACTTCTTTGTCGTATAGGGTGAAGGGAGCGAGGAAGGGGAGGATGACGTCCCCCTAATCCGCCGCAAGAGGAAGGCGATCGCTTCCTCGTCTAGCGGGATCTTGTCTCCGCCCATGAGGACAGTGACGACCGCAGCGGATCTCGCAGCCACTGATAATCCCGTGACTGCGGATGAGACCCCAGTACCTGAAGCCCAGGGAGCTTCAGGACCTGCTATTCCTCTCCCCTTGACAGAAGGGGTGACTGAGGTAAAATTTCTCATAGTCCTAGTGGTCATTTATCCATCCATGAACATCCACTAAGCGATGCTCATACAGGAGGAAGAAAACATCACCCCTGTTCGCCACGAAGTGACTGCTGCCAACCCTGGGGTGGCGAGCACTCCACTCCTGGCGCCAGGGACGGGAATGACAGAGCAGGACACCGCGACCACCGGCAACCCCGTGGTCGCAGATGAAGTCCTAGTGCCTATGGTCCAGGAAACACCTGGTCCAACAGCCGTATCCCTACCGACTGAGAAGGTTACCCAGGTAAGGATCATCACAGCTTGAGTCTTTATCATTCCTCAAGTTTATGCTTATGAATTTGTGCATACAGGGGGAAAAAGACAGGTCCTCTTCAAGAAGAGGAAGACCAGGACAGACGACGACTGTCCTCTATTCCTTGGGGAACCCTCTTCGAAATCCCAAAAACTGGAGGGATTTCGAGTAAGGTAAGCAATCTCCCCTGTCGGGACAGGGTCAGATTGTAGTGGTTGATTGTAGAAATCCCAACTGATGGCATTTCTATTTGCTTAGGCACAGAGACTTAGTGCCTAGCCCTTCATCGGCCTCGGCCAGCGTTGGAGCTTACCCTGCTACCGAGATTTCTAGGGAGCAAAGCTCCATCCCTTCGGCCAGGGAGGTTTTCCAGGCCGTGGTAGATAGGTTGTCTGTAGAAGTCCAATCGGAGGTGTTGGAATCTGCAGCCCTAGAAAAAAAAAGGTCAGCGGGAAGACTCATTCGCCGCCCTTGCTGGGGATAAGGCGAACCCAGCGATTCAACCTTCAGTTGAACCGAAAAGGCGCTCATTCTGGGAGTATGTAAAGGTACGTAGAATATTCCTTATGAATTTTGTGTTTGCATAAGGACATCTAGATCTTGAAACTGATCTCCTTCCATGTCATAGGAAATGACCCGCATGGCGACCATGTCGATGGCTCTGGCGGATAGCATCGAGGCCGCATAAGAGGAAATGGGTCACCTGCAGTGGTAAGGAAAGCGTTTCTTCACTTGTTCGAATGCAAAACCCTATCTTGATAATCATCTCTTTTGTTACAGAGAAAATGCTTATTTGATGAAGAGCCTCGTTGATCGAGAAGACCAAGAGTTCCGAGCAACCTCCAAGATCTCATTCCTGGAGACCGAACTCCAGAATTTGCGGTCACAGCTCTCCTGTAAGCATGCTTCTGACTAGAGTGAATTGGTTTTGTCATATGAACTATTTGTAATGGCCTCTTGTCGCAGCCCAAGACGACCAAATAAGCCGGCTCGACAAGAGAAGACAAATCTGCAAACGACCATTGATTCTGTTCGCAGGGAGAACAGAGATTTGAGCACATCACTCTCATCCTGCAGCAGTGCTCAAGAAAACATCTTCGGGAAACTGAAGATGGTGGCCGTTCTACTGAGGGCTGATGTGGTCGAAACCACGGTGGACGACCTTAGCCTTAGCAACTGGAGCACACTAGTCGCAACACAGGCAGAGTCACTTCTCGAGTATCTTCTAGGAGATACTAGGCGACAGAAAGAGGCGATCAAGTCAAGAGTTCGATCAGCAGCCTCCGCCATCCTTTGCCGGCTTCGTCTTCGCCATGGCCTAGATCTTGATCTGAATCCAGCGGCGGAAGAGGCAGAGGTCGAGAGTGAAGACCAGCTTGGGGTTATCATGGAGGAGGTCAGACCTCTTGGAGAAAAACTCTTGAATGAGCTTGGCATGATGTAAATTCTTGCACCTGTACAAATACAATTTATACAATGCAAATGCATGCACTTTTTGTTTTAAAAGGAAGCACTTCTCTTTGTTTCATGTTGTGACCATATTCCCCTAGCCTCCGCCTGTGATTATGTATACTGAAGACTTAGTATTATGAGCACAGGAAAAATATATGTCTAACGACGACAAGGGGTACCCGACCAGGCTAATAATCATATTAAATACAATACCCAACCTTATTGCAAATCGGCAGCCACTCTGATGACCAAGGACATGCCAGCAAGCCCCGTGTGCGTTGAGAAACGGCTTATTGAGGGGTGTCTTGTCTGGAAGTGATCACGAGATCAGCCAGCGAATCCGATCAGGGTATTGTGGCAATATAACCATCGGCGACCAGCCCCCGAGCTAGACTCGTAACATACGGGCAAAAAAGGAATAATCCACATATGAAACAACTAAAAGCACCTATTTTGTTAAATCATGCTAATTGAGCGGGAAAAGGGATTGGACACTTACACGTAAAACTTGCGTAGTTGGTCGATGTTCCAACTATTAGATAAGATCTGACCATCCTCCATCGCTAACCGAGCTGATCTTGGTCACGGCACTGAGACCACAGTATAGGGGCCTTCCCACTGTGGGAAGAACTTGTTGCGACTAGATTGTTACATAAAACCAGATCGCCCACGTGAAGACTACGTACTCGCACCCTTTTGTTATGGTACTTGCGCAAGGCTTGCAAGTATACTGCGGACTTGACAGCTCGATCACGTCTTTCTTCTAGGAGGATGAGATCCTGTAATCGTTGCCCGTTCTGATCAACTTGTTCGAATTGACCTATTCGGACAAAACCAATACTGATTTCCATAGGTAACACAGCCTCAGCCCCGTATACCAGATGGAAAGGTGTCTCACTGGTGGCTCGACTAGAAGTAGTATGTAGTGCCCACAGAACGATGTAGAGCTCGTCTACCCAAGCCCCCGAACGTGTCTTAAGGCGATCAAAAACACGTTCTTTGATGCCCTATAATCTTTGCCCGTTGGCACGTTCAACGGCACCATTGCTCTACAGATGAGCTACAGAGGCAAAGCACACCTTGGTTCCGACCTGATCGCAGTAATCCAGAAAAAGAGCACGAGCGAACTGGGAACCGTTATCAGTGAAGAGACGATTTGGAACACCGAATCGAGTCACAATGTTCTTATGAAAGAACTTTTGTGCAGCAGCAGCGGTAATGTTGCGTGCTGGTTCGGCCTCAATCCACTTTGTAAACGTGTTAATGGCTACAAATAAGAACTTGCATCTATTGGCCACTTGTGGCATAGGACCGACAATGTCCATGCCCCAGACCACGAAGGGCCATGAAAGAGGAATGGTTTGTAGGGCATAGGCAGGTTGATGAACTTGTCTCGCATGAAACTGACACTGAGGACATGTCTTGACCATATTCTTGGCATCATCAAGTGCCGAAGGCCAGTAAAATCCTTGTCGGAAAGCCTTGCCGACTAGTATACGATATGACACGTGTGCACCGCATACACCGTCATGAATTTCTCTCAAGAGGGATTTACCTTCCTCTTGGGACACACAGCGCATAACTACTCCTTGAGTACCTTTTCTATACAAAACTCCTTCTATGAGCTTGTATAGACGCTCCTTTCGAACTAACCGATCGCTTTCAGTTTCATCCTCGGGCAAGGTCCCATGTTCGATATAGACCCTCAATGGATGGGTTCAATCTCGTTCCTGTCTGAGGTTGGTAATGCAGACTGTTACTGGATCATCCTCGACTGTAGTCATGATCGAGGGATGTTCCAAGTGTTCAACGAACACTCCTGCCAGAGCGGATGAGCGTGAGGACCCAATTTTGGATAATTGGTCTGCGAGAATGTTGTCCTTTCACGGGATGTATTGGACTTCGAAATGACTGAAGTGTATATCCAATCTCCTCACTTCCCCCAGGTAATGAGCCATTGTCTCATCGGAGGTACTGTACTCCTTGTTTACCTGGTTTACGACCAGCTGTGAGTCTCCCCTCACCACTAATCGACGGACTCCGAGGAATTTAGCTGTCCGGAGCCTTGCAAGAAGACCTTCATACTCTGCTGTGTTGTTGGTCGCAACAAAGTGTAGTTGGATGAAAAACTTCAGCTGTTCGCCCTGAGGCGTGACAAAGACCACTCCAGCCCCCGAGTGTTGAAAACTATGAGAGCCATCGAAGTACATTGTCCAGTGATCAGGGCATTCCAAATCTTCGGGCGCTCGCATGGGTCGCTCAGGATTAGTCCATTCGACCACGAAGTCGGCCAGGACCTGAGACTTGACAGCAGTGCTGGGTGTGAAACAGATGTCGAATGCTCCGAGTTCGACAGCCCATTTGGCAATCCAACCAGATTTTTCTCTGGATTGCGGACAATATCCCCCAATGGAAAAGATGAGGGCACTGTGATCTTATGTGCTTGGAATTAGTGCCGTAGCTTACGGGAAGCCATCAGTAGTGCGTAAAGTATCTTCTGGACCTCAGGGTATCGCTGCTTAGGAAGTACTTCACTTACATAGTAGACGGGTCTGCGCACACCTTCTCTATCAGCAATCAGAACAGCGCTGATCGCATGTGGTGTGGCCGCCAAGTAGAGAAGTAATGGTTCTCCTTTGTCGGGAGAAACCAAGACCGGCGGACTGGATAGATACGGTTTTACCTCCTGAAATGCCTTTTCGGCCTCATCGGACCATGTAAAATTGTGGTGTTTGCATAGTGCTTTGAACAACGGTAGTCCCCTTTCGCCTAGTCACGATATGAACCGGCTTAATACCGCTATGCGACCTGCTAGGCGCTGAACATCCTTGATGGTCGAGGGAGACCTCATCTGTTCGATAGCCCTGATCTTTTCAGGATTGACCTCGATTCCTCTGGAACAAACAAGAAAACCAAGAAGTTTTCCTGATGAAACCCCGAAAGAACATTTCTCCGGGTTTAATTTTATTCCATATCGATTTAAATTACAGAAGGTTTCAGCAAGATCATCTAAATGAGACGATATTTTTGAACTTTTTACAACCAGGTCATCTACGTAAGCTTCAAGATTACGCCCCATCTGGGAAAGAAAGGTCTTTTGCATCAAGCGCTGGTATGTGGTAGGTGCCGAACGGTGTGATGAAGGCAGTCTTCTCTTCATCTTCTTCTGCCATGCTAATTTGATGATATCCCGAGTAAGCGTCCAGGAAACTCATCAGTTCACAACCCGTAGTAGAATCCACCTACTAGTCGATGCGGGGAAGGGGAAGTCGTCCTTCGGACAGACAGTATTTAGGCTAGTGTAGTCGACGCACATGCGCCAATGGCCATTTGACTTGCGGACCATGACCAGATTTGCAAGCCACTCCAGATGATTGACCTCGCAAATAAATCTGGCCTTTTGGAGTTTATCCAACTCCTCTCGGATGGCTTCCTGTCGATCCACAGCAAAACACCTAAGCTTTTGCTTTATTGGTCGCTGTCTAGGTCGAATTGCTAACCTGTGCTCGATTACTTCCCTTGGGACACCGAGCATGTCGGATGGTTTCCACGCAAACACATCTGCGTTAGCCCAGAGGAAAGCAATGAGCTCGAGTTCTTATTTATCATCCAGGCCTGATCCAACCCGAATTGTCTTGGACGGATCATCTAGGTACAATGGAACCAGTTTGAGTGTTTCGTCTCGTCGAGGAGCGACTTTGATCCTATCAGTGGACACTGTGGCGATCTTGGTGTCTCAGAGGGGAAGTTGGTCCACCATCTCAAGGGATAGCTGATCACATGTCAATGCCACGTTGCGACTACCTCGGACCGAAAGAACAACCTTGGGGCCAGGAAACTTGCCGCACTAATAAGCATAGTGCGTAGCCATCATGAACTTAGCAAGAGTTGGCCTGCCAAAGATTGCGTTGTAAGCCGAATCACAATCAATTACATCAAAAGTAACTAATTCTGTTCGGAAGTTATTTGGTTCTCCCAGTGTAACCGATAGCACCTCCTATCCCAATGGCATATAGAGGGACTAGGAATTATCCCATAAAATGGATGGATTATGGGCTTGATTTTTGAACTAGGAATCTGCATCTCGTCGAGCACCTTGACCAATAAGATGTCCAAGGAACTACCTCCGTCGATCAGGACCCTTTCGACTCTCGCATTGCTAATAATCGGGGTAATGACCAGAAGTAGCCTCAATGGTCGAGTAAGCCCCGCAGGACAATCAGAGCGATCAAATGTCAAAGGTGTATCCGACCAACGGGGGTACTGAGGTTCACCGAGGGAAGTCTCCGTTTGGTTAACCTCTCGATAAAAGGCTTTAAATTGCCTCTTAGAAACAAAAGAGGAGGAACCTCCGAAAATAAGATTAACATGATTACGAGGTACCTAGTAAGACATCTCTTCGTCCCCATCGGCTTCTCTTAGCTCGCAAGCTTGTTCCTTAGTTGGTAAGGTCGGCATAGGTCCAATCCCCTGGTAGAAGTCATCCAACTGCTTCAACCAACTCCTGCAATTCTTGAGGTCGTGTCCTGCGGAGTTATGGAGCGGACACCATTTCTTGCCTTCCTGCGGGTTAGTCGGCTTCTCTGCCTGGTCGGCACAGCGACCACCAGAAGCAGTTTTATTTTTAAACGAATGTTTGTTACCTTTGGTCGATGGAGGCTTCTCTGCGACCGCGACCTCTCGGTACTGTCTGGATTGAGTTCTTTTTGATTTCTTCGACCTCCTACCTGATGAAGATTCTGGCTTCTTGCTTGAATCTTCCCTTTTCACGTCCTTGAGACCTGGTTGAGGTCGTAGGTTCCCCTTATCAACCATCCGATCCCATTCAACAGCCTCGGCTGCGTCGGAATATCGATCGGCCATATCAAAGAGATCGGCTACCGATCAGGGAGGATGGATGAGCAAATCTTTGGTGAATCTCCGATATCGAACGATGTGCTTAAACGCCTTGATAACGGAGCTATCAAATATGTTCAGGATGGTATTTCTCACCCTGACAAATCTCTTCACAAACTGACGAAGAGTTTCGGTCTAAGTTTGCCGTAGTCGATGGAGGTCGTCCTCTTTACTCGGCTTCTGATAACAATTTTGGAAATTGTTGAGGATGGCATCGCATAACATTTCCCAGTTATAGATTGAACCCTCTGGTTGATTAAATAACTAGGTTCTTGCCGGTCCTTTGAGGATTGTAGCTAGATAGTTGGCCATGACCCGGTCATCGCCGCCTGCTGCCTGAATGGCAATGTTGTAGATTTGGAGGAACTCGGATGGATTTTGAGTTCCATCAAACCTCTCTATGGCCCCTGGTTTAAACTTGTCTGGCCAAACGACCGCACGAAGGCCGGGCGAGAAAGCATAGCAACCAACATAAGGGCCGTGAATGGACCTGCGACTCTCGACCTGATCACGGGCAACCTCACGCAAAGGAGAGGTCACTCGCGGTCCCAAGCGAGAGTGGACAGGAATTCGTTGCCGAGCACGAGAATCTTCAGCCTGTCTGGCTTTGTCATGCTGAGACGGGATGGGTGGTGGATGATTACGTCTACCAGAACCAGAGTTAGAGTACTCTCAGTTATGGGAACGTGTCACTGACTAGGAAGAGGCCGTTGGGGTCGCCTCAGATGCGACCTCGTCCAACCACTCCGCCAGGATTTTGGCGAAAGCCGGTTTCTGCGCATCTGTGACCGTAGGAGGAAAATTACGCAGGACCTCCGCGATAGATCGAAGCCAGACATGCGTACTTCTCCTAGGGGCACCAGGTGTTACCATCTCTTCATCCACTGGGAAGCGCTCCGGGGGTAAAGACGGTGTACGGTCGCGTCTGCGACCACGTGATTGTCAGGAAGAACTCGGAGCAGCATCGTAACGAGCCTGCGCATTTTGAAGAGCCTCTAGGGTTGTTCTGCGAAGTTCGTTGTCTTGTTGCTCACGATCTTGATCTTCCTTTTGTTTGCATTCCTGTTCTTCCCTAGCAGCTCGTTGATCGGGAGTTTCTTCCGATAAGGCAGCGAACTGTCTAGGGAGCGAGGTCGCCGACGGAGAAAACATCTCCGTTTGTTCCGAGTGAGACTCGAAATTAAAGAGACGATGGAGATTATCAGGGTCAAACCTCCCCGGGCTAACCTCCTAATCAACATCGTTCTTACCCTCAGCAGGGTCGTACAATGGACCGGATTCAACCCCTAACGCATTAAGAACCTCAGTAGGCTCTATTTCTGCGCCGGTCGCCTCCTGGTCGATAGACATGACCTGAGTGGTCGAATCAACCTCCGGGACGTCTTCGCCTCCGGTTTCCTCCATCGGGATAGGATCATTAGGTGAAGGCATCGGGATGTGGGCATAATCCTCGAGATCAAAGTAGTTCTCGGAATCATATGCTCCAGACATGGTTCACCGAACCTCCGGAAGGAAATAAGGACGCCTTGAGAAAGGCCCCACGGTGGGCGCCAGCTGTCGACGATTCGGACTCGGGGTCCTTAGTCGAACTTATGCAGAATTTGTGAGTTGTGAGACCTTTCAGGGTGTCCCTCCGGGAAGGGATGATGAACCAAAGTCAGTTCGAGTACAGAGAAATTTATACAGGTTCGGGCCCTCGATGGTAGCAGTAATAGCGCTACGTCCTATTGGGATTTCACTATGTGTAAGAAAAAAATTACAAAGTTGTGGAAAAGATCATCACAGGCGAAGATCTTTTCCGTGTGATTATGCAAAACACAACTAAACTAGCCTATGGAAGCTTGTCGGTGTTAATTGTGTTGTCTCTTGTCAATGTGTTCTATCTCTCCCCACCTGGTGCATTTGTTCACTCTTTTATACTGGTCGAAAGGGTGCCAATGTACAACGGCTTCAAACGGTTGCTCAGGTGTAGTTTTGACAACCGCACTTAACTTCCACACAGGCTTAACACATGCAATTAGAGGAATAACCGCACATATTAACCTCCTGGTAGTTGTCTTCATACGTGGAAGAATCTTTGGGATACTTGGGATATGCTCGTTGCAGGGCATAAACAACCCCGCATTGTCCTAGTCGAGAGTAGTCAATGTCCTTCTGACCGCGCATCGTCCGCAATCACTTGACCGCGTATTGTCTGTCCGTGCATTGAGCTTCTGACCGCGCACTATCTGTGGCCTGATCGCGTAGGGCCTGCGACCATGTGTCCGCGCTTCCCAGGACAGCTGAGATCATATCAACGGACACTGACCTGGTTCAAATCTGTCTTGAACCAGACGTGCATTTATTCTGAACTAGCTTGGGTAACAATCCTCGTCAATGAGGTCGCATGCGAAGCGACCCCTACAGCCTCTTCCTGGTCGGTGATACGTTCCCATGAAAGAGAATATTCTCACTCTAGTTCTGGTAGACAGAATCGTTCACCACTAGCGCCATCTCGGAATGACAAAGCCAGACGGGCGGGAAATTCTCGTGATCGGGAACGAATGCCTGTCCACTCTTGCCTGGGACCACGCGTGGCCTCTCCTTCACATGAGGTCGCCTGAGGCGAGAACGAATGCCTGTCCACTCTTGCCTGGGACCACGCGTGGCCTCTCCTTCACATGAGGTCGCCTGAGATCAAGTCGAGAGTTGCAGATCCATCCATGGTCCTTATGTTGGTTGTAAAGCTTTCTCGCCCAGCCTTCGTGCGGTCGTTTGGCCAGACAAATTAAAATCAGGGGCCATAGAAAGATTTGACGGAACTCATAATCCATCCGAATTCCTTCAAATTTACATCACTGCTAGTCAGGCAGCGGGTGGCGATGACTGCGTCATGGCCAACTATTTGCCTACAGTCCTCGAGGGACCGGCAAGAACCTGGCTGTTCAATTAGCCCGAGGGTTCGATATATAACTGGAAAATGTTGTGCGATGCCATCCTCAACAATTTCCAAAATTGTTATCAGAAGCCGGGAAAAGAGGACGACCTCCATTGACTACGACAAACTTCGACCGAAACTCTTCGTCAGTTTGTCAAGAGATTTGTCGGGGTAAGAAATACCATCCCGAACATATCTGATAAGTCCATTATCAGGGCTTTTAAACACACTGTTTGATATCAGAGGTTCACCGAGGATTTGCTCATCCATCGCCCTCGATCTGATCGATATTCCGACGTGGCCGAGGCCATTGAGTGGAATCGGATGGTGGATAAAGGTAACTTACCGCCTCAACTAGGTGTCAAGGACGTGAAGAGGGAGGATTTGAACAAGAAGCCACAATCTTCATCAGGCGGGAAGTCAAAAAAATCGAAAAAGAGTCAATTTGGACAGTACCGAGAGGTCGCGGTCGCAGAGAAACCTCCACCGACCAAAGGTAACAAACCTTCGTTTAAAAATAAAACTGCTTCTGGTGGTCGCAGTGCCGACCAGCTAGAGAAGTCAACTAACCCACAGGAAGGCAAGAGATGGTGTCCACTCCACAACTCTGCAGGCCACGACCTCAAGAATTGCCAGAGTTGGTGGAAGCAGTTGGATGACTTCTACCAGGGGATCGGACCTATGCCGACCTTGCCACCAAAAGAACAAACTTGCGGGCTAAGAGACGCCTGCGGGGACGAAGAGATGTCCTACCAGGTACCTCATAATCATGTCAATGTTATTTTCTGAGGTTCCTCCTCTTTTTTTTCTAAATGACAATTTAAAGCCTTTTATCGAGAGGTGAACCAAGCGAAGACTCCCCTTGGTAAACCTCAATACCCCCGTTGGTCGGATACTCCTTTGACGTTTGATCGCTCTGATTGCCCCGCGGGGCTTACTCGACCATTGAGGCTACCTTTGGTCATAACCCCAATTATCCGCAATGCGAGAGTCGAAAGGGTCCTGATCGACGGAGGTAGTTCCTTGGACATTTTATTGGTCAAGGCACTCGACGAGATGCAAATTCCTCATTCGAAAGTCAAACCCATAACTCATCCGTTTTATGGGATAATTCCTGGTCCCTCTATGATGCCATTGGGACAGGTGGTGCTCCCGGTCACACTGGGTGAACCAGATAACTTCCGAACAGAATTGGTTACTTTTGATGTAATTGATTGTGATTCGGCTTATAATACAATCTTTGGCAGGCCAACTCCCGCTAAATTCATGATGGCGACGCACTATGCTTACTAGTGCGGCAAGTTGCTTGGCCCCAAGGGCGTTATTTCGGTCCGAGGCAGTCGCAACGTGGAATTGACGTATGATCGGTTATTCCTGGAGATGTTAGATCAGCTTCCCCTCCAAGAAGCCTAGATCGCCACAATGTCTACGGATACGATCAAAGCCGCTCCTCGACCAGATGAGACATTAAAATTGGTTCCGTTGTACCCGAATGATCCGTCCAAGACAATTCGGGTCGGATCAGGCCTGGATGACAAATAGGAACTCGAGCTCGTTACTTTCCTCCGAGCTAATGCAGATGTGTTTGCGTGGAAACCATCCGACATGCCAGGTGTCTCAAGGGAGGTAATTGAGCATAGGTTAGCAATTCGACCTGGACAGCGACCAATAAAGCAGAAGCTCAGGCGTTTTACTGTTGATCAACAGTAAGCCATCCAATTGGAGTTAGATCAACTCCAAAAGGCCAGGTTTATTCTCAAAGTCGATCACCCGGAATGGCTTGCAAATCCGGTCATGCTCCACAAGTCAAATGGCAAGTGGCGCATGTGCGTCGACTACACCAGCCTAAATAGTGCCTGTCCGAAGGATGACTTTCCCCTTCCCCGCATCAACCAGATGGTCGATTCTACTGCGGGTTGCGAACTGATGAGTTTCCTGGACGCTTACTCGGGATATCATCAAATTAGCATGGCAGAAGAAGTTGAAGAGAAGACTGCCTTCATCACACCATTCGGCACCTACTGCTACGTCAGAATGCCGTTTGGTCTCAAGAAAGCAAGTTCCACGTACCAGCGCTTGATGCAAAAGACCTTTCTTGCCCAGATGGGGCGTAATCTTGAAGCTTATGTAGACGACCTGGTTGTAAAAAGTTTAAAGAGTTTGTCTCATTTAGACGATCTTGCTGAAACCTTTTGTAATTTGAATCGATATGGAATAAAGTTAAACCTGGAGAAATGTTGTTTCGGGGTTTCATCTGGAAAACTGCTTGGTTTTCTTGTTTGTTCCAGTGGAATCGAGGTTAATCCTGAAAAAATTAGGGTTATCGAATAAATGAGGTCTCCCTCGACCATCAAGGATGTTCAGCTCCTAGCAAGTCGCATGGCGCCATTAAGCCCATTCATATCGCGACTAGGTGAAAAGGGACTACCTTTTTTCAAAGCTCTGTGCAAACACCACAATTTTACTTGGTTCGATGAGGCCAGGAAAGCATTTCAGGAGGTTAAAGCATATTTATCTAGTCCGCTGGTCTTGGTTTCTCCCAACAAAGAGGAACCATTACTCCTTTACTTGGCGGCCACACCTCACGCGGTCAGCGCTGTCCTGATCATAGAAAGAGAAGGTGTGCACAAACTTGTCTACTACGTAAGCGAAGTACTTCATGGTCCTAAGGAGAGATACCCTGAGGTCCAGAAGATACTTTACGCACTACTAATGGCTTCCCGTAAGCTACGACATTACCTCCAAGCACATAAGATCACAGTGCCCTC
Organism: Pharus latifolius; assembly: GCA_019359835.1. Classification (NCBI taxonomy): domain Eukaryota; kingdom Viridiplantae; phylum Streptophyta; class Magnoliopsida; order Poales; family Poaceae; genus Pharus; species Pharus latifolius. The sequence goes on from CM033324.1 coordinate 45,072,040, forward strand.
ATCTTTTCCTTTGGGGGACATTGTCCGGAATCTGGAGAAATCTGGTCAGATCCCCAAATGGGCCGTCGAACTCGGAGCATTCGACATCCATTTCACGCCTCGCACCACGGTCAAGTCTCAGGTCCTGGCCAACTTCGTGGTCGAATGGACTAATCCTGAGCTGCCCGTACAGGCACCTGAAGAATTGGAATGCCCCGATCACTGGACGATGTACTTTGATGGCTCTCGCAGTTTTCAACACTCGGGGGCTGGTGTGGTTTAGTCACGTCTCAGGGCGACCAACTGAAGTATGTCATTCAACTACACTTTGTTGGGACCAACAACGCAGTAGAGTATGAAGGTCTTATTGCAGGGCTCCGGGCAGCAAAATTCCTCAGAGTCCGTTGATTAGTGGTGAGGGGAGACTCATAGCTGGTCGTAAACCAGGTAAACAAGGAGTACAGCACCTCCGATGAGACAATGGCTCATTACCTGGGGGAAGTAAGGAGATTGAAAAAACACTTCAGTCATTTCGAAGTCCAATACATCCTGCGAAAGGACAACATTCTCGCAGACCAATTATCCAAAATTGGATCCTCACGCACATCCACTCCGGTAGGAGTGTTCGTCGAACACTTGGAACATCCGTTGATCATGACTACGGTCGAGGATGATCCAGTAACAGTCTGCGTTACCAACCTCGGACAGGAATGAGATTGGACCCATCCATTGAGGGTCTATCTCGAACACGGGACCTTGCCCGAGGATGAAACCGAGAGCGATCGGTTAGTTTGAAAAGCGCATCTATACAAACTTATAGATGGAGTTTTGAATAGAAAAGGTACTCAAGGAGTATTCATGCACTGTGTGTCCCAAGAGGAAGGTAAATCCCTCTTGAAAGAAATTCATGACGGTGTATGTGGTGCACATGCGTCATTCTGAACACTGGTCGGGAAGGTTTTCCGACAAGGATTTTACTGGCCTTCGGCATTTGATGATGCCAAGAATATGGTCAAGACATGTCCTCAATGTCAATTTCATGCAAGACAGGTCCATCAGCCGGCCTACGCTCTGCAAACTATCCCTCTATCATGGCCCTTCGCGGTTTGGGGATAGATATTGTTGGTCCTATGCCACAAGCGGTCAATGGATACAAGTTCTTGTTCGTAGCTATTGACACGTTTACAAAGTGGATTGAGACCAAACCAGTATGCAATATTATTACGGCTGCTGCACAAAAGTTCTTCTATAAGAACATTGTAACTCGATTTGGTGTTCCAAATCGTCTCATCACAGATAATGGTTCCCAGTTCGCTAGGAGTCTCTTTCTGGACTATTGCGACAACATTGGAACCAAGGTGTGCTTTGCCTCTGTAGCTCATCCGTAGAGCAATGGTTCCGTCGAACGTGCCAATGGGAAAATATTGCAGGGCATCAAAAAGCACGTCTTTGATCGCCTTAAGACACGCTCGGGGACTTGGGTAGATGAGCTCTATACCATTCTATAGGCACTACGCACTATTTCTAGTCGAGCCACCGGTGAGACACCTTTCCATCTGGTATACGGAGCCAAGGTTGTGTTACCCAAGGAAATTAGTATTGGTTCTGTTCGAACAGATCAATTCGAAAAAGTCAATTAGAGTGGACAATGATTACAAGATCTAATCCTCCTAGAAGAAAAGCGTGATTGAGCTCTGGTCAAGTCCGCGGTGTATTTGCAAACTTTGCGCAAATACCATAACAAAAGGGTGCGACCACGTAGCCTTCACGTGGGTGATATGGTTTTACGTAAAATACAGAACCAATCTAATCGCAACAAATTTTCCCCTCAATGGGAAGGTCCCTACACTGTTGTCTCGGTACCGCGACCAGGATCGGCTCAATTAGCGATGGAGGATGGTCGAATCTTATCCAATACCTGGAACATCAATCAACTGCGCAAGTTTTACGTGTAAGCTACCAAACTCTTTTCCTTTTCAATTAGCATGATTTAACAAAATCAGTACTTTTAGTTGTTTCATGTGATAATTATTCCTTGTGCCCGTATGTTACGAGTCTAACTCGGGGGCTGGTCACCGATAATTGTATCACTATAATACCTTGATCGGATTCGCTGGCCGATCTCGTGATCACTTCCAGACAAGACACCCCTCAATAAGCCGTTTCTCAACGCACACGGGGCTTGCTGGCATGTCCCTGGTCATCAAAGTGGCTGTCGGTTTGCAATAAGGTCGGGTGTTGTATTGAACACGATTATCGGTCTGGTCGGATATTCCTAGTCATCTTTACACACATATTCTTCCTGTGCTTATGATACTAAGTCTTCAGTATACATAATCTCAGGAGGGGGCTAGGGGAATATGGTCGCAACATGAAACAAAAAGAAGTGCTTTTCTTTCAAAAATCAAGGCATGCATATGCATTGTATAGTTATATCTGTACAGGTACAGAATTTACAATAGGCCAAGCTCTTTCAAGAGATCTTCTACTATAGGTTTGACTTCCTCCATTATGACCTCAAGCTGGTCTTCACTCTCGATCTCTGCTTCTCCCACCACTGGTTTTAGATCAAGATCTGGGCCATGGTGAAGACGAGCCGGCAGAGGATGGCGGAGGCTGCTGATCGCACTCTTGCCTTGATCGCCTCTGTCTGCCGCCTTGTATCTTCAGGAAGATACTCGAGGAGTGACTCTGCTAGGGTCGCGACCAGTGTGGTCCAGTCGCTGAGGCTGAGGTCGTCCTTTTCGGTTTCGACCACATCAGCTCTTAGCAAACCGGCCACCATCTTCAGTTTTTCAAAGATGTCTTGTTGAATGCTGCTGCAGGCTGAGAGTGATAATGTCAGGTCAATCACTATAAGATAGCACTTCAATGCTAGCAGTAAAGCAGCTGGCAAAAGCTAGTATTCCCAGCACTTTAGCTGCTGGGAATAAGGTTTGCTATAGCTGGGTGAAAAGGTGCTGCGAAAAGTTTTTCCCAGCTGTAATTTTTTTCTCAGCTGTAGGTCCAATTGCAAAGAGTATTCCCAGCTGTAGGCCGCTTGGAAAGTTTGAACTTTTCCTACCTTTATGTCCACTTTTAATATATTATTCCAAGCTGTATAACTATTTGGAATATTTTTTTCCCAGCTGTACATCCAGTGGCAAAGAGTATTCCCAACTGTAGACCGCTTGGAATGTTTAAACTTTTCCCACCTGTATGTCCACTTGTAATATATTATTCCAAGCTGTATAACTATTTGGAATATTTTTCCCAGCTGTACGTCCAGTGGCAAAGAGTATTCCCAGTTGTAGGTCGCTTGGAAAGTTTGAACTTTTCTCACCTGTTTGTCTACTTGTAATATATTATTCCAAGCTGTATAACTATTTGGAATATTTTTTCTAAACTGTATGTCTAATGGCAAAGAGTATTCCCAGCTGTAGACCGCTTGGAAAATTTGAACTTTCCCACCTGTGTGTCCACTTGTAATATATTATTCCAAGCTGTATAACTATTTGGAATATTTTTTCCCAGCTCTATGTCCAATGGCAAAGAGTATTCCCAGCTGTAGACCGTTCGGAAAATTTGAATTTTCCCACCTATATGTCCACTTCTAATATATTATTCTAAGCTGTACAACTATTTGGATATTTTTCTCAGCTGTAAGTCCAATGGCAAAGAGTATTCCCAGCTGTAGGTCACTTGAAAAGTTTGAATTTTTCCCACCTGTATGTCCACTTCTAATACATTATTTCAAGCTTTACAACTATTCGAAATAAATCATTACCAGTTGATCTGTCATTGAGAATTTATACTTTCAAATTTAAATATGTGAATTATTTGTAGTAAATTTACCGCTGGGAATTGTACCAATAATTAATTTTAAATATATATATTTTTAATAATAAGGCAACAATATTACAACTAAAACTATAATATGCACTATCCTAACAGAAATCACACTATATTTTGCAATAAAATTATCAAAAATGGATAAATGGCACAATTATATATTATATTGAATTCTTTGTTTTATATAGCCATTGACAAGATTCGTAATGGTTACAAATTATTCAATCAACAAAACCAACCAAAATAGGTATAGTACCTCTGAAATAATTGCGAGCAAAATATCACTTAAGAATTCTTTACACCAAATGTATGCCTATATATAATATTCTTAACTCTATATATTTTGTCCAACTATAACTATCAAAAGTAAAATATTCCACTTTCAAACTCCTCTTATGACATAAAATATCTTCATCACTTCATATGCTATTAACACCTTATTGTTAACCACCTGCATAAGAAAAGATATCGATTACAATAGCCTTGAGATAAATATATACAAATCAATAACTTTTGCTTTAAGTAACATATAGAACATATGATAATTGTAATAAAAGATGGTTGATTGATTGTTGTATAACAAGTACAAGTTGTTGCTTATGCGGATGAGAAAATTGTGTTGGCTGTGATATGACTTGCAGACACTTGATAAAAAAAATTAATCATATGAAAGTGAGCTGCTAGTTTAAGGCACAATTAACATACACTTAATATTTAGAAAATGAATAACATGTGGATTGTGTTAATAACACCTCACCTGTAATAAAAGTATTAAGTATTTCCACTTAGTTTCAACTAATTTTCTTGTCCCTTTCACCTGTAAGCATTGCTTTATTAATAACAAAACAAGACAAACTAAAAAATAGTAACTAACCAAGTAAATAACAGGTTAGAATAGAGGTGGGTCTCTAGTATAGTAGTAAAGTCACTAGGTGGCAAGTTAGAGGTTTTGAGTTCGACTCCCCACCTCTACCATTTATTCATGTAGGACCGAATCAGCAGTACCCTATAGTCTCTCTCAAAAAAATAATAGGTTAGAATTATATATATCTAGAACACGAGAAGAACCACCACCTATTATAGTATCATCTTAAACCTACAACTAAAAGTTCACAATTTGTTTACTTGGATGGTATTGGTAAGTAAATAAGAGTGATTAAACTAGATAGAATAGATTATTTTTTCACGTGGCCGTGAAATTGATCGTCCAAGCGGATCAGACATTTTTCTAACATTCCCATATGGACGTAATAATGGAGCATCTCTTTTCAACACAGTTCATAACCGCCTCACAACACTTAGGGCCAAGAGGTATGTCACCAACTATTACACTTCAAGACACCCTTTGAAGTGTACCCTTAGCAACAGGAACATATGGCCTCATAAAAGAAATCAAAATAACCTCTTTTCCTCCCTAAAGATCAAATAGAATTGCATATAAGCTCAATGGCTAGTTCTGGCTTGTTGGCATATGTCTCCACAATTGTTTTCTAAAAATTAGATAAAGCCCATATTTTTATATGTGTTTACATTTGATCCTTGATTATAAATGCACGTAACCCTTCAATGACACTTATAATTATGTCTTTAGCTCCTTTTTCTGTAACTCCATTTTTATGGGTATGTGCTTTGATAAAAACTTCTTGTTTAGCGAGCATATAACCCAGTTCTTTGGACTGCACTTCCATTAATATTGACAATTAGTTATCTAAAGAAAGTAGAAATAAATATGAAGACATTTAATACCATATCATATGCAATCCGAGCAAGTATATAAGCACAAACACAATCACATAACTAGGAGTGTAAAAGTGGTTTCAAATTCATGCAGAAGCACCAACACCACAATGGATCTAATCTACAGATTCTATAGGAGTATATATATATATATATATATATATATATATATATATATATATATATACACATAACTAGAAGTGTTTCCAATATATATTTCAAATCTATATACTAAAATTATACAAAATTTACCGATGTCTAGCTATACTGATGTCTAGCTAAAGAGATAGATTAAAAAAATTGTACAATAGTTATGACTATATTACAGAGACTACTATTTTTGTGTTTAGTGGTTCCATTGTATAACACTTATCAATCAAATGGCATGCATGCCTTTTAGAGTACAATGATTGGCTTTGTCTAGAGCCTTCTGGACATATAAAACTCTTTAAGAATAATCAGTGATGGAAACTACTCAAAATATAGACACTGTTAGTTTGCACATTATCCATGCTCAAATCCCATGTTCTTTTGGACCATGTGCACCAACTAATATAGAATTCACTTTATTGTTGATAACTTGAGTCCTTGTACTTTATTACTTTGGTCAAAATAGTCCTGAACATTCATCCACCTATGCAACATGGCAATAAAAGAGCCTGTTAACAAGAATTTGATCAGTATAATACTAGAAAGTACAGAAATTTGGTGTTACAATTTGAATTCATAAATATCATCTCTAAATAATACTACCTGATTGCATACAAACAAGAATCATACAGCAACAAACTCCAAGTTGGAAGTCCCTAAATATCATATCTATATAATACTACCTGATTGCATACAGGTAAGAATCATACGGACAAGAATCATACAACACAAACAAGAATCATACAGCTATAAAAATAATACTAATATTACCTGATTGCAAAATTCAAACATAGTTGATTTTGGAAACAATATGTAGCAAATGACAAGATCCAAACTCTTGTTTGAGTTGATTCATGTCGGGTTTAGATGTACCTGCACCGAAGTACTAACATCCTGTGAAATACCAGTAACTTAGTGAGTTTGGAATCTAAACCTTTAATATTACCTGATTGCAAAATTCAAACACAGTTGATTCTGGAAACAATATGTAGCAAATGACAAGATCCAAACTCTTGTTTGAGTTGATTCATGTCGGGTTTAGATGTACCTGCACCGAAGTACTAACATCCTGTGAAATACTAGTAACTTAGTGAATTTGGAATCTAAACCTCTAATTAAATCTCTCCATAGGGATCATTGGCTACTATCAGGTAGTACAACTCTATAGTCTATACTGGGTGGCTTTAAGCTGAAACAAAAATGAGCTGCAAAAAACTTTCTCCTATATGTAAGTTGTGATCTAGTTAGAAGATGCACAAAACTTTCTCCTGCATGTATGTAAGTTGTGATATAGATGGTACTCAGAATCCTGTCTACTCCATGTGACCGCAGGAAATGTTGTCCGAGCTGCTGTCGAGTGTCAAACCATTGCACTTGGCCACCAGTTCCTCCTTTACAGTCTGCAAATGGAGTTAAGGAATTGTTAGTAAAAAGAATTGGAACTATCACACAATACCAGGAACACCATTGAGTTTACCATGTATATTTGAAGCAAAAGTCCACCACCAGTATGCTTCACTCTTGAATAGTTGTCATAAGTTTGCATCATAGGAGCTTTAATGGCCTGCGACAAAAACCAGACAACAGAATCAAGAACATCACAGAATAGTTTTTGCAAGACTCACCAAAGAAACTAAATTTAAGCCACCTAAGCCAACGAAAGATGAAAGCAAAGTGCACGATAGCAGCAGCTGCTTTTACTAACCATAATCACATATTGGTTATATATATATAATTATAAGCAATACCGAAGTGCTGGTGACCAATTGCACAGGGCACAAAAATTTGAATGCCAAACAAGAAGCAACAAATACCATGTGATAAGTGATAGAAATCTAACAGTACTAGTAATATCACCTGGCAATACACTGCAATACTGTTATTTCTGTGTGAAGTTTTTCTCCAACAAAAAGTAGTACTTGCAAACAGAGCTTGGGCAAAGACCTTGGAGATAGTAGGACACGGCGATCTCCTACAAAGAGTTCATTGGTTATGTTGAAAAATCTACTCTTAAAAGCCATACTAAACCTACTCTAATACCAAATGTTGGATCAATGGTTGCTCGAGAGTGGATTAGCCAAATTTGTGCTAAGAATTATTGAAAGCAATTCAAATTCTTTTACTTTCTGATTTTTTGTTTATGTGAAGGTTTGCAGTTGCTTGTCGAGGGAGGATGCACATTCTAAAGGTGGTCTATCCATAGTCTTGAAGTATTATTTCCACAAGAAATTCAGCAAAAATACTACAGTTAAAGCCGGGAATACATATAAGCATGCACTGTTGCAATTATACAAATACAAACATGTGCATTTGCTGATGCAGACACAAGCACATAAGCATGCTTCAGAACCAGAAAACTACACACACAAATATACATGGAAGAGATGGATTGGAATATTTATGTATAGGCATGTACATTAACATACATATTATGAAGCGAAAGCCATCATAAAGAGAACTATATCTAAATTCGTGATTGAGATAGCATATGAATATACATTTTGCAAAAGAAAATATAAGAGAGAGTTTTGCTGACAATACTACTCAATAAAGATCAGTGTAATTGTGGCAAAGGAACTCCTATCCCACTTTTCACCCTATTTGATTAGAAATGATTTGAGTACTTGATTTACACTACAATTTTTCATATGGTAGAGGCACAACAGGCAAAACTGAAAATTCAGAGGGAAACCATCGATGCATTTTGTAATGAGAATTGAACCTAACACTGGATGGTGAGCTATTTTTTTGAACTTTCAATCACCTGTATTTAAGAGGGTACCATCCGAATCAAGAACAACATGGGAAACTTGTAGAGTAATGGGACTGGATGTTGACATCTCCAAGATTGGTGGGAGCTCAATGCAGCAAGACACAGGTCATTTAGCTAGTCAAACCTGACAAAGAACAGAAGAATTCAAGCATACACCAACATATTGATTCCAAACTAACTAATAGTATATCCGAAATATGCTTAGTAACCCATACAAGATAACATAGCATTCGACCATGCTACTTTATCCTAAAAACTATATCTGAAATATGCTTCACGCTAGCTTGCAAGAAATAAACAGATTCCAAACTGACTAATGCTATTGGCCACTCTAAATAAAGCACAAATGTTTCATTCAAGGTGATAGATGGGTTGAAATAATGAAAGAATTCCTCATATGTAATATTGCTACTTCATCCTAAAATTACAGCTTACAGATTGAAGGAAAAGAACTAAAGAGTGATATCCCATAACAAAATTGCCCACATATTAAACTCTTCTCTTGTTAGAGGGAGCCAAAGTTAAATCAATACACAAGAAAACATTACAAAAACAAACTTGCCTGGTGACTAATCCACCAAATTTCTAGAATTAGCATAATACATCACAATAGATCGATGCCGCCACCAACAAAGAAGACGCAATGATGAAGCGGTGTAGTGGAGGGTGGAGATCGTCGAGAATTACAACGTGTAGAAAGAGGAGTGGATCACACAACTTTGCTTGTGTGGATGAGGAAGTAGCCGTGGGGCGTGACGCAACTGTAGAATAGGTCCACCACCGCCCGTGAGCGGCTGTGGCACCAACCCTCGCCCCCCTCTACCCCTCTGCCGCATTGGACCTCGCTGGCTCCTCTACCACGCGGGGCCTGCAGATCTGCCGTTATGCCTCTGCCCTCCGCCGCACGCCACTGCCGCTAGGGTTTTGAGGTGGGGGTGCGGTGCGGAATTGGTGGGGGATCGGTGGGAGTGCAGAAGTGGGGTGTGGTAGGGGATCGGTGGGAGAGAGGTGGGGTGTCGGCCAGCGGTGGGGGAGAGGCGCCGTGACGAGGAGATTTTGGTGGGGAGGGACGAAGCCTTTGCGGTGGTGGAAGGCACAGTGATTGGAGGAGAAGGTTTCTATTACTGGGCGCAAAAAAATAATAAATCTGTTAATATTTTTCTGTTATTTTCTGCTAAAAACTTTCCCTCTCAAAATAATAATTTTGTTATTTTCTGCTGAAAATTTTTAGTTTCGCACACAAAAAAATATTATTTATTCCTAGCAGTAGATCTACTAAAATTAATAAATTTTCCCAACTGACACATTGGTGCAAAATCAAAATTATATTTTCACCTGTAGAACCACTAGTAAAAAAAAGTTTTTCCCAGCGTAAAAAATATTGCCAGCTATTCCACAGATCCTATATATCTTTTTCCAAACTGATCTACAGCTTGCTATATATTATTTATTCCTAGATGTAGATCTGCTAAAAATAATTACTTTTCTCAACTGACACATCGGTGAAAAATCAAAATTATATTTTCATTTGCAGGACCACTGGGAAAAAAAGCAGTTTTACAGCTTGCGCTGGCCTACTGTGTTGTAGTGAATGTTCTCTTTGCAGACAGAATCAATGGTCGCCTGGAGATCCTTGTTCTCTTGGCAGAGCTGGCTTATTTGGTCCTCTCGTGCTGGAATTAGAAACCATCACAAACAGTCCACATGACAAATTAATTTATCCTGGTCGGAAGTATACTTACAGGAGAGTTGCGACCACAATTTTTGGAGTTGAGTCTCCAGGAAAGAAATCTTGGCAGCTGCCCTGAACTCCTGGCTTTCCCGATCAATGAGGCTCTTGATCAGAAAGGCATTTTCTTTGTGACAAAAGAGACAATTGTCAAAATAGGACTAACATTCTGGCAGTTGAAGAAACATCTTCCTTACCGCTGCAGGCGACTCATTTCCTGTTCGCGACCTCGATACGATTCGCTACGGCCATCGACTTGGTCGCCATACGAGTCAGTTCCTATGACATGGAAGGGAATTAGTTTCAAAGCCTGGATATTCCTATGCAAACTTAAAAATCACAAGAGGGGTTCGGCATACCTCAACATACTCGCTGAACGAGTCACTTTCAGGTTCAGCCAAAGGTTGAGTCTCTAAACTCGCCTTGTCCCCAGTAGGAGCAGCAGATGAGTTTGCCTGTTGAGCCTCCTCCATAACTGGGGTCGCAGATTCCAATCTCTGCGATTGGACTTCTGCAGCCATCCCATCTATAATGCCACGAAGAACTTCCTCGGCCCTGGGGATGGAACATTGCTCCCCTGTGACCTCGGTAGCAGGGGAAGCTTCAACACTTGTAGAGGTCACTGGGGGGCCTGGCGCTTCATCTTTGGGCCTAAGCAAATGAGGGAAATCATCGGTTAGAATCTCTTCAGTCGATCACTTCAATACGACCCTATTCAAACGGGAGAGGTTCTTACCTTACTCGAAACCCTGCCCATTTTTGGGATTTCAAGGGTGGTTCCCAGGGAAAAGAGGACAGTCATCATCTGTCCTGGGCTTCCTCTTCCTAAATAGGACCTTGTCCTTTTCTCCCTGCGTGTATGCAAATCTATAAGAACACACATGAGGAATGATGAAAACTGAGGCTGCAAGGGTCCTTACTGGGGTAACTTCTTCAGTCGGTAGGGGTAAAGCCATTGGTCCTGAAGTCTCCTAGTCCAGAGGCACTGGGACTTCATCCGTGACCATGAGGTTGGTAGTGGTCACGCGGTCTTGTTCAGTTATTCCCACTCTTGTTAGCAGGAGTGGAGTGCTCACCGCCCCAGGACTGGCAGGAGTCGTTTCGCGGTGGATGACGGGAATGTCGTCTTCCTCTTCCTGTATGAGCATAACTCAATGGATGTGTACAGATGAATGAAAACATTCAGGATTGTGAGAAATCTTACCACAATCGCCCGTTCTATCAGAAGGGTGGTGTTGCAAGCCCTGAAGCTTCATAAGCTTCAGGCACTAGGGTTTCACCTGTAACCACAGGATTATCAGTGGTCACGGGGCCCATTGTAGTCATCTCTGTCCTTGCGATCAGAGACAAGACCTCGCTGGTTTGAGGAGTGATCGCCTTCCTCTTGCGGCGAACCAGAGGAATGGCACCCTCCTCGTCCTCGCTCCCTTCACCCTGTACGACGAAGAAGTAATTTCTACTCGTACCTGGGGTTACAGGAGGCACTGAATATCTTACCACAGTCCTCTTCGCGGTAAGGGGTTTCTTCTGTGAAGAAGCCTCTCCCAGAATCTTCTTGGACTTCTTGGGAGCAGGTTCCTTCGCCACGCGCTTCGAAGAGGTCCTCTTCACCCTCTTCGCAGTTGGTCTCCCCGAGGGACCAACGTCCTCGCTTGGGCGCAACACCTCGGCAAACTTTCCTAGAAGCTACGTCGTTCCAAATGTTCTTGTTAATACAGGACAAGCGAATGGTCTACAACAGAGCTTGTTAAGAAAGACCATACCTTTCGGCGCTCCTGTTTGAGATCGTTACCGGCATTGATTAAGCTTTGGGGGTGAGGCGATCCCTTGGCTCCCTCAACAGTGGCACTGTACCCCTTGAGGAGACAATTTGTCCGTTTTTCAATCTTTGACAAAGGTAGAGCTGCGTCGCAAACAAGCATGTTCACAAATATGACATTTTTCAGTAAAAATGTATGTTTTATTGACTATAAGACATACCGTTATTATAGTCCAAGGTACTATCCGCCATAGACTGGATTTTCCAAGACGGATGAGCTCTTTCACGCAGCGGGCTTATCCGGTTCTTCACAAAGTCGCGTATGATGTCGCGCACAGTCTGTCCTTGCTGGACTAAGTGAAGAATAACTTGGGCCTGCTTCTTCTGCTTTGCGCTCAGAGCAGGAAGGGAGTCCAACTCGCTGGCCTTCTCCGATCAGGAGTTTTCGAACCACAGTCCGCTCTCCAACGGAGGGGTGCAGTAGAACCATTTCTGGTACCACCCATATACAGAGTCCCGGAGGGGTGGGAAGGGGTACTCTTTCTTCTCCCTTATTTGGAAGTAGATGCAGCCGAGGGCATTGGCGCTCTTCGACCATGCCGAGAAGTAGAAACGTCAGAAGCGCTCCACGCTCGGAAGCACTTCGATGAAGGCTTCGCACAGGTGTTGAAAGATCACCAAGATAAGAACAGCATTTGGGTGGAGATTCACTAACTCCAACCCATAATGCTCCAAGATTCCCTTCAAGAACTGGCTCTCTGGGAATCGAAACCCGCAGCGCAGGTATTCCTCAAAGACCACCAACTCGCACTCTTGGACGATTGGGGTTTCTTGATCTTTCTCCGCGGGCCGCTAGTTGATCAGCAGCCGCGGAGGGAGAATCTCTTCCTTCTCAAGGGCCACCAGGCTTTCTTCAGTATGGTGGATAGATCGACTCCAGGATGCCATTGCTTTCGAAAGATTGAGAAGAAAGGTGGTGACTTCGGAGGCGATGGAAATTAGGAATGCAAAAGAGGGTTTTGTGCGGCGAGAAACTCTAAGGAAAATGAAGGGTTTCTGGTTGTGTGGCTTCCTCAGGAAGCTACCTTCTTCTTTTATATGCCCGAGGCAACCCTTCATTGAATACTTTATTAATTTTCCATAATGGGTGCCATCTCTCTGGAAACCCGTTATGCACTCCCTACTGTGAATCCGAAACAAAATATATTTCTATAATTTTCATTTCGAATTCGGGGGCTAGGGTGCACACAAAAACATGAAAAATTTGCAAAGATTTTTGGAGGAAGTGATCCTTTATGTCTTTTGTAAGCTAATTTTTATGTGTTGATCACAATGCATTTCTGTGATCGCCTCAAGATTTGCATGTTGATCGCAATGCAATTCTGTGATCACTGCAGGTAGGTAATCGCAAAATACACGATTATCATCGAATCAAAGCATTATCTTTTTATCGCGGCTTTGGTTCTGATCGCGGTTTTAGTTCTGATCGCAATAAAAGTGTTGGTCGCGATATAACATATTAATGCGTTTCTGATCGATTTACCTACGTATGTTTGGTCGTGAAGACATTCCTTAAGACCATGTTTTTGCACAGAGATTGTGAAGAGTTTTTATTTGGGATTATAAGTCTTGCATAATCCTTCTTAAAAAATCGAGGTATGAAAGGAAAAGGAAATTTTTATTTCTGGCAATCCTTGCATACAAAAGGTATACAGGCGACCAGAGCATCGACCTAATCCGAGAGGAGTTTACAAAGTTCTCCTAGGAACATATTAGCATCAGTGGGATCAACACTGGCTGCCCCTAGAGAATTAGCAACTACTCTAAGTCTATCTACATCATCCCGAATCAAAGAAGCACTACTATTCCTAATCGTATCGGAGAGTTCTTGCAACTGCCGAGCATAGTCCCTCTCCAAGCGGAATTGGTGCGCCTCTTCGCGGGATCTGTCAAAACATTCTGCCAGGTGCAGAATGGCCGAAGACATCTCTTCGGTCTTCTTCTCCAGAACCTCTTTCTCCTTCTGGAGAGTTTGTTCGAGGGAAAGAGGTTGGATTTCATCAGGCTGGTCGCTGGGGGCTCCAGAAATTTTCGTCTCCTATGCATAAATGTGTTAGTTTTACAAGATAAAACGACCAGTAGAAGAGATGAAAATAATTACCAATCCTCGCAAGTGAGAGGATGAAGTATTTCCCCTAGAAAGTAGATCACCCAACAAAAGTTGGGGACCATCAGGTCGTGGAAGTGCAACTTTCCCACGTGAAAATTGATCACCCAACAAAAGCTGAGGTATCATTTGGTCGCAGGAATGCAACCTTCCTACCAGAAAATTGATAACCCATCAAAAGATGGGGATCGCTTGATCTCCATGGAGAAAACTGATCAGAAGAAGGAGAAAGCTTTAAAGGATTATTATGGACCTCCAAAGGTGGAGATGAAGGTTCGACCTTCCGAGTTGCATGGACAGGGATAACTATATGGGCCAAAGGAAGAGAGAGCAATGATGCATCCCCAACCTTTGTACCACTGGAGGATCCCTCGTCAACCTTGGGTTTCTTCCCTGGAGGAACCAGCTCTTCGGTTACCTGTGAATTTCCAAAACATATTTTGGAAATGATCAGAATATAAGATGGCAACTTGAACCAAAAGTTCCAAAGAAGACCTACCTTCTGGAAGTTCTGGTTGAGTTCGAGTGTCACTTCTTCTTCATCACTCTCAATCTCAATGATGTTCTTGGAATTCTGATCTGCCATTGAGATGAAAACAGAAGAGAAGGAAGGATAGCTATGGAAAGGACTTAGCCGAGAAAAAAGACTTGTGAAGTTTTAGGGCTAAGAGGCTTCAGTATTTATAGCTCCCAGGGGTGACGGTTCATTTTTCGAATGCCTCGAGCTCTTAAAACACATTTACAGTTTTATCTCTGGTTAAAAGACAATTCCGCGGTGCTATCATTACCTGTCAAAGACAACCTAGAGTCTGTCTTGGGAAATAAACCACCACACTTAGTGCGCCACTAAGTGGAGAAGTTGAAGCGTCGGGTCACTTATTCGATGTAAGATTTAAATTTGAAGTAAATATGTCCCTTTGTTTTCTTCAAATTTGGGGGCTAGCTGACGAGGATTTTTACCCGAGCTAGTTCGGAGTAATGTGCATCTGGTTTAAGACAACTTCGAACCAGACAAGTGTCCGAAGGTCCGTTGCTATGACTCAGACGACCTGAGAAGCATAGACACATGGTCGCAGGTTTTGCGCAATCATGAGATCGCAGGCAGTGCGTGGTCAGGAGGCCGTAGAACGTGCGCGGTCAGGAAGTTGCAGACAGTGCGCGGTCAGGAGATCGTAGACGTTGCACGGTTAGAAGACCGTAGATGATACGCGGTCAGAAGGTTGTTGACACCTGGGTTTGGCCATGTCCGGGCAGCAGTGTCGGGACGTCCGCGCTTCGGAGGGGTGGCGCCGGGTCACTGGGACCGGCGTCACCGGGAAGGGTGCGAGCCCTCATTCTTGGGGGAGCCATGGCGATTCGTCACGAGTCCCCACGGTCGGCGCCAACTATCATGGTATTGCAAATACCCCGGTAGGTTTTGTTGAAGTCCCTAGTGAAGAAAAGACGACGTGAGCTGACAAACGCAGGAAATGACATGAAGATTTATACAGGTTCGGGCCTCAGTGGAGACCCTAGTCCTGTCGACGTGCTCCAAACTAGAGTTGGCTAGGGGAGCTCTCTCGGGGAGAGATGGCTCCAAAGCACGCCCGTTTTGTTGTGTATTGGAGGCAAAATGAGTTCTTGTCTTTACATGAGTGGTTACAAGGGCTTATATAGGCCCAAAAGATGCAAACAGACTAAATTTCCCCGCCCGCAGCCATTGGATCGAGGGGCACTAGCGTCCTTCTCTCGGCCAAGGGGCTCAGATGCTTCACAGGTGTCCCCGCCAGTTTCCGAGGTGCTTCATGTGACCCTCACATGACCTAGCACCGGGGGTCCTTGTCTTTGGGAAAATGACGGCGCCCGGAACAAACCACCAGGGGGCCTTGTCCCCAGGCAAAAGGCAGCACCCGAGACAAGCCACCGGGGGGGCCTTGTCCCCGGGCAAAAGGTGGCGCCCCGGACAAGCCACCGGGGGGCCTTGTCCCCGGGCAAAAGGCGGCACCCCAGACAAGCCACAGGGGGGCCTTGCCCCCGGGCAAAAGGCGGCGCCCGGGACAAGCCACTGGGGGGCCTTGTTCCTGGGCAAATGGCGGTGCCCGGGACAAGCCACCGGCGGGGGCCTTGTCCCCGGGCAAAATGGCGGCGCCCGAGAAAAGTCGCCGGGAGTCTTGCCTCTCACCTGGACTTGATCCCGCGGAGATTTCCCCCAACAGCGCATTAGTAAGACCAAATGGCATGACCAACCATTCATATAGCCCAAATTTAGTCTTAAAAGCAGTTTTCCATTCGTCACCTAGTTTCACTCTCATTTGGTGGTATCCACTATGCAAATCGACTTTAGAAAAGATGGTCAAACCACTCAATTCGTTAAGCATATCATCTAACTGAGGAATTGGATGACGATAACGAACAATGATATTGTTAATAGCTCAACAATCTATAAACATCCTCCATGACCCATCCTTTTTAGGCACAAGTAAAATAGGAACAGCACAGTGACTTAAGCTTTCGCGTACGTACCCTTTGTCGAGCAGCTCTTGTACCTGGCACTGAATTTCTTTGGTCTCTTCTGGATTGGTGCAATATGGAGGTCGAGGGCAAGGGTGCCCCTGGAATGAGGTCGATTTGATGCTCTATCCCTCTCAATGGTGGCATCCCCGCAGGTATCTCGTTTGGAAAAATGTTCTCAAATTCTGTAGTAAAGAAACAAACGAAACGGGCAAAGTAGAGGGTAAAGCATTAGTAGAAAAGAGAGCATCTTTGCACACAAGCACAAAGCACTCTTGGGGATGGGTTTCAAGCTCTCGCATCTCACGTTTGGTGGCTAACAGAACCTGTCCCTTAAGCTGAACCTCTCTTTTCTTTTCACTCTTTTCTTTCTTTTCTCTCAATTTGGTTCGGTGGCTCTCACTCCCCGATTTGTGACTCTCACTCATCTCTCTTTCTTTTCTCTCACGCTCAGCCATATCTAAATCATCTTTGAGAATTTCATCTGGAGACATTGGAACCAGCGAAACCTTCTTGTTGTTGTGCACAAAAGAGTACTTATTGGAATGCCCATGATGTGTAGTATCCTTGTCATATTGTCATGGTCTTCCTAGTAGTAATGCACAAGCTTGCATTGGTACCACATCACAGTCCACAAAATCAAAATAGGAACCTATAGAGAAGTGAACACGTACCATCGTGGTCACCTTCAACTTGCCACAAGAATTGAAACATTGAATGTAGTATGGCTGCGGGTATGTTCATGTGGTCAAGCCAAGCTTGGCGACCATCTCTGCACTGGCAATGTTGTTGCAGCTTCCTCCATCAATGATGACCTTGCATGAGCGCTTCATGATCACAAACTTTGATTGAAATAAATTGTGGGGTTGCCCTTGCTCCGCCTTTTCCATCTGCGAGCTAAGAACACGACGAACAATAAGGCTAGTATGACCAGGATCAAAGGTGATCTCCTCTACGTAAGAGCCCAACATGTCATGTTGCTCCTCATGGTCAGATTCTTCTTCGACCTCACTGGCCGATGTGTACTCTCCATCATCCCAGACGATGAAGACACGCTGATTTGGGCAATCACGCATGTAATGCCCCTTCCCTTTGCATTGGAAGCACTCTATCTCCCTTGTTTGTCCTATAGAAGCGACCGATGATGAACTTTTGTTGGGGATAGCCATGGTCGTCTTCGAATCAGCAACCTTGGATGTTGACGTTGTAGGGAGGCTCATGGATTGCACTCGACCATTGGAGGTAGTAGCTCCGCCCGCGGGTGTCTCACTCTTTGCTGTGACGTAGTGCTCTTCCAAGGCATGGTCGCACTAGGGTGGCTTCGACCATTTTTGTTGTAGCTTGGTCGTTTCCCTTGTACTTGCCTCTCAACTTTGCATGCGTAATGAAACGGCTGATCCAAAGAGGTGTAAGTCTGAAAATCAAGGATTTCTTGTATCTCACGATTCAATCCACCCAAGAATATGGCCATCTTTGCATTCTCCTCCTCCTGCACATTAGCACGAAGCATGCCCACTTGCATCTCTTGGTAGTAGTCTTCCATAGATTGCTACCTTGATTCAATCTCTAAAATCGATTAAGCACATCTCTCTCAAAAAAAGCAGGTACAAATCTAGACCTAATCAAGCACTTCAGATCATCCCAAGTGTTAGGAGCTCTATCTCTTTGGCGGATTTGCTCCACCAAATAGAAGCATAATCAACAAACTCACTTGTGGCGGCATGTACTCAGCGATCTTCTGGATACAGATGATAACTGAATTTTTGTTCGACGAGCAATTCCTAATCAAGATATGCTTCTGGATTAAACTTCCCATCAAAGCTAGGGATAGTAAACTTGATCTTCCCAAAGCATCATCCCTTCTGTCTTCTTGGCGGTGATGTGCATATGCTCCCATGCCTCGACGGTTTTGTGCAAGTCGTTGTTGATCACGATCCAAAACGACTTCCTCATTATCAGCCACATAATTATCATACCTCTCTTCATTGGCGGCTTCCTGGAACGCATGTAACATCCTGAGTTTTGGGGTGAAAAGTTTCTTTCTTAAAAATCATGTATGCATATGTCTCTTCTAGATCAGCCAAATCAGCCTCAGCTTTATTCTGTTCTAGCCTAAAATCTTCAAATCTATCCTGTGACCCCAAGTCAAGATCTGACTTGCCAGATTTGATCTATCAGTTATCCTAAACCTAAAAGCCTTCAGAACCCAGATTCAATTCTATCCCTAACTTCCAGAATTATCAACTCTTTTCTGTTTTCGAAAACAGAATATCTGTTATTATCTTTTACCCTAAGTTTCAGAAATTCAGATTTAATCAAAATCTTAGCCAAGTTCAGACCAGATTATTCCTGGATTATGATCAAGGGTATGCCAATACCTTAATCCAAAAAGTTGGCAGCCAGATTTCACCATCTGAACCTTTTTCGCAAATCAGTCCAAGAGTATCGCAGATCAGTCCTTTTTCCAGATTTTCTAAAAGCCAGAAAAGGCAAAATATTGCAAATCATCTCCAAATTCAAATCTGATTCAGGGAACACCTCCCAAATGCTTTTCAATACAAATTCTTCTTTTATGAGTATCTCAAAATCAAACCCTAAATCCCAGAATTCGAGATCAATAAGATTCAGACTTATTTTACCCTAATCTACTCTGTTTTCAGTTCATATCAAAAGACATCCAAATGTCTCAAATTTTATCTTCAATCTGTGCCAAATCATTTGTGGAATTAAGTATACCAAAACAGCAGAATCAAAATCAGATCAAACCTTCCAAATCTCCAGATTTACAGTTCAGTCCAAATCAAGAATTGGAAATTGCAATCAAGCCCAAATTCGACCAGGCCGTTTGCTGTGCTCACGACCAGAGTTGCTGTACTTGTGCGCCGTGGTTGCTCGTCGCCGGCGAGGCTTCGCCGCACTTGTGACCGTGCATGCCGGTGCGCACGTGTCCTCGCTCCAGCCGTGTCGTGGCAGAGCCACTGCAACGTCGACGACCAGCGCCTGCTCCCGCGCGCGACCAGCAGCCTTTTGTCCGCAATTCACTGCCACGTTGCCTTGCCGCGCCAATGTTGTCGCCACCGCTTGCTCCAGCTTGCCATGTCCCGATGAACCGACATGATGATCAACTGCAGAGCCGTTGTCGCCGTCGCATCACCGGTTAATGCTGTGTCTTCGCCGCTGATGCTCAGCACGCAACCCATCTCCATCTCATCACAGCAGCCAATTACTTCGCTGTTCCCCCTTGCAGCTTCGCCTGCCTATTTGAGCATCCCTGTACTCAGTAGCTCCTTCACACCTCACTTGGAACCAGCAAAGCCTCAGATTTTCTGTCTTAGTCTTCTTCTCCGGCGAGACCAGCTCGAGGCCTCACGGTGACAGCCTCAACCGCAGCATCTCCTGCCAAATTAACAGCACCAGTGAGTTCCCCTTATCTCTCTCATCGTGCTGTATCACTTAATTGGATTTCCTTGCCTCCTATCGCCGGCGATCACCGGAATTTGCTGAAACTCCAAGATTGCCCTGTTCCGGCAATGCAGGCCAAATTACCTCGAATTAGCTTTCGATCCTGTGGAAGAAGTTGATCAGTGAGCCGTTTCCAGCAAGCCTATGCATCAAGATCTCCCGATTGAGCTTCAATCGAAGCTTTCCCCAATTTTGAGCTTCTCCAGAAACCGGCGATCGTCGCCAGGCTTCTCCGGCCATCCTCCGGCCAAATTGATCGTGCAGGTAGATTCCTCTTATCTCTCTTTCACTTCCCAAGCTTGGAATCAAGTTCATTCGGTCTAAATCGAAAAGCCCCAAATGGCAGTGTTTCTTCTCCGGCGTTGATCACCAGAAAACCTATTCCTGGCCGTTTCAGCTTCATCCACTTTGTCATTCAAGTGTGCCTCAACCTCCTAAACATTTTTGCCTTCTAGCTCGATCTCTAAAACTGCCCAGAATTCAAGTTATAGCCATGCCAAAATCTTGTCCAGAACTACTCCAGTGCAACTAGTTCACCTCAGTTCATCACTGAATTTCATCACCTTCTAGCCATTTTCTGCCATAGATCCTGTTGAATGATTTGTTCCTGTTATCATTGCCTACCTCCCAGACAAAGTGGTGCATCATTTGGAGCTCTAGATCAAAAGTTATGCCAAGCCCTAGTTTCTGGCCATGTCAAGATCAATGCCAGACTATGTCAGTCAGTGGCATTAGCCCTTTTCACTTCCTTCCAGATGTGCATTTTGGGCATAACTTTGTTCCTTAGACTCCTGAGGTTGTGATCAACATTTTCTTCTTCTATCACAACTTGATTTGAGCCCTTGAATTATATTTGCCGCTAAACCCTAATTTTTGACACTGTCTCAGTGCATGCCAGCCAATGGCATTGGCCTTGTGTACCCACTTCTGATTTTGCATTTTGAAAGCCACTTTGTCCACTGAATTTGTAGAGTTATGATCTACATTTTCTTCTACTATCATAACTTGAGATAAGCTCTCTAGCTTTCCCTGAAGTTATGTCAGAATCTTGATCCGAATGTCAATCCGCTGACATTCGCTGTTTTTGATCAAACCAGCCACAAAACTGATGTTCTTATTGTAACCTTGAAATCCTAAGAGCATCTACCCATTCTTAGCCAATCCTTTGAAACCCTAGATCTCAACTCAGTTCAGCTCGCAATCTCAATTATCTCCAATATCGTTCAGTCACTCTTGTTAAGCATATCTGCATATAGATCCTAAAACATCTTAATATATAAGTAATATTTGTGTGTATTGTTTGTTTGTCGCCGAGCAGATCCAGAAATCAAGTTCGAGGACTTCGCTGTTGACCCGTCATCAACTGCTGTTTCTTACGACGCGGAAGGCAAGTCATATCCTTGGTCATCTTGAACCTATATTTTAAATGTTGCTAAAACATAACCTTGAATATAGGCAATATTGCATGTGAAAGATTGAGAATGATTGATTTATGAATTGGCAGTACTAGACTGGTTATCTGTGAAATGTGAAATAAACAAGTTTTGAGCCATGAACTATTTTATGTATGTATATACTTATATTCATGAAATAAAACCCCTAGCCGTGATCAGAAAAATGGTGTGGATGGCTGTAGTACTGGAGGTGCTAGACTGCAAAGGAATGCAGGCACTGAAGGTGCAGGGTTGTGGATGGTCTGGTCACTGGCATATAAGGACTAGAACCTTGTGTTGTGCGTCTAGTGGCATGAACAACGTGCTAACCGCAAGCCTGGTATGGGACAGGCCTGAACAAGTACTTATGTGGATCGTACATGAAACCCCTGCATGAGTTGTGTTGTGATGATTGACTTGGAGGCTGACTCCCACTATCACTGAAGGTGATCTGATATTTGACCCAGTAATGGGAAAATGAGGTGGGGTGGAGGTTATGATACAGCCTACCACAACTGTGTTTCGCGGAGAGCCACAGGGTCGGGGGTGAATTGTAAGTGATACATAACAAAAGTTCTTGTTATTTCCACCTTGCCGCTCACAATATGAAGTGAGTCAGGGGTCCAATCATTTTGTTATGATAGGAAAGGTTTGAAAGTGGAATATCTTGCGGGTAAATTGGTACCTCTCTGCAGAGTTAAAAACGTATTCGAATACTCCGAGCTCCCGGGTTTATAGGAGTCTGCTGCGGTGGATTAAATCCACGGGGTGTGACACAAGTACTATTTTCTAAATAAAATATGTTTAATCAAGATTACCCAAATGACATGTGTTGTCATGATAAGGAGTGCTGCCGTGGGCTGTCGTGTGTCGACGTGTCGCGGTAGTGCTATAATCTAGTGAACATGATTGATGATGTTATATTATAAAAAGTGCTGCCATAAGATGAGATGAGAAAGGAAAAGATTATTTTACAAATATCCATAATTCTTGACTAGTCTAGGTTCATGTCATCACTACTATATGTATCTACTCTTACCTATGACTTGCTGAGTATGTAAGTGCTCACTCTTGCAACCTACAAATCAATAGACGGAGCGATCAACAATCAAGATGAAGGCGTGGAGAACTTATTGGATCCAGAAGGAGGAGCGTCAGTCCCGTCATTTCCCTGATGTGTGTTGTTCTGCTGTCCACTTCTCTTTTGTGGGTGGGCCACCTATCTTCCGCTGCGTAGTTAAATATTTTGCTAAACCCTGAATGCCTTGTAGGCATTGTAATCCTCTTTATGTAATATTAAGGCCAGCAGGCCACACTGCTTAATATTTTGTAAGTTACTCTGTTGCAATGTGAATATACTCTTGTGCTTGACTTATCCTGGGACGTCAAGGGTATGTGTATGCTATGCATATATGGGACTAGCTGCAGCGAGCTAGGTCTCTACAGGAGTAGTCGTAGTCCCAGTCTCGGGGCGCGACAACGCAGCGTTCAAGTTCGCCCTTGGTTGAAGTGGAATGGAAGCCGCATCATGATTATTGGCTTCGACTGGACCTCGAGGGAATCGAGGTGGTGGATGTTTTCATGGCGGCGTCCGCTCGACTTGCTCAAGTCGAACGTCTATTCTGTCAAGATGATCCTCGTCAGCTAGTCCCCAAATTTGAAGAAAATGACGAGACATTTTTGCTTCAAATTTTCATCCTGCATCGAATTATGAACCCGACGCTCCAACTTCAACTGAAACTGTTCTGCCGTGTGACGGTTTGTTTCCTGAGAAAAACCCTGAGTTTTTCTTGATAGGTAATAAGGACATTACTGACCCTTGAAGATAGTAGTGCATTTAAAAACTAGAGACGTGTGTGGAAATGAACCGACGCCTTCTAGCTCTATAAATAGAAGAGATTTTTGGTTCTTTGAACTCACAAGCTTTACATCTCGACTAATTCTTTTAGAGCCACTTCTCCTCTCTGGTTACACCCTCTCATCTTCTGTTCTTATCCTGATGGCGGATCAAGATCTCAAAAACATTATTGAAATTGAGAGTGTTGAAGAAGAAAAAGAAGTGATACCCAAACTCGACCACGACTTCCAGAAGGTAAGACTTTCCTGAAACCCTGGTTCAAGTCATTGTTTTATATCCTGATCATTTCCAAGACACTGCATTTTGGGAACTTACAGGCGACTGAGGAACTAATTCCTCCAAAGAAGAAGTCGAAGGTTGTTGAAGGATCCTCCAGTGGAGCTTCATTCACAGGTGCCAAGGTTGGGGACACATCATTGTGCTCTCTTTACTTATCCCATATAGTTATCCCTGTCCATGCAACTTGGCAGGTTGAACCCTCATCTCCACCTTTGGAGATCCATAATAATCCTTCAAAGCTTCTATTTGCTTCTGGGGAAAGTCTCACCCCATCAACGCCTTCTCATCAGCTTTTGTCGAGTGATCAACTTTCTGGTGGGAAGATTGCACTTGCGCAACCAGATGGTCCTTGACTTTTGTCGGGTGATCTACTTCCCAGGAGAAGTACCACATCCTCCCATCCAACTTTACTGCGAGGATTGGTAATCATCTTCATTCTCTCTACTGGTCATTTTATCTTTAAAACTAACACATGCATCTGCAGGAGATGAAAATCGCTAGAGCACCCAGCAACCAGCTTGCTAAAATCTGGGCTCTTTTTGGTGAGAGTGTATCCCTCGAGCAAACTCTCCAAAAAGAAAAAGCTCTGGAAAAGAAGACCGATGAAATGTCTTTGGCCATTCTACATCTGGCAGAATGTAATGACAATCTCCGCGAAGAGGCATGCCAATTCCGCTTGGAGAGGGACTATGCTCGGCAGCAGCGAGAACTCTCCGCTACGATAAGGAATAATAGTGCTTCTTTGTTTTGGGATGAGGTAGATAGGCTTAGAGCCATAGCCAGTTCCCTTGGGGTGGTCAGTGTTGATCCCACTGATGTTAACATGTCCCTGGGAGAACTTTGTAAATGGCTATCGGACCAGGTCGACGCTTTGGTCGCCTGTGTTCCTTTTGTATGTAAAGATTGTCAGAAATAAAGAATTTCTTTTCCTTACATACTTGATCCCTTAAAAGGATTATGTAAAACTTATAATCCGAATTAAGGTTCTTTATATTCTGTGCAAAGAAATGGTTACACAAGAATGCCTCTGTGACCAAAAATACAAAGGTAGGTTTCTGTCCGAAACCGGCTCAGGACAGTTATTCGGTCTCAGAATAGCATTGAGATCGTAGACTGCGATTAGAACTAGAGTAACGATGATAGAACAGTATCTTGACCATGCAACAACCATAGCTTTTGTGATCACATATATTGCAGCGATCACAGAATTGCATTGCGATCAGTATACAGGACATAAGTTTATTCCAAAGTCATAAGGGATTATTTCCTTAATAATATTTTAAGAATTTCTCATATTTTTATCTGCACTATAGCCCCCAAATGTGAAATAAAATGATAAAGATATATTTCATTTTGGATTCATTACTGGGTATGGATAACGGGTTCCAAGAGGAAAGGCACCCATTATGAGAAATTAATAAAATATTTGGCGAAGGGTTGTCTCGGGCATATAAAAGGAAAAGTTAGCTTACTGGAGAAGCCTCACAACCAAAAAGCCTTCGTTGCCGTAGACATTCTCGCTACACAAAACCCTCTTTTGCACACCTCATCTTCGTCGTCTCCAAAACCATCACCTTTTTCCTCAATCCTCTGCAGTAATGGAGTCCTAGAGCCAATTTGTCCACCACATAGAGGAGAACCTGGTGGCACTAGAGAAAGAAAAATTCTCCCCCCACAGTTGCTGATCCACTGGCGGCCAGCGGAGAAAGATCAGGAAACCCCAATCGTCCAAGAGGGCGAATTGGTTATCTTTGAAAAGTATTTGCCATGTGGGTTCCGATTCCCAGAGAGCAAGTTCTTGCGGGGAATCTTGGACCACTACGGGTTGGAGTTGGTGAATCTCCACCCAAATGCAGTTCTCATCTTGGCTATTTTTCAGCATCTGTGTGAAGCTTTCGTTGGAGTGCTTCCAAGCGTGGAGCTTTTCCGATGCTTCTACTTCTCGGCATGGTCAAAGAGTGCCAATGCCGCTGGGTGCATCTACTTCCACATAAGGGAGAAGAAAGGGTACCCATTCCCGCCTCTGCGGGATTCTGTGCACGGGTGGTACCACAAATGGTTCTACTGTACCCCTCCGTCGGAGAGTGGATTGTGGTTCACCAATACCCGACCGGAGAAGGACAGTCATTTAGACTCCATTCCTTCTCTGAGCGCAGAACTGAAGAAGCAAGCTCAAGCCATTCTTCACTTAGTCCAGCAGGGCTTGACCGTGCGTGACATCATCCGTGACTTTGTGAAGAACAGGATGAGCCCCCTGCATGAGAGGGCACATCTGGCTTGGGAGGTGGAGTCTATGGCAGAGAACACCTTAGATTATAACACTGGTATGTTCTCTGGTGAACGAAACACGCATTTTTACTGACGAAAGACGCCGTATCAAGTAATATGCTTGTTTGTAACGCAGTACTGTCTTTGTCCGAAATCGAGAAAAGGACAAATTACCTTCTACGGGCGTATAATGCCACGGCGGAGGGAGCTAAAGGGTCGCTCGCCCCCAGAGCTTAATTAATGCCAGCGATGATCTTAAACAAGAGCGCCGAAAGGTATGATCTTTTTCAACAAGCTCTGTTATAAATCACCAAGAGTTACCAAAAGCATTTTAAATAATACAGCTTCTAGGAAAATTTGCTGGGGTGAAGCGTCCATGTGAGGATGCTGGTCCTTCGGGGGGATTAGCCGCGAAGAAGGCGAAGAGGACCCCCTCAAAGTGCAAAATGAAGGAGCCTGCTCCCGAAAAACCTAAGAAGATCCTGGGAGGGGCTTCTTCATGAAAGAAAACTATAACCGCAAAAAAGACTGTGGTAAGATTTTCAGTACCCCATGTAATCCCAGGTACGAGTGAAAATTACTTCTTCGTCGTACAGGGCGAAGGGAGCGAGGATGAGGAAGACGAAGTTCCTCTTATCCGTCGCAAGAGGAAGGCGATTGACCTATCGGAAACAAGCATCCCAGAGAGGTCACCCTTCCTTCAAACCGATGAAGTCTTGTCCCTAACTGCAGGGACGGGGATGGCTACAATGGGCCCCGCGACCACTGACAATCCTGTGGTTACAGGCGAAACCCCTGCGCCTGAGGCTTGTGAAGCCTTAGGATTGACAACTCCTCCCTTACTGATCGAGGGAGCGACCACTACTACAGAATTCATTATCACAGTCGGGTCAAAACTGTCATCACAGACGGTTCTAACCCGTTAGTGATATTTGAGTCATTGATAATCGAGTACTATTACTGACGGTTTTGAACCGTCTGTGATTTTTCCCTTCACAGACTGTTATAAGATCAAAACAGTCTGTGATACTCTTACTACACAGACTGTTATAAGATCAAAGCCGTCTGTGATACTCATATTATCACAGACGGTCATAAGATCAAAGCCATCTGTGATACTCATATTACCACAGACGGTTATAATCTCAGAACGTCAGTGATAGTGTGAGTATCACAGATGTTGTAAGATTAATATCGTCTGTGATTACTCTTACTACACAGACGGTTATAATCTCAGAACCGTCAGTAATAGTGTGAGTATCGCAGACGGTTTTGAGGTCAAAACCATCTGGGATAGTGTCATTATCGGTTACTGTTATAATCTCATAACCGTCAATAATAGTATGAGTATCACAGAAGGTTTTGAGGTCCTGGATAGTGTCATTATCGGCGACGGTTATAATCTCAGAACCGTCGGTTATAGTATGGAGGTCAAAACCATCTGGGATAGTGTTATTATCGGCGACGGTTATAATCTCAGAACCGTCTGTGATAACATGAGTATCACATATGGTTTTGACCTTATAACAGTCTGTGATAGTATCAAAGATGGTTTTCAGGTCAAAACCATCTGGAATAGTTTCATTATCGGAGACGGTTATTAGCTCAGAACGGTTTGTGATACTCTTTGATACGTACATAGTTCGATCTATCACAGACGGTTTATAAGATCAAAACCGTCTGTGCATATTAATATTTTTTAATAAATTTCTTTTTTTTGTGGCTAGCCTCAGGAGTCATGCTAGCCATGTCCTTTGTACAAATAGCATTTCATATATACAGTTCATTCATACATGCACAGTACTCAAATATATACAGTTCATCTCGTACATGCACACAACTTAGAAACATGTACAATAGCATTTCATATATACAGCACAGAACTCATAAATATGTACAATTGAGATTGAACAAATAAATGTAATCGACAATTAAAGTTAGTAAGTTAGATGTACTATACTATATGTACCCATTTCCTTTCAGATAATCTCAATTAGTAAGGCCGCACTAATACGAACCTTGCGGGTCCCTAAACTTCCCCTTGGTTGATATGAAAATCTCAGCGAGCATCCCTTGGACCATACCAATCTGCCGAGGGTCAAAGCTTGCCGAAGGGAAGTCGACCCCCTGCAACAAGAGTTGGTACAGAAAAAATTAGCTCAATGTAGTTGTAAATTCTGCCAAATCGATACAAAGGGGAGCAGTTGTATACCTCGGGGAAATCTGGCCAGTGAGGGGTGATGATCAGGTCATATATGTGGCGCATCACGTAGAACCCACATGTATTGTCGTCCGGCTACTGATGGCACTGTCAATTTACAGACCGAGAGTTAGCTGGGGACACGTTATAAAGTAAAACAGATGCTTTGTACAAAAAATTGTAACCACTGAAACTTATCAGCTCACCGCTCGTGTTGTCGCCCTCCCTCGGCAAAATAGTTCATGAAAGCCCTACAGATAGTCAAAATTGACATTTTGAGGATAGTCAAAATTGACAATTTGAGGACAGTAAATCTAGATGCAAGACAGGTCCACATGAATATCATAACCTTTCGAATACATCTTGTGCGCTGCAATACTCATACCCTTTCCTCTGCAATGAATCAAGGTAGAACACCTTGTTCCTTTTCGGAATAAGTACTAGCAAGATCCAGTGGTAGCTATATGTTACACGTAAAGAATTAATAATTTAATCTAAGTTTGGGGTGTGCATATGGAGACACTAATCTACGGGTGAAGTACTGATGAAAGCACTCACCTCTGGCTGTAGGGTACAAGTATGTACTCCTTGTCGACCTGAGCAAGCAACCCTCTTTTGATGTAGTCGACAACGAAGACCGCGTCGGTCCTAAACATCACCTCGGCGACCATCTGGGGGTCCAAGAAATCGACAAGTTCACCCTTAGGTTTGGCATATCTGGTCATGCAGCTGCACGGAAGTAACCAATTAATAAATGACATATATCCGTATCTGCACGAATAGGCGTAAGATAGTAGGATACTAACAGCACCCAAGACCGTAGGATTGACAAGTCGAGCACATCTTTGTTGAGTAAATTGTGCAGGTCTTCGAAGGTCACCGGGTAGGTCCCGACATCGTTATGGAACTCTGCCACGGTGTACTTGACCATGATGTGCGTCGGACGCTGCATCTTGGTCTTGTTTGTCCTCTTCATGTACCATCCATGCAGGCTCTGGCATGCTAACCCCATGCTAGAAATTGTGGCATCGGAGGCCATGGGCATCCCCAGAGCCAACGGCATGAGAGCTGGCGCACTCTTCTCACTCTCCTTCATTGAGCTCTTCTTTGCTTTTCCCCTACTAGCCAGCTTCTTGAATGGTTGCCTCCTAGTCGGAGTCAGCTTCGTCATCGAACCCGTTGGTTGGCTTCTCGGAGGGGTCAGCTGGCTAGTAGGCCGAGTGTCCGTGTCCGTCTGTGATGTAAGAACCTACATATAGTAAGGGACACTAACTCCGAGGGCTATTATTACAGTACAAATTATGAAACTGGTGGGGGAGTTACCTCATCCAGGACGATGTCTTTCTTGGGCCATTGCACGAACGTGTGCACCGCATCTCCGAGAGTGGTAATCTCGTCGTTCGGCAGCTTCTCCAATGGAAAACCCTGGCAATGGTCGGAGACACTGTCCACCTGGACCCGTGCAAAACCCTCAGATAGAGGGACACCGTGGATTGTGACCCCCGCTGTGCATGGTTGCGCCATCCCACGGCCAGCCTCAATCGGGAAGAGACCGACCAGCACCATAAGCCTGCAGGAGGCGGGTTCCTACAAACAGTGCGCATTAACATATTGAATTTCACCGCTTTTCACTTTCGAATGAATTAACATAGAAAAACGGTCATTACCTACAGAAAGTCCACCAGATACTTTGGAGAGGGCTCCGTCTGCGAAGACCCCGACGAGGACGCGCAGCTACTACGGGGCCAAGAATGGGGGTCGGTAATTCCGCTGCTACAAGGGGGGTGCCCTGGATCGCCTGTTTTAGCTCGTCATACATGGCCCGCATCTCCGAAAACTACTACAGGAGTGCTTTGTCCAGAGCAGCAAACTCCGATCGCATCTCCTCCTTGAGCCATTCATCGCGGGCTATGTGGGATCTCTTTCTCCTCTTAGCTGCCTCCTCATCATCAGGGAAACCATCCCTCCAAGGCACAGTGGCACCGAGGCTGCGCACACGGCCTGGATGCTCCTTGTTTCCTAGCACCGCCGTGAGGATATCCCTATCCCTCCTCGAGTTGAACTCTCTGGATGCTGCTTGAGCACTCAGTGTCACCTGCAACTAGAGAACTTAGCAATACAACCCATTGCATGTGTGTTACGAGAATAGTATATAATCGTACAATCTTACCAGCCGGTCGATCACTTCCCTGTCCGCAGGGTTATTCACAGAGACGCTTCCAGAGGAGGTCGTCGTCGATCTTGCTTGGCACCAATTGCAGGCGCACACGTCCATTATGCCCACATAAGGAGCGTCGGCCGAAGATTGGGAAGCCTCCTCGTCCTGCTTCCTCCGCAACCCCTTCTTCCCCACATACCCACCGGTGCCTAGTCTGTGTGGGTGGGTATTCTTGGCCTGGTTAGCCTGGCCCTTCGCACTAAGCTCCTGGAACTCAGGCTTGCCCTTCATCTCCACGAACTGCTGCCATGCCTTGGGAGTCACGAAAGGGTAGTCATTGAAGGGGGTCTTCGACTCCTTCACATAGTGCCTGACAAGGTGGCTTTTGAAGTTCCTCCACGCCTTGTCTATTGACATCAGTGTCGTCCGGCGGACGGTGAACTGGCGAATCTTGGGAATGTGAAACGCCGCCTGCACTTCTTCCCACAACTCATCCTTGCACTCTGGGGGCACTTGACCCCAGTTGGAGGTGGTGATGGGCACCCGCTCCCTTGCCACTTTGCCGCATAGTGTGCGGTATTGACCGACAAGTTTGTCCGGAGCTTCCGGCACACCATTGTCGTCGAAATGTACATGCTGCTTTTCCCGCTTGTCGAGACGCGTGCATGTCTTCTGGCCTCGCCCCTTTCTCTTCTGCGACTGGGTCACGGTGGATGCGGCGACCTCCGGACCAGGCGTCTCATTGCCAGCGAGGTCACTCTGACTCCCCGAGTGGTGCATTTCATCATCAGACATATCAGTTCCTAACATAAGTGAAAGAGAGAATAGTTTAAGTAAATCCGAAACTAATAATTCTATAACAAAACCCATATACTTATAATTAACCAAGAATGGCAGAAATAGTGGGGAGGTGACGGAGGTGATCACGCCGGAAGGTGGGAGGGCGATGGAGGTGATCGCGCCTGACAGTGGAAATGCGATGAAGGTGATCGCAACGGACGGTGGGGAGGAGATGAGGGTGATCACGCCGGACTGTGGGGAGGCGATGGAGGTGATCGGGATGGACGGTATGAGGGTGGAGAGAGCTAGGGCAAACAGTCGCGAAGTCTGGAAATGAGTGGGACAAAGCCCGCCTTGAACTATGTACCACGTAGAGAGATTATCACAGTCGGTCCTATATTCATAACCGTCTGTGATAATATTATCACAGTCGGTTCTCAAATAAAAATCTTCTATGATAATCTCTCTAGTATAATCTCTAGAGAGATTATCACACATGGTTTTGACTTGAGAACCGACTGTGACTGCACGAATGCACGTTAAGAACTCGAAGGCTCAGACATTGTTGGGAATATCACAATCGGTTCTAGATTCATAACCATCTGTGATAATTCATAAACGTCTATGATAATCTCTCTAGTGATAATCTCTAGAGAGATTACCACGGATGGTTTTGACTTCAGAACCGACTATGACTGCATGAATGGACGTAACTTCAGAACCATAACTCTGAACGTCTTCTATGCAATATGTAGAGTTTTACAACCAGAACCTCTGTAGCTCTGCAACTCTGAATGCTCGAAAACTTGTTTTAAATGAACACTCAGATATTTCAAATGGAGTCCAAATGCTCCGTAAATTGGTTACAATGTAGATCCAAAAATTGGTTACAATGTGGAGCATGCTCAAATAAATTTAACATACAATGTGGAGCATGTTCAAATAAATGTTACATACAAATGGGGACTTTGATCGACAATTTCCACATACACAGCCATGTTATCCTCAACTTTCCACTTGTCGCGGCCCTGCAAAGACGAGAATTAGAGGAGATATATAAGCTATACTGATGGAAACAGAGAGATAAGGATGTACGGTTGATTACCTTTAAAATATAACCCTTCCTGGTGATCCATACGCACGTAATTGGTTTTGTCGGTGTCTTCAGTATCGACCTGTACGCCATCTCCAAATTGAGGCATCTCATCAAATTGATTGTATTCCTCCTCGTTTATGACATTTTCAACTCCAACAATCCTTCTCTTGCCATGAAGGACGACATGCCACTTATTATTAGCCGGTTCAGTGACATAAATGACATGAATGGCTTGCTTTGCAAGTATGAATGGCTCATCTTTATAAGCAACTCGATCGAGATCTACAGAAGTGAAACCGTAACTATCAACCTTCACACCCTATGGAATTTGGACCCATTGGCATCGAAACAGGGGAATCTTTAACAGTACGTAATCGAGCTCCCAAATTTCTTCAATGAACCCGTAGTACGAGTTCAATCCACGTACTACCCTTGTTGGGCCTGTCTCGTTGAACTCCTAATGAAAAGCTTCTACGCTCACTCCACTTTTTTGCACAGTGCTCTTTCGATCTTGAGCTTTCGTGTAAAATGTGTACCCATTGATGTCGTATCCCTGCCATGTCTGTACAGTAAACGTGGGCCCTTTTGCCAACCATATAAGGTTCTCACTTGCGGACTCTCCGGTGATTTGCACTTTCATCCACGTGTTGAATTGACTGTTATGTTCTCCCGTGATCCAAACCTCGGATCGGCGAGGATTGTCTTGTCGTAGCATCTCCCTGTGCTCGTCGATGTACGGAGACACCTCCGTTATGTGTTGCAAGACCCAAAAATGAGCTTTCGAGTACATATCGAAATCAGGAGTGATGGCTCTCCGTCCAATAGTGCCAACACCATCAAGCCTCCCCTTGTGACGAGACACAGGAACTCCTATTGCTTCTACCTCGGCCATGTAATCAACGCAGAACTCAACAACCTCTTCCGCTGCATAACCTTCGACAATGCTACCCTCGGACCGAGACCGATTCCTCACGTAGGCCTTAAGTACACCCATGTACATCTCGAATGGATACACATAACGTAGGAACACGGGTCCACATATCTTGATTTCTCTGACAAGGTGGACGGTGAGATGGACCACGATATCAAAGAACGACAGAGGAAAATACATCTCAAGCTGACAGAGAGTTCGAACCACCTCGCTCTGCAGAGAATCTAGTCCATTGGGATCAATGACCTTGCAAGAAATTGCATTGAAGAAATAACACAGCCTCGTGATCGTCTCTCTGACCTTATGCGGCAGAATACTCCAGATGGCAACAAGAAGCATTTGTGTCATCAACATGTGACAATCATGAGACTTCATATCCAGCAATTTCAAATCGCCCATGGACACAAGCTTTTTCATATTTGCGGAGTAACCCAATGGAACTTTAACACCATAGAGACACTTACAGAGTTCTGTCCTCTCAGCCTCGCACAAAGTGTAGCATGCAGGGGGGAGGTATATACGGCCTTTATCGTCCTCTCTCGGTGCTAGCTCGGGCCTGATTTTCATGTCGATCATGTCACGCCGCACATTGACGCCATCCTTTGTCTTTCCCGGAATGTTCAGCAATAGGCTGATTAAACTGTCGCAAACATTCTTCTCTACATGCATGACATTAATGCAATGATGAACCTCTAAATGCTCCCAATACGGTAAATCCCAAAATATCGATCTCTTCTTCCAAATGTTCTTCGTGCGGGGTTTCAATTTATGACCCTTTCCAAACACAACGTCTATATCCTTCACCTGTGAGTAAACTGCTTTCCTGCGCGTAGGCTTCGGGGCTGAATCATCTTCCTTGTGGCCATCAAATTCCCTCTTCCTCTTACGATACGCGTCATTCTTTGGAAGAAACCTACGGTGACGCATGTACACTGTTTTCCTGCAATTCTTCAGCCACACACTTTCAGTCTCATCTTCGCAGTGGGGACAGGCTTTGGCTCCTTTCGTACTACGGCCCGACAAATTTCCAAGGGCAGGGAAATCATTGATAGTGCAGAATATCATAACATGTAGGATGAAGGTCTCTCGTTTGTATGCGTCCCATACCTGCACCCCTTCATTCCACATTGTTAGGAGATCCTCTATCAATGGTGCTAGGTACACATCAATATCGTTTTTGGGTTGTTTTGGTCCTGAGATAAGTAGAGACATCATGATGTACTTGCGCTTCATACACAACTAAGGAGGAAGGTTGTAGATACACAAAAGAACCGGCCAAGTGCTATGCCGACTGCTCATGTTACCCAAAGGATTAATTCCATAGGTACTCAACCCGAACCTTATATTCCTCAATTCCGCTCCGAAGTTAACAAATTCCCTGTCGATGTTTCTCCACTGTGAAGAATCAGCGGGGTGTCTCAGCTTTCCATTCTTCTTCCGGTCTTCCGAGTGCCAACGCAATAATTTTGCCTCTTTACGGTTTGCAAACAAACGCTACAAGCGGGGAATGACGGTCAAATACCACAACACCTTAGCAGGAGGTCCTTGCTTTATCTCAGCGCAGTCGCTGTCATCGGTTCTGTCCTTACGCTTATAGCGGGATGCACCGCACACCGGACAAACATGCATATCCTTGTAGTCATTATGGTAAATGATGCAATCATTAGGGCATGCGTGTATCCTTTCTACTTCCATTCCCAAAGGGCACAACAACTTTTTCGCTTGGTAGGTGTTTTTTGGCAACTCGTT
The DNA here is from genome assembly GCA_019359835.1 of Pharus latifolius. Lineage (NCBI taxonomy): Eukaryota > Viridiplantae > Streptophyta > Magnoliopsida > Poales > Poaceae > Pharus > Pharus latifolius. The sequence continues at coordinate 45,106,869 of CM033324.1, forward strand.
TCCTTCTGGAAGCATGTCCGCCAAAAGATCTAACAGTGCCGTTAAACTCTTGTCGGTCCAGCTATTACTTGCCTTCAGTTTTAACAGTTCAAGCACAGAGGCCAACTTTGTGTACTTCGACTTGCAACCAGGGAACAACGGCTTTTTTGAGTCCTCAATCAAGCACTTGAATTTGCCAAACTCCCTTTCACTGTAATTTCCTTCCACATCACGCAACATGTCATCTAAATTTTCATCCTCTGGCATATCCTCATCGAAGTCGTTGTTGGGATCTGACATGTCCTGTTCCTCAACCTAAGTGGCACTTGTTTCTACAGTTGGCTCTTCTCCATGGTGGACCCAACATGTGTACCCCTTTTTGAAACCACGTCGGATCAAGTGGGCGAAAATTTGAGATGAGTTGGTGAATATCTTAAGATTCTGACAGTCTACACAAGGACAGTACATATATGGTAAACCCTTCTTCGCCATGTCTTGCTCAGCAACTTTTTGGAAATCTAAAACACCTTTCATGTATTCTTCACTCACGCGGTTGTCATTATACATCCAGTCTCGATGGACCATCTACAATTAATTAAATTCATACACATGCTAATTAGTAATACTCTCTGTACGGTCGACACGAAATAAATTATAAATCTAGCTAGCTAGTGTTTGATGTGGAGTTTGTGGTATAACTAGTTAACTACTACTTGAACTGCAAGCAATTAGTTGGGGGCGTGGATAACACACATCAAAGCAATTAAATAGCTACAGGTCGAAAATGAGTTACAACCAGGATTTGCTACTATAGCTTCCCCTCATCAACCTGTAGATTTCGAAATGCATTTGTTTGGAGGTAATCAAGTCATAAAAGAAAGATCTGCATTAGAGTTTCAGAGAAGACTTACTTTCTGAAGATCCTGTTCGAGTTCATTCCTTATCTCTTCCTCATCACTCTCAATTTCAATAACCTCATTGGAATCTCGGCTCGCCATCAAGGTGGGAGTTGAGGAGGGAATAAAGACAGGGATTTAGGAGCAGAATTCCTAAAAGACTTAGCCAAGAATTTGTAAGTCTTAAGGATTGAAAAGCCTCGCTATTTATAGAACTAGAAGGTGACGGTTCATTTGAGTGGGTGCCTCGAGTTTTAAAAAGTGCATTTCTGGTTTTCAAGGTCAATAAATTCATGATTATTTCTCGGGAGATAAACTGCCACACGGCGGAACAGTGCCCACTTAAGAAGTTGAAGCGTCAGATTACATAATTCGATGCAAATTAAATTTGAAGTAAATAATTAAGTCTCTTCATCTGCACATTTATTATGTGCGGTTATCCACGATTGCATGTTGAGAATTTGAAGCGTCGGACACTATTGGGACTATCACAGACAGTTAGGAGATCAAAACCATCTGCTTTACTATTACAGACATTTCTGCTGTCCGAACCGTCTGTAATATACCTGAAATTTTAAACCGTTCGACTTCTACAAATACTTGTTCCCTCCCTGGAGTTTTGCTTCCAGTCGAACCGTTCCACTTCTTTTTCTCCTTGGGCATGACAAGCCTTAACCCGTAACCTCTATTGATGGCCGCCGCACCTCCATCGATGGCCACTAGTTTCTCTGGTGAATCAAGTCCAAAATCGATCGTAGCTTCAACTCCCTCGGCTAGATTTTGGCATTGCAACTAAGGCAAGTAAAATTTCGGCATTGTTAGATTATCCTAATCCTATGATGGCAATTATCCTGCGATTCCTGTATCTTCCATTTTTATATGTCTTCTTTTCAACATGATTCTGTGCAGGTCCTTGGACGATGTTCACGAGGGGAAACGTAGTTCACGGTTCTTCGTTACAGTACGCTGTGTACGTTGGCTTGTTGGCGAAAGAAAGGGTGAAGATCACCGTCGAGAGCTGGAAGTTAGTGACCGGCGAGATCTTAGTTGGCTCGATCGAGAAGATCCTCAAGCCCGGCGTGTTTCTCAAATCAGGACCTATAGAAAGCATCTTACATTTGTATTAGTGATTTCCTCAGGCTCCAACTCAACTCAACTCAACTCAACTAAGTTGAGTTGATTTGCATTGATGAGTTGAGTTTGAGCCAGAAGAGATCACCAAGACAAATGTAACTGAACGCCAGTTCCAGCTCCTCGGGCGTCTTTGAACTGAACTCCTATGGTTAAGTCAAACGTGGTTCATACATTTGCTGTTTCAGATGAATGGATTTGTGATGTATCAGGTCTAACTTGTAGTCGGTAGTTACATTTGATGTTTGATTGCAAAGGTTCTCTTTCAGATGTGACTTTTCTAATGTACATCGAATGTGTGAATTGGTGTATTTTTATTGGTGTATATTTGTGTATTTGTATTGCTATTTGGAACATGTACTTGAATGTGTGAATTGGTGTATTTGTATATTTGTATTGGTGTATATTTGTGTATTTGTATTGCTGTTTCAGACATATACTTCAATGTGTGAACTGGCGTATGAAGATCACAGAGAGTTATCATATCAGAACCATGTGTAATACAACACTATTAGAGACGATTTATCACAGATGGTTTTCAAATCAGAACCGTCTGTGATATTCCAAGAACGTGCTGGAAAATTGGAAAATTGACATAAGAACAAATTTTTAATTACTTTTTTTCATCATTAATGAAAAACAAGCTATTTATAGAATTTTCACTACCACAGAAACAAACATCCAGGACGGCACATCACAGACGGTTATGAACTTTTCAATAGAAAACCGTCTGTGAAGGTCTGTCGGGAGAAAATATTAAGTTATCACAGACGGTTTTGAGATCAGAACCGACTGTGATAGTCCGACATACGGTTTTGACCTTGGAACCGTCCGTGATATTCTAATTATCAGAGATGATTCTGGGCTCAAAATTGTCTGTGATAGTGTTGGACAATCACTGTCAGTTCTGACCTCAGAACCGTCTCTGATAGTGATTATCACTGTAACATCCCAGTTTTTGCTACCCTTCCTGCTTGCTAGTCAGCATATCTTCACTGGATTCTCAGATGTCTCAACCCCATTTTGATCTCTGATCTCAAAATCATGATCTTAGGTATGCCACCACCTTAACTTAAAAAGTTGGCAGCTAAACTCCACCTTTCAGATCATTTTCGCTTTTCAGTCCAAAAGTATTTCAGATTAGTCCTTTTCAGAATTGTCAAGAGCCCAAAAAGACTAAAAGTCTCAGACCACCTCCAAATTCTGATCTAATCCAGTGATTGTCTTCCCTTTACTTTTCTGAACATTTTTCCTTTCTGGAAGAATTCTAAAATCTTAACCGAAACCCTAGTTTCAGCCTCGCCAAAGTTTCGAACCCTAATTACCCTATTTACCCTATTTTCGATTTTTGCCAAAACCACCAGATCTTATTGGATTTTGCCATTCTTCTTGCCAGATGAGTTCAAGTGATCTGGTGACACTCATCTGCAAAATCAGATTTCAAATCAGCCCTCCAAATCCCCAGAATTGCAAACAGGTCCAAGATCCCGAAGAAAATTCTCACAGATCAGTCCAAATCTTCGCGGATTAGTCCCTGGCCCTTTTTTTTTGACCTCGACTAGGGCTGAGCCGTGTGCGACCACGACCAGAGGCCCCCTCGACCACAACCACTGCCGTTCGCCGTGAATCGCCGCCGCAATCTTCACCGCCGGCCAGTTTTGTCTTCACCAACGGTCGTATCCTACGTGTCCACACGTGGTGTTCGCGTCGCGCCAAAGCCCTCCACTGTTGCGATGACCGGTGACCGCCAGTGACGCCGTTCACGCGTGCGTGCCTGCTGTTGTCGGAGCTTTTTTGCCACTTCGCCGCCATGCCGAAGCTTGCCACCCCGTCCTTCTGCCCAAGCCCGATATGATGCGATTTTCTACTCTGGCAGAGCCACCGCCGCATCCCAACGCCGTCTCGATCTTGCTCCGGCGCCAGTCGAGCATCTCCCGCTCGATTTGCTTCAACTTCCGAGGACCCAACCGCTGGCTATATAAACCCCCTCACCCAGAGCTCTTCACACCACACCACACCAGCAACCTCATAGCTTAGCTCTCGTGTTCACCATCTTCTTCCCCGACGAGCTACCTGAGGAGCTCTTGCCGCCAGCTCAAGCTACTGCTTCCCTCTTCAATCCAAGTTCACCAGTAAGTTTCCCACACCTTCCTATCTATATCATAGCGCTTAATTGGACCCCGGTAAACCCTAGCGCCGGCGACCGTCGGATTTCCCTTTTGCCCTGTTACTCCAATGCTGAGTGATTTAAACCGAATTGACCTTCGTGCTAGTAGAACGAAGTGATCAGTGAGCCAAGTAGAGTAAGCCTGTAAGATTGAACCCTTCAATTTTGCCCAGAACGAAGAATCCCCAATTTGGGATTTTATCAGTTCACCGGAGCTCGCCACCGAGCTTCTCCAGTGATCCTCTAGCCAAATTGACCTCCCCAGTAGTTTTCTATTGTCCCCAGGATGCTTTACAAGCTTGGAATTGAGCTCAAATGCTTTAAATCAAAATCGCCCAATTACTGTGTTTTCGTCTTCGGCTCAGTTCACCGGAGTTTGCTTTCCGGCTGATCTAGCCGATGCCACTTTGTGTTTTAGCTAGGTCTCACTCCCCTGAGCATTTCATTCCACTAGCCCGATCCCTGAATCTGCCCAGATCAAGAGTTATGCTCTTGCCAAGTTCCTGTCCAGAACCGTGCCTGTGCCGTGTCGCCACCATAGTTCATCGTCACCGTTCATCGCCGTCTGACCATCTTTTGCCCTGAAACCACCGCCAATGTGTCCCTGGCATCCACGCCTACCTCCTAGACATAGTTGGCGAAGAGTTTGAGGCCCAGAACCAGATTCACCCCTCTGCCCTAGTTTTTGACAGTGTCAGTGCAGTGTCAATGCATGTCAGTCACTGGCATTGGCCTTGTTTAACCCTCTCTATTTGAGAAATTGAAATGCCACTTTGTCCACTAAGCTCCTGGAGCCATGTTCTACAATTTTCTCTACTGTCACATCTCCAGAAAACCCTCCTAGCTCCAACTTAGGGCTATGTCTAGCCGTAGACCGAATGTCAGCCTTTCTATAATCAAGTCCTTTTGAGCCCATCTCTTCAATCAACACCCAAGTGACTTTGTCCAAACCCTTCCCCTGCATGCATGATATATTTACTTATTATTTTCTAGTGCAACTATTTCTGTATGCTTATATGGTGTGTATGTATTATTTGTATCCGCCATGAAACCAAAGGTTGAAGAAGCGGAAGAGATCTTCGAAGAATCGTCTGAGCAACCAGACCCCTCACTGCAAGGCAAGTCTCAAACCCTTGATCATGTCTAGCCTAATATTTTGAAATGAAGTATGTTAGCTGTTTTCAAATATATGCATGCTTTATATTCAAATGGGAGTTATCTTCAAATAAAGTGATTAGATAATGACCTAAATGATTGTGAAGCCCCTTTTGTGATTGAATATCCATGCACCCTTGTCACCCTAGAATATCATGCTTAGGCTAGGTTTATGCTAAAGACTATATGTTAGATGTTAAATGGTCACATGTGAGAAAAGCATATTCAAAACCCCTTTTTGTGAAAGAAAATGTGATTGGAATCGATAGTGAGGATGGTTTGATCGGTTTATAAGTGCGCACTGGGAATGTGAAAGACTCCTCACTAGAGATTCATAAGGACTAGAACCTTGTGTTATACTTCCCTGCGACATGAAAAATGTACCAACCACTTGCCCAGTATGGGACGGGCGCAACATAGTAGCTTTCTCAGTATTAGCTTTTCCCTGCAATGTTTATCGGTTTGGTTTCTCGAGAGGAACTGGTGGGCCACTGAGGGCCATGAGTGATGTGAGATCAGAAAAATAATGAGAGGATAAGGTGTAAGAAGGAAGATGCCCTACGCCTGGATTAAGTCGTGCGCGACTGTAATCAAAAGAGGCTATGTGTCTTGCGAGACAATAGACCAAGGCTAGGAAGAATTGGCTGTGGGGAGTACCCACAACGGTAATAATGACTAGAATGTCTATTTACCGGGTAGGGAATTGTTAATGCTAGGATTGTAAACTGTTGTGTGATCTCGGCCTTGTCACATGCGTAAAAGTCGCATGCAAAGGTACCGACTTGAAAGCTGAGTGATCGGTGGATTAAGGTGGGACACCTTTGCAAAGTATTAAAAAGTATCGGATACTCTGAGCTCCCAGGTCATGGAGTCTGCGCGCGGTGGATTCTATCCACGTCGATCCAGCACAAGTAGCTTTTGGAAGGTTTTTCACAAAATCTGAGTAAAGTGGTGACTCACGGAAGACCGCCACACACAACATCTTCTGAAAATCTAGCTTAGTGTTGGGGGAAATCTCCACACGATCAAGTCCAGGTAAGTTCATGATTGCCCGGGGACAGTGGCCGCCGGTGCCTGCCCCGGGCGCCGCCATTGGCCCGGGGACAGTGGCCTCCGGTGCCTGCCCCGGGCGCCGCCATTTGGCCCCCGGGACCGTGCCCCCCGGGCGGGTCCCGGGCGCCGCCATTCGCCCGGGGACAGTGGCCTCCGGTGCCTGCCCCGGGCGCCGCCATTTGGCCCCCGGGACCGTCCCCCCCGGGCGGGTCCCGGGCGCCGCCATTTGCCCTGGGACAGTGCCCTCCGGTGCCTGCCCCGGGCACCGCCATTTGGCCCCCGGGACCATGGCCCGCGGGTGCGTCCCGGGCGCCGCCATTTGCCCGGGGACAGTGGCCTCCGGTGCCTGCCCCGGGGGCCGCCATTAGGCCCCCGGGACCGTGCCCCCCGGGCGGGTCCCGGGCGCCGCCATTTGCCTGGGGACAGTGGCCTCCGGTGCCTACCCCGGGCGCCGCCTTTTAGGCTCCCGGGACCGTGCCTCCGGGTTATGTCCCGGACGCCGCCTTTTGGCTCCCGGGACCTTGCCCCCCGGGCGAGTCCCGGGCGCCGCCATTCGCCCGGGGACAGTGGCCCCTGGTGCCTGCCCCGGGCGCCGCCTTTTAGGCTCCCGGGACCCTGCTCTCCGGAAGGGGTCCCGGACGTCATCGCCCTCCTAAAAGGTAAAATCCCTGTTTGTTTATCACGTGCAGGTCACGCGAGGGACGCCTCGGGAATCAGCGACCACCTGTCAAGCATCCAAGACGTTTGACCGGGAGAAGGACGGTCCTACCCTTCAATCCGACGGTGGCTTCCGGGGTAGTTTAGGCTTTTTGCTTCTTTTTGAGGCTATAAATAGCCCTTGTACCCCTCTGTTGTAAAGGATCAGCTCATTATTATTTGGAATAGCTAAACTCACAGACGTGCTCCGGAAGCCTCTCCCCCAGAGAGAGCCTCCCCAGCCGACTCCGGTCGGGAGCGCGTCGACAGGACTAGGGCCCCCACCGGGACCCGAACCTGTATAAATCCTCGTGTCATTTCTTGTGTTTGTCCGGCGGGGGAGGACCGGTCGCCCGGTCAACCCGCGCTGCGTAATCTCCGCTAGGATCGTCTTCAAAACCTGTCGGGGTATTCTTAATACCACGACAGTTGGCGCCGTCCGTGGGGAACCGTGACGAATCGCCATGGCTCCTCCGAGAACAAGGGCCCGCGCCCTCCCCGGTGATGCCGGTCCCGGTGACCTGGCGCCACCCGTCCGGGACGCTGCTGTTCCGGCGCTTCCGTCCGGAGGCGACCATTCCCAGGTACCGCCTCCCACCTTTCCTCTCAATCTAGGTGCCTCCACCTCCGGGTCGCTCCCGGCGGCCGCGGGGACCTCGGCCAGGACGAGTTTCCCACCGACGGCTCCCCCGGCTCCCCGGGATGCCCTGCTGGAGGCTCTCGTGGAGGGCCAGCTCCGCGCCCAGCGCTCTATGGACGAGCTCCTTAGCGTGTTGGCGCGGCCCTCGGCCCCCACATTTTCGTCGCACCCGTATCCGGGGATCATGCCCCCGTTTATGGGATACCCAGCGGCCCCTCCGGCGTCAGGGGGGCTGTCTACCCCGTATGATCCCGCTGGAGGGTTCCCTCCCCCCGCGGGATATACTTCCGGACACTTCTCGGCACCCGGGCCTGTCCTGGTGCCGGGAGGCTATTTCATGCCCGGGCCCTTCGTGGCACCAGGGGGGTACCCCGTCCCCGGCCCGCTTCCGGGGCTGGGGGGTCATTTCATGCCGGGGGTTATTCCTACGCCGGGAGCCAGTCCCGCCCCTCGCGTTGCGTTTACCGCACCGGGGCCGGTCGACAGAGCAGCTCCCGTGCCTCAGCGAATTTCCCCACGCATTGGCCCCCCAACCCCAGACGTCGCCGAGGGGGCTCACCCCCCACTTGTTCCGGATGTCGCAGGGGCTCCCCCCTTTCCGGTCCCGGTCGTTGCCGCAGGGGCCCCCTCTTCGGATCCAAACGCCGCCCCGGGCGCCCCCTCCCCGGTTCCGGATGGTGCAGGGGCTCCCCCCTTTCCGGTCCCGGGGGCCGTCGCAGGTGGCTCCCTCCAGCAGGCCCCGGTAGCTTCCGGGCCGGCTGCTATAGTGCAGGAGCTCCCTCCCCCGGCGAAGAAGGTCCGCTTCTCCCGGGGGGAGGTCGAGCGAATGCATTCTCCCAGCCGCGGGGAAGAGCTTCCCCCCGGTCGTTGTCGCGGGGAGCCTCACTCTCGCACCGGTCGGGGGAAGAGACCCACCGAAGAACCATCCTCCCCGGAGGGAAGCCCGGACGTCCGGGAAATCAGTCCCGGCCCGGAAGAGAAGCGTCGTCACCACCACTCTGGCGGCCCTCTTGGGCCGCTACCTGACTCGGATAACGAGGGGGCATCCCCCGTTAAAGAAGACAGTGACTGGGGCTCCCCCCGGGAAGTGCAGGGGGCGAACCAGCCTCTGTGTCGAAGACTCCGCAGCATCTGATGGCCGCGGCCCTACCGTCCCCCGCACATCGAACATTATAATGGCGAGGCGGACCCTTACGAGTTCGTGCAGATCTACTCCACAGCCATCTCCGCGGCGGGGGGGGGGGACGAGAGCGTCCAATGCAACGTCTTCCCCCTCTACCTCACCGGCATTGCCCGCTCCTGGTTTTACAATCTGAAGGCGGGCTCCATCAAGTCTTTCTCGCAGCTGAAGCGGGAGTTCTGCGCCAACTTTCAGGGAAATTACGTACGTCCCCTGGATTCTTCACAGCTATACACAGTGCGCCAGAGAACCGGGGAGACCATCAGAAGCTTCTTCAAGCGCTTTGCCCAAGTAAAAAGCAAAGTGGCCCACGTCCCGGACTCCACATTGATCGAAGCCTGCAAAAGCGGGATCCTCCCGGGGGAACTCCACCGAAGACTCTCTCGAAGCTGCCCCTCCTCCGCCGACGAGCTCTTCAACGTACTCGAAAAGTACGCTCGCGCGGAGGAAGACGACATCTGGAAGAAGACCCAGGGGGCTCCTGCCCCCGCCGAGCGGGGGGCCCGGGATCCCCCCAGGCGCCCCAGGCAGGGGGGCCGTAGCGAACCACGGCCTCAGGACACTTTTGTCCTCGAGGGCGGAGGCGGCTCGCGCGACCCCCCGAAGGGCAACCGCCCCTTTCCCAAGCCGAGAGGCCACGGGGGAGGACAGTCTTCTCGCGGCCGCGAAGGCCCCGCGGGGAGAAGCCGGGAAGGACCGTGGTGCAGCTTCCACGGGTCCAGTACCCACGCCACCCGAGATTGCCACCAGCTGCTGCAGCACTTCGCGGCGTTCCTCGACCAGCGCGGGCAGGGGGGGGGACTCCGGCCTCCTTGCCCCCTCGGCCAGCTGTTCCGGCCCTTCCCGCTCCCGCGGGGGGGCAGCAGGTGCAGGAGGGGGAGCCTTCAGACGCTCTCCCCTTTCAAACTTCTCAGCGCCGCATCAACGTCATCGTTGGGGGGTCCGCCTCCGGGCGGGACTCCGAGTGCCAGCGCAAGGAGTACGCGCGAGAAGTTAAGGTAGTGGGGGTGCTACACGCGTCCGTGCCGCCCAAGTGGTCGGACGTCCCCCTCACCTTTACGGCGGAAGACGCGCGAGGGGTTCGCTTCCCCCACGACGACGCGCTCATTGTCTCCGCGACAATCTACAACTGCCACTTGGCCCGCATCCTCGTGGACGGCGGAAGCTCCGCCGACGTCCTGTTCCTCAAAACCTTCAAGGAAATGTAGGTCGATGAGAAGCTCCTGCAACCAGCGGCAGGGCCTCTGCAAGGGTTTGTCCCGGGGAAGGCGATCCACCCCGTGGGCAAGGTAGATCTCCCGATCACCTTTGGCACCCCGGAGAACTACCGGACCGAGCTAGTCCGCTTCGACGTAGTGGACCTCCCCTCCTCCTACAATGTGATTATGGGGAGGACTACGATCAATCGGCTGGGGGCTGCCACCCACCAAAACTACCTGTGCATGAAGATCCCCGGGCCGCATGGCGTGATCTACGTCCGGGGGGACCAAGACATGGCCCGTGCTCTATACGAGCGGGCTGCTACCACAATAGGAAGCATCAACCTGATCAAGGCGCCCGGGGGGGAGGCTTCTCCCCCGGACGTAGGCATCGCCGCGCCGTCCCCTGGGAGGCCCCTTCTCAAGCCGCGTCTGCAAGGGGGCCTCCGGAAGGTTCCGCTGTCCCCAGGCAGCGGGGACAAAACTGTCCAAATCGGGGCAGAGCTCCCCCAAGACCATGCAGCGCAACTCGCAGCATTTCTGCGCGAAAACTCTGATGTTTTTGCGTGGAAGCCTTCGGACATGCGGGGTGTCGCCCGGGAGGTTATTGAGCGCAAGCTCGCGGTAACCCCCGGTCACCCCCCTGTCAAGCAGAAGTTGAGAAAGCTCTCCCTCGAACGTCAAGAAGCCATCAAGACGGAGATAGCTCGGCTCCAAGAGGCGGGGTTCATCCGGGAAGTCTTGCACCCTGAGTGGCTCGCAAACCCCGTCCTCGTCAAGAAATCAAGTGGCAAGTGGCGCATGTGCGTGGACTTCACTGACCTTAACCGCGCCTGCCCCAAAGACAACTTCCCGCTCCCGCGGATCGACCAGCTCGTTGACTCCACCGCGGGGTGCGAGCTGATGAGCTTCCTAGACGCCTACTCGGGATACCATCAAGTCCGGATGGCGGAGGGGGACGAGGAAAAGACGAGTTTTATAACTCCCCTCGGAACCTTCTGCTACCGCCACATGCCCTTCGGGCTCAAGAATGCGGGAGCCACCTTCCAGCGCCTGATGACGCTGGTCTTCAAAGATCAAGTCGGCCGCAACGTCGAAGTCTACGTAGACGACGCGGTCGTCAAGAGTCCCCGTGCAGCCTCCCACATCGACGACCTCGCAGAGACCTTCCGCAACCTCCGCGCGTTCGGGCTCAAGCTCAACCCGGAGAAGTGCGCCTTCGGGGTGCGCGGGGGGAAGCTCCTGGGTTTCCTCGTGTCCCAGCGGGGCATTGAGGCAAACCCCGAGAAGATCCGGGCCTTCCTAGACATGCCCCCGCCGTACTCCGTCAAAGATGTCCAGCGGCTCTCCGGCCGCCTGGCCGCGCTCAGCCGCTTCGTCTCCCGTTCGGGGGAGAGGGGCCTCCAGTTCTTCAAGATCCTCCGAGGGCTCGAGGGGTTCCGCTGGACCCCCGAGGCCCAGGAAGCCTTCAACGACCTCAAGAAGTACCTCTCGAGCCCTCCAATGCTCGTGTGTCCATCTCCGGAAGAGCCCTTGCTCCTCTACCTCGCCGCGACCCCCGTCACCGTCAGCGCGGTTTTGGTGAAGGAGCAAGGGGGGCAGCAACGTCCCGTCTACTATGTGAGTGAGGCCCTCCAAGGGGCCAAGACTCGGTACACGGAGATGGAGAAGATTTGCTACGCCCTCCTCATGGCGTCCCGGAAGCTCCGGCACTACTTCCTGGGGCACCCCATCACCGTCCCGTCGTCCCTCCCCCTGGGGGAGGTGCTGCGTAATAAAGAAGCCACCGGTCGAATTGGGAAGTGGGGGGCCGAGCTTGCCCCGTTCTCCCTGTCCCTTACCGGCCGCTCCGCAATCAAGTCGCAGGTCCTCGCCGACTTCGTCGCAGAATGGACTCCCGCCTCTGGGTCCGGGGACGAAGATCTCCCTGTGCCGCCCCGACGCAATGACCACTGGACCCTGCTGTTCGACGGGTCGCTGTGTCTCGCCGGGGCTGGCGCGGGGGTAGTCCTCCGGAGCCCCGAGGGGAAGGAGCTCGAGTACGCTGCGCGGCTCGAGTTCCCCGCAACCAACAACGTCACCGAATACGAGGCTCTGCTCCTCGGGATGCGCCTTGTGCGCTCCCTGGGGATCCGACGCCTCCTAGTGAAGGGAGACTCTCAGCTTGTTGTCTGCCAAATGGACAAGTCTTACCTGTGCCATGACGCAAATCTAAGTCTTTACTTGCAGGAAGTACGGAAGATGGAGAGGCACTTCGACGGCCTTGTGGCCCGGCATATCCCGAGGAGGGAGAACGACCGGGCCGATGCCTTGGCGTGGGCAGCAAGCGCCCGGGAAACGCTCCCCAGGGGGGCCTTCTTGGAAATCATCATGAAGCCCTCGGTGGCCTCCCAGGATGCAGGCCCCGAGCCTCCGGTCCCGGAGGTCGCCGAGATTGTCCGGCCTTCATCTTGGATGGACCCCCTCATCTCCTTCATCAAGGGAGAGGGGGACCCTCCCAATGAGACTGAGGCTAAGCGCCTCCGGGCCAAAGCCCGGGCATATCTCCTGCTGGAGGGAAGGCTCTACAAGCGGGGGGCTTCGGCCCTCCTGCACTGCCTCCCCCGGTCGGAGGGACTTCAACTCCTGAAAGACATTCACGCGGGGAGCTGTGGTTCTCACCTAGCCCCGCGTGCCATCGCCGCCAAGGCCCTTCGGCAGGGCTTCTACTGGCCTACAGTCATGCGCGACGCGCGAGACCTTGTCTGCGCGTGCGAAGCATGCCAGAAAATGGCCACGGGCTCGAATCTCCCCCCTGTAGCGCTGCGGACTATCCCCATCACTTGGCCCTTCGTGCGCTGGGGGATGGACCTCTTAGGGCCCTTCCCCCCAGCGCCCGGAGGATACAAGTATGCGGTAGTCGCGGTCGACTACTTTACAAAGTGGGTTGAGGCGGAGCCCTTGGCTAGCATCACCTCCCGGGCCGTTCAGCGGTTTTTCTGGAAAAACGTCGTTTGTCGTTTTGGTGTCCCCCGGGAAATCACCGTGGACAACGGGACCCAATTCGACTCGACTTATTTCCGGGAATTCTGCGAAGGCCTGGGGATCGTCATCCACTTCGCGTCAGTGGCCCATCCTCAAAGCAGCGGGGCCGTCGAGAGAGTCAACGGCGTAATCCAACAGGGGTTACGCCGGAGACTCGGACAAACCGCTTCCAAGCGGGGCGCGTGGGCAGAGGAGCTCCCTAGCATCCTCTGCTCGATGCGCACGACCCCGTCCCGGGCCACAGGGCGTGCTCCGTTCTCTCTGGTCTACGGGGCGGAGGCAGTCCTCCCCCGGAGATCGGCTTCCGGTCGCTGCGGGTCGAGCTCCTGAACGGAGCCACGACCGTAGCCTACCGGGCCAACGAAGACAACCGGTGGCTGGAAATCGACCTCGTGGAGGAGGAACGCGACCGAGCGCTCCTCCGCCACGCCATCTACGAGTGCGAGATGTCGCGCGCATACAACCAGCGCGTGCACGAGAGAGCTTTCCGCCTTGGGGACCTTGTCCTCAAGCGCGTCACAGACCCCCAAGCCCAGGGTAAGCTCTCCCCCAAGTGGGAGGGCCCCTACAGGATCTCCGCTATCCTAGGCTCGGGGGCCTACAAGCTCTCCAACCTTCAAGAGCAGGAGCTGAAGCACACCTGGAACTTGCGTTTACTTCGCAAGTTCTACGTCTAGCCTTACGGGCCTGTCCCCTCCCCCGGAGCGATCACGCCGGAGGGGGAGGAGGGACGCTGTAGCTTCCTTTCCCCCCCCCCCTTCGCGGTTTCGCAGGGGGGGGCTTTGTATATTTTGTTAATCAATGCATAGCCTTTGTTCTTCAACTGTCTCACTGCAGGTTCTTATTGACCGCCCCTAGTGGCGATGCCCTCCCCGCGAGGATGCCTTCCCGGTGAAGATGCCCTCCCAGTGAGGAAGCCCTCCCCGCGAGGATGCCCTCTCCGCGAGGAAGTGGGCCCTGACCCAGCAAGTCCCTCCTGTAGGGCGGCTTACGATCAGCCCTCGTGGACTGAGGGTGTAAGCGGCAACCCGGTCTCCAGCGGCCGCGGTAACGAGTCACTTTGGGAGACTAGTCCCCTACCCAAACACTCAAGACCCGTCTTCGGGCACTTCCTCCTCCGGGAGTAGACGCTCTCCTCAGCGGGACGTCTAATGGCTTTCTGGATTTTCTCCCTCCTCCGGGAGTGGACGCTCTCCCCAGCGGGACGTCCGAGGGATTTCTCAGGAGACCTTATTCCCGGCTCCCCGTTCTCACGGCGACCGGATGATTATCTCCCGAAGACCTTATTCCCAGCTCCCCGTTCTCACGGCGACCGGATGATTATCTTTCGGAGACCTTATTCCCGGCTCCCTGTTCTCACGGCGACCGGACGATTGCCTTACGAAGATATGGATTTCTCGGATATATTTTCCCCCGGACATTATTCCCGGTTCCCCGTTCTCACGGCGACCGGACGAAGTCTCCCGGGAAGCTCCCCTCCGGAGGTCTTATTGGCTTTTCATGAGCCCCTTCCGCGCCTTGTTCCCGGTTCCCCGCTCTCCCGACGGCCGGATGAACCTCTCCCGGAAGGTCCCTCCCTCGGAAACAACGTTTTTACAATTTTCTAACTTAGAAAAATATTTCTCCTACAGGTTATGTTCCCCCCGGGGACCCTGTTACCCCCACAGCGCGCGGAGGTCTCCTCCGGCCCGCTGTGGGCGGGGGGGACAGGGGGCCCCCGGGTCACCCACGAGCAAACATAGCTCATTCTTTTGAAGATGAGCCCCACAAGACCAGCCAAGAAGAAAAGACAAAGCAAGCAACAAAAGAAAGACAGCTTTATTTATTGAGAGACCGGAGGACATCTTCCCCCTCCGGTGGGTTTCGGAAATGATACAACCCGGGTCCTAACCCGGGGGATTTTCTACGAGCCTAAGACCCCTACGCCTAAAGCTCCCGGAGGCGCTCCGTCAGCTCCCGGGCCAAGTCTCGGTACAGCGCCCGGACGCGACGCTGAGAGTCCCGAAGTACGTCTTCGGGCCAAAACTCGTACCCAGCCGGCGGAAGTATCCGGAGAGGAGGTATCATCTGGGCCTTCGGGCGCGGGGGAGTTAATTCAGCACGGCTGTTGTCAAAATTATCCAAGTGCCACTCCGGGCGCCACCTCAACCGGACAGGCTCCCGGGCAGTACCCCCGTCGCGTTCCCCGGAGACAAGGCTCAGCAAAATCAAAGCCGCTTGGGCGTCCCCCGGAGAGCCTCTCCCGGACCGTTGCCCGGGAGTAACCCCCCGGGAACCCTGGTAACATTTCATCGCAAAGACTTAGAAAAATTTCAAATATATTCCATTGCAAAATGATTTTTGTACAAGTGCCCGGGGCTTCTCCTAAGAAGCTACCAGAATCAAAATGTCTAACAAAAATAAAAAGGGGTCCTAGCTAAAGACCTGGGGGAGGCTCATACTTTAGCATTGGGGTCCTCTCCCCGGGGAGCTTCCTCCGTGGTCGGGGCAGGGGCATCCGCGGCCGGAGGCGCCGGTGTCGGGAACCTCGTCCGGATGATCCGGTCGTAGAATCCCTCCGCCAGCAGCTCTATCTCCCGGCGCGTTGGCTCGAAGGCCTCCGAGAAGCTCCGGGGGATGCGGCCCCCAATCGCCTGGGCGCCGACCCCCCGGTAGTCAACGAGCCCCGCGGCGGCCGCGATGACGGGGATCGCCCAGCCCCGTGCCCGGACGTCCGCAGCCTCCGGGATGGCGGAGACTTGTGCGTTAAGAAAACGCACAGCCTCCGCGAGGGTCGCCAGGGGCACCTCCGGGCCGCTCCCGGAGCCCAGGCTAACGCCAAGGCTTTCCAAGGCCGAGCGGACGGAGCGGCCCGCGTCCGACAGTGCCCGGACGCTGGAGCTCTCGAGCTCCCGGAGCGCCTTCTCCCTCACCTTGGCCTCCTCTCGAGGTGGCAGTAGGCGCCATCCGAAAGGTGCACCTGGGCCCGGGCCCGGGACAGCTCATCAAGAGCTTCGTCCCGCTCCCGGAGGGCCGCCTCCCGCTGCTCCACGCAAGCCGCGGCCCGGCTCTCCGCCTCCTTGAGCAGCCGGGTGACCCGCTGCTCAAGGCCCCAGGTAACAGTCGCTACCTACAAAATACATAAAGAGTTAGAAAAATCTTAAGTGCAGGAAAAAAGCCGAAGTATTAAGAGCTCGGGCTACCTGGGCTCCGAGGGACTCGAGCCCCTCAAAACGCTCGTGGAGCGTTCCCCCCGCTACGAAGGCCTGCACCTTCCGGCTGTGCAGGCCCTCCGCGCAGCGGGCCACCTCCCCGGCGGGAAGCAGAGAGGTATCTTGCCCGGTGCCTCTGTTGTGGCCGGGAGAGGGCCCCCGGACCTCGGAGTCCGGGAGCACGGCCGTCGTCGTCGGCTTCTTCGTCGACGAAGTTTCCTCCGAGGACGATGAAGACGAGGATTGGGCGGGGATCTCCGCCTGGGGGGGGATCATCGGGCCTTTCCCCGCCCCAGGCCGGAGGGCCCTCGGAGCCTCCTGCTCCGGAGGGACCTCGAAGACTGAGGGGCTCCCCCCCTCCTCATCAACCGGCCAGAGGCACGGAGGCGCCGCCTCCGAAAACCTCACCTCTAGCCTCTCCGGCGCCAATGCCGCCGAGAGAGGCGAGAGGAGCGTCACTCGAACTGGCGACGGGGCGTAGTCCGCGGAATCGGACCTCGCCCCGCCGGTAACAACCTCCTTCCCCCGGGCCTCGACGGGGGCCTCCGGGGGCGGAGGCGTCGCCTCTGCCCGGGGCGCGGCCCGGGCATGTTCGGCTCCGGGAGCCGCGTCCCGGGCCCTCACCGGCGTCGCCGCCGGCGTCGTCGTCGGGGCGGGGGTCTTTTGGACCCGGGGCCTTTTGGGCTCCGAGCCCCCGGCCGCATCCTTCCCCCGCTTATGAGACCCGGGGGTGGGAAGGGGCTTCCTCTCCGGAAGCCTGAGCCCGTAGGCCTCGGCCACCAGGTTCCGGGGGGGCCCCTCCCCCACGAGGCGCACGATGCGCTCGTGTTCGTCGGCGAAGTACCTCCCCAGGAGGTGCTCCGCCTTGTCCCTCGCCGCCGGGTACGGGCGCACTGCAAGAGGTAAAAAGTTAGTCAATTTCTCATAAAAAATTGCAAGTACAAAAATGCAGGGGACTTACGCCGCGTCACCGGCTTCACCGGAGGCCGCTGCTCCGGGCCCATGCCGATCCCCCTTTCCCCGCGTGAGAAGGGGGAAAGCCGCAGGAGCGCCAGCTCCTCCGCGGCGTCCCGCATCGAGCGGGCCTTCTTCGTCAGCACCACCTTCCCGAGGAGCTCGAACTCCTCGTCCGTCCACACCGGCGGCTTCGGTGCGGACGACCGGCTATAGGTGGGAGGCTCCGGGGCGTAGACCACCGCCTCGTCCCGGACCCGGAGGTTGAACCACCTCCGGAGCCAGTCCCCCCAGTGGTCCCGGGAGGCCGCCGCCGGGTAGTCCGCCACCCGGGAGGGCAGCATCTGGACCATCACCGAGCCGAAGGGGGACTTCAGTCCTCCCTTCACCAAGTGGGAGCTCCGCGCTGCCGGCTCGTAAAAGTACCGGAAGGCGCTGAGGGTGGGCTCCCGCCCGGTCGCCGTCTCGTACAGCCAGATGAAGAGACCCATCCGGACGAGGGCGTTGGGGGTGAGGTGGTTGAGCGCCACCCCGTACTCCTTCAGGAACTCCCGGAGCATCGGGTGCACCAGGAGCCGGAGCCCTGCCTCGAGGAAGGCCTCAAAGGCCACAACCTCTCCGGGCCTGGGGCGAGGGGCTCCGTCCCTCTTTAAGGGGACCCAGATGTCCCCTTCCGCGACGATGCCCTTCTTGACCAGGGACTCTGCGTCCGAGACCGAGAACTCGGAGGCCCAGAGGAAATCCACGGGGATTTCCTCCGGGGGCACCTCCGTGGTCTTCGCTCGACCTTTGGGCGCCATTAGGTCAGTTCTTTCTTTTTTTTCGGTGGCTAACTTTTCAGGAGGTTGACTAAAGCTCCCGGACGCTCGCTACCGGAGGAAGCTACCGGAAATGCTACCGGGAGAGCGCTACCGGGAGAGCTGAAGCTGGAGTTGGAAAATTTGGAATGAGCTACCGGGGCCACCTAAGGCCCTATTTATAGAGGCTGGCCGTGATCTAGATGCGCGCCACGTGGGCCCCTCGGAGCAATCTGGACCACTGAAATTCAAACCGTGCGCGGGAAACGAAGGGACAGGCGCGTAAATCGAGACGCCGATTCGAACCACGCGTGCATTTATTGCAAAAACGGCGCGGCCATAAAGCGCCCGGCACAGAAACCGAAGCGTCGCCGGGGGTCCGGTGATTTTCGTCCGGAGGTTTCGCCCGGAGATTTTCCCGGTACCGTAACCATTCCCCCCGGGGGCTCAAGCTTCGTCCCCGGAGGGCATGGGGGGCTGCTGTTGGGGGAAATCTCCACACGATCAAGTCCAGGTAAGTTCATGATTGCCCGGGGACAGTGGCCGCCGGTGCTTGCCCCGGGCGCCGCCATTGGCCCGGGGACAGTGGCCTCCGGTGCCTGCCCCGGGCGCCGCCATTTGGCCCCCGGGACCGTGCCCCCCGGGCGGGTCCCGGGCGCCGCCATTCGCCCGGGGACAGTGGCCTCCGGTGCCTGCCCCGGGCGCCGCCATTTGGCCCCCGGGACCGTGCCCCCTGGGCGGGTCCCGGGCGCCGCCATTCGCCCGGGGACAGTGGCCTCCGGTGCCTGCCCCGGGCGCCGCCATTTGGCCCCCGGGACCGTCCCCCCCGGGCGGGTCCCGGGCGCCGCCATTTGCCCGGGGACAGTGGCCTCCGGTGCCTACCCCGGGCGCCGCCTTTTAGGCTCCCGGGACCGTGCCTCCGGGTCATGTCCCGGACGCCGCCTTTTGGCTCCTGGGACCTTGCCCCCCGGGCGAGTCCCGGGCGCCGCCATTCGCCCGGGGACAGTGGCCCCCGATGCCTGCCCCGGGCGCCGCCTTTTAGGCTCCCGGGACCCTGCTCTCCGGAAGGGGTCCCGGACGTCATCGCCCTCCTAAAAGGTAAAATCCCTGTTTGTTTATCACGTGCAGGTCACGCGAGGGACGCCTCGGGAATCAGCGACCACCTGTCAAGCATCCAAGACGTTTGACCGGGAGAAGGACGGTCCTACCCTTCAATCCGACGGTGGCTTCCGGGGTAGTTTAGGCTTTTTGCTTCTTTTTGAGGCTATAAATAGCCCTTGTACCCCTCTGTTGTAAAGGATCAGCTCATTATTATTTGGAATAGCTAAACTCACAGACGTGCTCCGGAAGCCTCTCCCCCGGAGAGAGCCTCCCCAGCCGACTCCGGTCGGGAGCGCGTCGACAGGACTAGGGCCCCCACCGGGACCCGAACCTGTATAAATCCTCGTGTCATTTCTTGTGTTTGTCCGGCGGGGGAGGACCAGTCGCCCGGTCAACCCGCGCTGCGTAATCTCCGCTAGGATCGTCTTCAAAACCTGCCGAGGTATTCTTAATACCACGACACTTAGAGTTTGAAAAGCCTCGCTTTCGAAAACAAAAACCTTTTCTTCAAAACCAAGAGTGAAAATCTATTCTATGAGCCAAAGAGCCATTCTTTGAAAGTTCCCCCTCATCTATATATATCTGCATTCTTAATTTGGGACTTGTTGAGCACCATGTGGACAATGTGCTCATCTTTGCTTTTGTAAACAAAATTTAGAAGAAGGATTCATTGATCCCGAGTCCTACGGTCTTGAACCCAACATGGAACAAGAAGAAACTGCTCCAGAAGATCCAGCTTGTTAGAGGGTCACTTACCAAGTGGAGTCCGATGTGGAGGAAGCCCATGCAACGCCACTGCAGTTGAAGATGAAGACCGTTGAAGTTCTTTTGCCTATTGTTGTTGCTTTATTTTGTGCCGACCTTTGTGTCGAAGAAAACTTGTTAATTTTGTATCAACATTAAAGTCTGTCATTTTTGCGCTATGTTATTGTAATGTTGGTCCCTGTGATCAGCACTTGTTTTAATTACTTTCATTTTTATATAATGCATCTTGTTGTTGTGAGATGCAATGTACCATTTCTGAGTGCAACCCACCTGGGCGGTTGCCACCGGATTCCTCAAATGAGGGTGCCACAATCACAGACGGTTCTAAGCTCAGAACCGTCTATGATAATCGCGTCCAATTCTAATTTGTCACTGTCCAATTAATTATTTTCATCATATCTTCTTCATAAAAACTCAGATTTTCACATTCTTGTACTTACTGGAAACATCAAATCGTGATCTACAACTTTTCTGTTGAGGTCAAAGTCAGATTCGGCATCCATCTATGAGATATTGGGCCGTTAATGTCGACGGCGTACAGTTTGAATCTAATAGATCTATTTCGATATTTTCATCATAATTCTTTCATCCGAACTCGGATTGGGATAAATTTATACTTTCTGGAACTGTTGTGAGAAATCCCACAAAAAGTTTGTTGGGCTAATCTTCAAATTCAGCCATTTTCATCACGCTAAAATTTGGGCAAAGTTAGTTCTATCATTTTCAAACTCCAGTACAATTAAGATTCAAATTACTCAATCTGAGACAGCTTCGGTAAAATTGCCATATCTTTTGATTTCCAATACCGTTTTTGACGTTCTTATACTTTTTAGAAAGATAAAAAATCCTCTACAACTTTGGTGTTGACCAGATCCTCTAATTTAGAGTTCTTGGGGCCCGAAATTGCTAATCATTATCAGAGATGGTTTTGAGCTCAAATATAAATCACTGAATCATCACATAAACACTGAATTTAGAGTTCATAAGTCTGCATGATAAATGTTTAGATTCTTGAATAGGTGGGTCAGGGTTAGTCCATTCGACCACAAAGTCTACAAGGATCTGAGATTTGACCACCGTGCGAGGGGTGAAACGGATGTCAAATGCTCCAAGTTCCATAGTCCACTTCGCGATTCGACCAGATTTCTGTGGGTTTCAAATAATATCTCCCAAAGGGAAGGATGAGGGTACTGTAATTTTATGTGCTTTAAAGTAATGTCGTAGCTTGCGGGAAGCCATCAGTAGCGCGTAAAGTATCTTCTGGACCTCAGGGTGACGCTCCTTAGGACCATGAAGTACCTCGCTTACGTAATAGACGGGTTGTTGCTCACCTTCTCTTTCTGCGATCAGAACTGTGCTGACCGCATGAGGTGTGGCCGCCAAGTAAAGAAGTAGTGGTTCCCCTGTGATCGGAGAAGCCAACACTGGCGGACTAGATAAGTATGCTTTAACCTCGTGGAACGCTTTCTCGGCTTCATCCGACTAGGTAAAACCATGGTGTTTTCGAAGAGCTTTGAAAAAAGGTAATCCCCTCTCGCTTAGTCGTGATAAAAATCGACTTAAAGCCGCCATGCGACCTGCCAGGCACTGGACATCCTTCATGGTCGAAGGAGAACTCATTTGCTCGATGGCCCTGATTTTTTCGGGATTAACCTCGATTCCTCTAGAACAGACGAGAAAGCCTAAAAGTTTACCAGATGAAACTCTGAAATAACACTTTTCTGGGTTCAATTTTATTCCAAATCGGTTTAAATTACGTAAGGTTTTAGCAAGATCATCTAAATGAGTCAAGATTTTTAAGCTTTTTACAACCAAATCGTCTACGTAAGCTTCAAGATTACACCCCATATGGGAAATAAAGGTCTTTTGCATCAAGCGGTGGTACGTGGAACCGGCGTTCTTGAGACCAAATGGCATTCTGACGTAGCAGTAGGTGCCAAATGGTGTGATGAAGGCAGTCTTCTCTTCATCTTCTTCTGCCATACTAATTTGAGAATATCCTGAGTAAGCATCCAGGAAGCTCATCAGTTCGCAACCCACAGTAGAGTCGACCAACTGATCGATGCGGGGAAGGGGAAAGTCATCCTTCGGGCAGGCATTGTTTAGGCTGGTGTAATTGACGCACATGCGCCACTTACCATTTGACTTACAGACGATGAGTGGGTTTGCAAGCCATTCCGGATGATCGACTTCGCGAATAAATCCGGACGTTTGGAGTTTATCTAACTCCATGCGGATAGCTTCTTGCCGATAAACAGCAAAGCGTCTGAGCTTCTGCTTTATTGGTCGCTGTCTAGGTCGAATTGCAAATCCATGCTCAGTTACCTCCCTTGGGACACCGGGCATGTCGGATGGTTTCCACGCAAACACATCTGCATTAGCTCATAGGAAAGTAATGAGTTCGAGTTCCTATTTGTCATCCAGGCCTGATCCAATCCGAATTGTTCTAGATGGATCATCTGGGCGTAACGGAACTAGTTTCAGCTTTTCCTCTAGCCGAGGGGCGACCTTGATCGTATCCGGAGCTGTGGTGGTGATCTTGACATCCCGAAGGGGAAGTTGATCTACCGACTCTAGGGATAACTGATCGCAAGTCAATGCCACATTACGGCTGCCTCGGATCGAGATAACGGCTTTGGGACCAGGTAACTTACAGCACTGATAAGCATAGTGCGTCGCCATCATAAATTTAGCGAGAGTTGGCCTGCCAAAAATCGCGTTATGAGCCGAATCACAATCAATTACGTCAAAAGTAATCAATTATGTTCAGAAATTATACGGTTCACCCAGCATCAGTGGGAGCACCACCTGTCCCATCGGCATCATCGAGGGATAAGGTATTATCCCATAAAATGGATGAATTAAGGGTTTGATTTTTGAACGAGGGATTTGCATCTCATCCAATGCCTTGACCAAGAAAATGTCCAAGGAATTACCTCCGTCGATCAGGACCCTTTCGACTCTCACGTTACTGATAATTGGGGTAATGACCAGAGGTAGTCTCAATGGTCGAGTAAGCCCAACGGGACAATCAGAGTGATCAAATATCAAAGGAGTATCTGACCAACGGGGGTATTGAGGTTCGCCAAGGGGAGCTTCCGCTTGGTTCACCTCTCGATACAATGCTTTAAACTGACATTTAGAAATAAAAGAGGAGGAACCTCCAAAAATGACATTAACATAATTACGAGGTACCTGGTAGGACATTTCTTCGTCCCCGTCGGCGTCTCTAAGCCCACAAGTCTGCTCTTTCGATGGTAAAGTTGGCATCAGCCCAATTCCCCGGTAGAAGTCATCTAGTTGCTTCAACCAGCTCCAGCAGCTCTTGAGGTCGTGTCCCGGAGAATTGTAGATCGGACACCACTTCTTGCCTTCTTGTGAGTTAGTCGGTTTTTCTGGCTGGTCGGCGTTGCAGCCACCAGATGTAGTTTTATTTTTAAATGAAAACTTATTACCTTTCGCCGGTGGAGACTTTTCCGTGACTGTGATCTCCCAGTACTGTCCGGTCTGATTCTTTTCAGACTTCTTTGATTTCCCGCCCGATGAAGACTCCGGCTTCTTGCCCGTATCTTCTTTTTTCATGTCCTTGAGACCTGGTTGGGGTGACAAATTCCCTTTATCCACCATCCTATTCCACTCAACAGCCTCAGCCGCATCAGAGGAGCGGTCGGCCATATCAAAGAGATCGGCTATTGACCGAGGAGGGTGGATAAGTAGATCTTCCGTGAACCTCCGATACCGAACGGTGTGCTTAAACACCCTGATAACGGAGTTATCAGATATGTTTGGGATGGTATTTCTCACCCCGACAAACCTTTTAACAAATTGGCGAAGAGTTTCTGTAGAGGTTTGTTGTAGACTGTGAAGATCGTCTTCTTTCCCGGGTTTCTGATAACAATTCTGGAAATTGTTGAGGATGGCATCGCACAACATTTCCCAGTTATATATCGAACCCTTGGGCTGATTGAATAGCCAGGTCCTTGCCAGTCCCTCAAGGACCGTCGGCAAGTAATTGGCCATGACGCGATCATCCCCACCCGCCGCTTGGATAGCGGTGATGTAAATTTGAACGAACTCTGATAGATTCTGGGTCCCTTCAAACCTCTCAATAGCCCCAGGCTTGAACTTATCTAGCCAGACGACCGAACGGAGGCATAGGGACTGTGGAGAGTTTCGCGGTTTCCAGAATAACCACGAGTGATTTCACGTGATGGGGATGCGCCACGTGGTCCCAGACGAGAATGCATAGGAATTCGATCCCGATCACGAGAACTTCCCACGCGTCTGGATTTGTCATGCCGAAGTGATCCGGATGTAATCGATTACGCCTACCATGACTAGAGTGAGAATACTCCTTTTCATGGGAATGTGTCATAGACAGGGAGGAAGATGTAGGGGTTGCATCGGATGCCATGATCCTAGCAAAAGCCGGTTTGTCCGTGTCTGTGAGGGTAGGAGGAAAATTACGCAAGACCTCCACGATAGATCGAAGTCGGCCATGCGTACTTCTCTTTGGTGCGCCCGATGTCATTGTTTCTTTGTCTGCCGATGAATATTCCGGGGGCAAAGAAGGTGTCTGGTCGCGCCTGTGACCATGTAGGCTACAGGAGGAACTAGGGCGGCGTCATAACGGGACTACGCATTTTGCAGAGCCTCTAGGGCTGTTCTGCGGAGCTCGTCATCTCGTCGCTCACGGTCTTGATCCTCCTTTTGTTTGCGTTCTTGTTCCTCCTTTTGTCTGCGCTTTTTGTCGTGGTATTGTGAATACCCCGGCAGGTTTTGAGAATGATCCTAGCGAAGATTACGCGGCGCGGGTTGACCGGATGACCGGTCTTCCCCCGCCGGACAAGCACAAAAAATGACACACGGGTTTATACAGGTTCGGGTCCCGGTGGGGGCCCTAGTCCTGTCGACGCGCTCCCGACCGGAGTCGGCTGGGGAGGCTCTCTCCGGGGGAGAGTCTTCCGGAGCACGTCTGTGAGTTTAGCTATTCCAATAAAAGAGAACCGATCCCTTACAACAGAGGGGTACAAGGGCTATTTATAGCCCCAAAAAGAAGCAAAAAACCTAAACTACCCCGGAAGCCACCGTCGGATTGAAGGGTAGGACCGTCCTTCTCCCGGTCAAACGCCTTGGATGCTTGACAGGTGGTCGCTAGTCCCCGAGGCGCTCCTCGCGTGACTTGCACGTGACAAACAATTTGAGACTTTACCTTTAGGAGGGCGATGAGGCCCGGGACGGCGCCGGAGGGCACGTCCCAGGGGCCAAAAGGCGGCGCTCGGGGAGGCCCGGGAGGCCACGTCCCCGGGCCAATGGCGGCGGCCGGGACGGTGCCGGAGGCCACGTCCCGGGAGCCAAATGGCGGCGCCCGGGAGGGCACCGGAGGCCACGTCCCGGGGGCCAAAAGGCGGAGCACGGGGAGGGGCCGGAGGTCACGTCCCCGGGCAAATGGTGGCGCCCGGGACGGCACCGGAGGCCACGTCCTGGGAGCCAAATGGCGGCGCCCGGGAGGGCACCGGAGGCCACATCCCGGGGGCCAAAAGGAGGCGCCCGGGGAGGGGCCGGAGGCCACATCCCCGGGCAAATGGCGCCGCCCGAGACGGCACCGGAGGCCACGTCCCGGGAGCCAAATGGCGGCGCTCGGGAGGGCACCGGAGGCCACGTCCCGGGGAGGGGCCGGAGGCCACGTCCCCGGGCAAATGGCGGCGCCCGGGACGGCACCGGAGGCCATGTCCCGGGAGCCAAATGGCGGCGCCCGGGAGGGCACCGGAGGCCACGTCCCGGGGGCCAAAAGGCGGCGCCCGGGGAGGGGCCAGAGGCCACGTCCCCGGGCAAATGGCGGCGCCCGGGACGGCACCGGAGGCCACGTCCCGGGCGCTGTAACACCCTAGTTTTGGGGGTGAAAAGTTTTGCATAAAAACCCTGCATGCATGTATCTCTGTAGTAGTAGCCAGATCAGCTGAACTCTAATCTCTCCCAAAACCTAAAAATCTCCAAATCTATTCTCTAGATCCAGATCAAGATCTGACTATCCAGATTTAACCTACTAGTTACCCTGAAAATAAAAGTCTTCAGGAGCCAGATCAAATTCTGACCCTAACTCTCAGTACCTAAGCATCTCTCTGTTTTCGAAAACACGAAAATTCAGATTTACCCTAAGTACCCCAATTTCCAGATGATTGAATTATTCTGATTTAACCTTATCCAGACTCAAGTAACCCTTGGAATATGTTCCTAGGTTCATCCTCAACTCACTTCAAAAAGTTGGGAGCCAGATTAATTCATCTAAACACTTTTCGCAGTTTAGTTCAAATTTTACTGCGAATAAGTCCTTTTCTGTTTACCTGGAAGCCTGAAAAGGCTAAAATCCACAAATCAATTCCAACTTCAGAATTTCTTCAGGAAACACCTTCCAAATACTATTTGATACAGATCTCCCTTTTGATCAGACTTCAAAACCTCTCTCCAATCACCAGAATTCGAGATCGACAAAATCTAGATTTAGTTTACCCTAATTTTACCCTATTTTCGAAAATAGGTGAAATTCCTCAAATCTTATCAAACTTTCTCCAAATTTGAGCTAGATGAGTATTAATAGAAATGTTATACTCAGCCATGAAATCAATCCTCAAATTAACCATCTCTAAGACAGAAATTGCAAATCAGTCCAGATTTCAAATAAGAATCCTTGCAATTTGGTCCCTGGTTTGACCAGAGACACTGTGCACGACCAGCAGCTGTGCACGACCGCGACCACCGCGCTGCCACGCCAGGAGCTTCGTCGCCGGTGAAGCCCCGTGGTCGCCACCCCTGCCACCGTGTTCCTGCCACGTGTGCGCACGTCATTCGCCACCGTGGAGCCACCGCGGCCGCACCAGCATCTCCAATTTTGCCCGCGCGCGCACGCCATCACTGCAGCCACTGCAGAAGCTCGGTGCCACGTTGCAAGCATGCCGGAGGAGGCCGTCAGTTCGCCGTTGCATCACCCGGGACAGCGCACGCCAGCCTGCAAAGCCGGCACGGCCGCTGGAGCGCGTCACTTCGCTGCTGTCCCGCCCGACCGGTCAACTCGCCATCGATTCGAGCTTCACTTCCCCGTGCAATTCCAGCCGTTGCAAGCCCCTTGCTGTGCCTATAAAAGCCGCCCCAGCCCAGCACGAAGGCACTCACACCTGAACCACCCAAAACCCCTAACCACGCCGTCGTCTTCATCTTCTTCGGCGAGCTCGAGAAGAGGCTCACGGTGCCAAGCCTCTACACTGCTTCCTCCTCGATTCCAGCTACTTCAGTAAGCTCCTCTTACCTCCCTCATCATACTCGAGCAAGTAATTGACTTCAAACCTCTCCAGTCGCCGGCAATTTCCTTTTCTCTCCAGCAACTCCGGCGAGCAATTAATCCTTAACCAAGTCAAATTAGCTCTTGAGCCTGTGATCAATCTTGATTAGTGAACTTATCTAAGCATCTCTAAGCAACCAGAATCGAAGAATTTGCTAAAGTATGAAAATCCCCAACCTTGCACCTTGCATGTGAACTGGGGCTCGCTGTTAAGCTTCTCTGGTGTTTCCCCAGCCAATCTAGCTTCACACCAAGCTTACTTATGCCCCAGAGACCATCCACAAGCAAGGATTCGAGTTCGTTTGCCCTAGAACAGAAATGCCCAATTTTGGTGTCTTCTCCCCTAGCTCCGGTCGCCGGATTGTGTTCCCGGCCGTTTCAACCCCAACCACCTTGTCTAGTAGATGTGCCTCGACCCCAGGAGCATTTTTGCCTTCTAGCTCGACACCTGGATCGGCCCAGATGAAGAAATATCGCCATGCCAAAGTTTGTCCAGAAACTGTTGAGAACAGCTCGGCCACCGTGTTCTTCGCCAGTTTTCATCACTTTCCGGCCATCTCCTACCCTAGGTCCTGTTGAGACATTTGTTCCTGTTGCAAATGCCTAACCACCAGACAAAGTGGTGCATCATTTGGAGCCCTGAGTCAAAAGATATGGCTAACCCTAGTTTCTGGCCGTGTCAAGCCTATGCCAGGCTATGTCAGCCAGTGGCATTAGCCCTGTTCACCCACCTTTGGTCATGTAAAACAGAAATTTCTTTGTCAAATAGCTGCCTCACTACCTTGTGCACCATATGCTTGAATCAAAGCCTACTTTGGCCACTGGAAACTGTTCAAACCATGTCAATGCCATTCTAGAGCACTGTCAGCCTATGTCAGCCAGTGGCATTGAGCCTTTTCACCCACTTCCAGCCATGAACTTTGGAAATAACTTTGTCCCTTAGACTCCTGATGTTGTGATCTACACTTTTCTCTACTGTCACAACTTGAGTTGAGCCCTCTATCACCCATTGACCTTATGACGATGCCTTGAACCGAATGCCAACCTAAGGACATTTGCTGTTTTTGGGCGAACCAATCACAACCCTGATATTTTGGAACCTTGTAAACCTTAACAACTAATCTTAACCCTAGTTACCGTAGTTAAACTTAAATTGCTTTCAAAACCTTGTATCACCAGAGTATTTTCTCCTTGCATCTTTGCATGTAGTGGATTAGTAAGAATAGGATTGATTGTAATGCCTGTTTGCTTGTTTGACCTTGTTCAGAGCAAGAGTCCGGGGTTGAAGATCTTGTCGCTGAACCGTCTTCGACTGCTTTGAACATATTGAAACCCATATTTTATGAATTGCTATGCTATTCCATGAGTAGATATTTCATTAGTATTGCCTGTGTTGAGATCAATGATATTATGGCAGTGATAGATTGAATACTTGAGAAATGTGAACTTGATAAGATAGCAAGCCACGAACTAATAAAAGTATAAACATGTACATTTATATTCATGAAATAGAACCCCTAGCCGTGACCAGTATTTTGGTATGGAATGGTGGTAGCACTGGAGGTGCTTGGCTGCACTGGATGTGCAGGCACTGAAGGTGCATGGTTTGTGGTATGATCTGGTCACTGGCATGTAAGGACTAGAACCTTGTGTTATGCGTCTAGTGGCATGAAAAACGTACCAACCACTTACCTGGTATGGGACAGGCGCAACCTAGTAGCTTTCTTAGTATTATCAGTTCCCTGCATGGCTTGTCGATCCGGTTTCTCGCGTGGAAACTGGTGGGACGCAGTTCGTCCATGAGTGATGTGAGATCAGAAAAATTATGAGAGGATAACGTGTAAAGAAGGAAGACGCCCTACGCCAGATTAAGTCGTGCGCGACTGTAATCAAAAGAGGTTATGTGTCGTGCGGGAACATAGACCCTGGCTAGGAAGTAAGGCAGTGGGGAGGACCCACAACGGTATTTGGGACGGTATTGTCCATTTATTGGGCAGGGATACTGTTAATACTAGACTGCAAAAACGTTGTGTGATCTCGGCCTTGTCACATGCGTATAAGTCGCATGGAGTTGGCCCGACTTGGAAGTCGAGTGAAAAAGTGGATTTAAAAAGAGGTACATCTCTGCAGAGTTTAAAAATGTATTCGAATACTTCGTGCTCCCGAGTTTTAGGAGTATGCCGCGGTGGATTAAATCCACGGGGTGTGACACAAGTATTGTTTTATAAACTAAAATTTGTTAGTTCAAGATTACCCAAGTGACATGTGTTGTCACGATAAGGGGCGTTGCCGTGGACTGTCATGTGTTGACGTGTCGCGGTAATACCATAATATAGAGATCATATACTAATTAAGAGGCATGTGGTTTATGCTCTAAATTATGAAATACTGCTATGAGTATAAGATTGAAAGGCTTGAATAAAGATAATGTGATATGAGGATATATCGCCTTGGATATGGGATGTAGGTATCACCATCAATATGATTTATTTACTGCCATGGGTATGATCAGAAGTTGAGTAAGAATTGAGAAAGAAATGTATTTTGGGAAAAACCTTTCACTCTTTCCCCAATAGCATAGGTTCATGTCATATATATATATATGTATCTCTACCTTCCCTATGACTTGCTGAGTACGTAAGTACTCACCCTTGCAACAACTCATCAATAGATGGAGCGTTCTACGACCTTGGAGGATACCCTGAAGATGCTGTAGAGCCAGGAGAAGATGAGCAGTTTCCTTCGGAGCCCTGATGTGGTGCTGTCTTGCTGTCAACCTCTGTTTCCTGTGGTTTGCTTTTGGGCCTAGCTTCCGCCGTCTAGATGTGTTATTTTGTTAGACCCTTGTGCCTTGTAAGGCACTGTACCTCGTTTTGTACTAAGGCCTGATGGCCATACAATTATGACTACTGTATTATTTTGCTGCTTCAATGTATCCCTGTGATTGACTCATCCTGGGAAGTCAAGTGGTTTAAGGGACCAGCTGCACCGAGCTGGGCTCCTCACAGGTAATGTCACTGTCGTGGCAGACGTGACATAAAATAGTGGTATCAGAGCAGCACAGACCTTGACTGTAGGACGGTACCCTCAGGGCTTGGTAGCGCCAGGACCTC
Organism: Pharus latifolius; assembly: GCA_019359835.1. Classification (NCBI taxonomy): domain Eukaryota; kingdom Viridiplantae; phylum Streptophyta; class Magnoliopsida; order Poales; family Poaceae; genus Pharus; species Pharus latifolius. Next base: position 45,137,246 of record CM033324.1, read on the forward strand.
GTAAATTATTTAAAAATTATTTCTGAAAATTTTATTTTGCAAAGGTTGTTCTTGCTTTTATAAAAATGTTGACTTCAAAATCTTATTTTACTTCCAAAATTTCTCGGCAGGATGGCCAAGGAGCGTTTCAGCTACATCGAGCGTCTCGGTGGATGGGCCACATTGCTGTGGCATATTGCTCAATTCCTAGGGATTGATGAGCGCCCGATCTGCGAGACTATTTGGGACTATTATGAGGGGCGTCGCTATGGCTTCAAGGCCAAATGCTGGTACACGCTCTCGATAGTCGTGAGGGACAGGTGATCAGGGTGAAGGCCAGCAGGGCAAGCCGACTGGATGCTATCCAGGACGCAGCTCGAGAGGCGGTGCATCGGGTACGCCAGGTGTACTCATGCCAGCTCCAATAGTCACCTTTCCGTCACGTGCCTTCATCTCCCTCTGGGTTGTCACCCATCGTGGAGTACCCGGACCCGTGTCTGGCAGGCACCGTAGGTCTGTTGAGGACCCTCGACTCGCGCTACTCTACTTTGCTTGCTGAGCATCAGGAGCTCCGCAAGGAGTTGGAGGAGCAGAAGAAACCTGGCCGAACCGCTTCCCCGTCGTTGACTTCTCAGCCTGCAGCTCAGAGACGCCGCACAGTTGAGGAGGTTGCTCCGACAGTTGTCTCCCCAGCTCGTACCTTTGGACCCAGTGCGGGACCTAGCTTGATTCCTCGGAGGGTTGCTAATGCAGCTGGGTACCGACGCTCTTTCTCTACCCCTAGCACCCGCCGGGCAGAGGGCAGTGGGTCAGCGCTACTGTTCCATGAGTCTGGACCACCCGGGTTTGTCACTCTGGAGGAGTCCGACGACGAGATGGAGCCAGAGGAGGTTGAGCCCTGTGGGAGCAGTTAGTTGCCTGTTCTTTTAGATCCTCAGGCCAGGGTAGATCTTCTAGGTTTGGTGATGCTTTTGAGTTGTTATCATCGCCATTACTTGTATTTTGATTGTATCAGACTAAGGCGTTTAGCCGCTTTTGTATCAACTACTTGTGCATTAATGAATCAGCTTCGCATTAATTTCTGCATCAGTACCCTAATTCTCTCTAGTTAGTTAGACCTGTCTGCTTCTCTCTTCAGAAGATCAGAATGGTTCACACAAGGAGAAGGACCCAAGATGACCAAGAGGGCCAAGACCCAGTTACACCACAAAGAGGAACCACACCTCATCCAGGATCGCTGAGCTCACTACCACCACAAGAAGACTCACCAAGTCTCCAGGAAATTCTTCTTTCAATGGAGAGGAGCCGCCAAGAAGCCCAGGCTGCACATACCCAGTTGCTAGCTCAAGTCATTCAGAAAATGCCAGGGACTGCTGAAGGTACTGCCGTCGGAACTCGACTCTCAGACTTCCAGAAGACGCGACCGCCAACCTTCGCAAGCGCGACCGACCCAATCATCGCAGACGACTGGCTGCGGGACATCGAAAGGAAACTGGACACTGTTCGTTGCAATGACCGAGAGAAGGTGCTATTCGGATCACACCAACTCACTGGAGCAGCAGCTGCTTGGTGGATGAATTATCAAGAAGCACACTTGGACAAAGACAACATCACTTGGACGGAATTTAAGGAGCAGTTCCGAAAATTCCATATCCCTACAGGCGTCATGGCCGCTAAACTCCGAGAATTCCGGAACTTGACTCAAGGGAACCGGACTGTCACTGAGTACCTGCACCAATTCCACCATCTAGCTCGGTATGCGTCCAACGACATCGACACGGAAGATAAGAAGATTGAACGCTTCACCGAGGGACTTCAGCACTATTTGCAGTATCAGATTGCCTCCCATGAGTTCACAGAATTCCAGACCCTGGTGAATCCAGTATTAAAGATAGAAGAAAAGCGAGGCCTCGGAGAAGAAAATCGGAAGAGGAAGATGATGCAACAGTCGCGACCGCCAGCCAGCTCATCTAGGGGAAGGGCCCCAACATCTCCAAATTTTCGTCCGCCCTACCCGGCGTCAAGACCACAATTCACGCCGACGTGCCCCAACTGCAGAGGAGCACACTATCAACGGGATTGCCCTCAATCAAGGACTCAATGCTATCATTGCGGACAGATGGGACACCGCAAAGACAGTTGCCCGTGGATTCAACTTCCAATGGCGATAGCAAGATCGCAAGCTGGAACACAAGCGATGGCACCTAGAACCACAGCTTCACCACCATTACAGAGCCCCAGAGGAGGTTTGCCCAACAGAGGGGGAAATGTAGCAGGCCGAGGACGAGGGCGAGGAGGAAGACAAATGGCAGGCTGAGGAGGCCGACTGAACTTCACCTCCCTCCAAGAAGCGGACAATGCCTCTGACATTCTCCTAGGTAGATTCTTGATCCAGTCTGCATCTGCTTTAATACTGTTTGATCCTGGAGCTACAAACTCATTCACATCAGAAGATTTTGCATTTAAAGTGGGAATACCTATGGTACCTCTAAAGTACCCTATGGCTATACAGACCCCAGGAGCTAAGCTGCCTGTATATTCAGCTTGTCGTCATTTAACCTTCAAAATAGATGGGGTAGAGTTCTGGGCTAATCTATTAGTCCTAGAACTGCAAGGCCTAGACATTATAATAGGAATGGATTGGTTATCTCAGCATAAAGGTCTAGTGGATTGTGAGAAGAAAACTCTAAGCCTTGTTAGTAACCAAGGGAAGGAAGTCCTATTCCATGCGGAAAGATCATCGGTCGAAAAACTGCAAGGATCAGTCCATGCACTTCAGGAGGTATGCTTGGATCAAGTGCCCACAGTACAAGAATACCCAGATGTATTCCCAGAAGAACTCCCAGGGATGCCACCTGACAGGGAGATAGAGTTTACCATTGAGCTTAAACCAGGAGCGGCACCTATAGCCAAGAGACCATATAGGATGCCGGTAACGGACTTAGAAGAGTTGAAAAACCAGTTAGAGGAACTGGAGGGTAAAGGATTTATCCGACCCAGTGCTTCACCTTGGGGAGCCCCAGTTTTGTTTGTAAGGAAGAAAGACGGAACTTTACGGATGTGTGTAGATTACCGAGCTTTGAATGAAGTCACTATTAAGAACAAGTACCCATTACCAAGAATTGATGACTTGTTCGACCAACTTCGAGGAGCCAAAGTATTTTCCAAGATAGATTTGAAATCTGGATACCATCAGCTGAAGATCAAGAAGGAAGATATATCGAAGACTGCTTTCACTACCAGATATGGTCTATACGAGTTTACAGTAGTGCCCTTTGGATTGACCAATGCTCCGGCAGCTTTCATGAACATCATGAACAGTACATTTATGGATTATCTTGACAAGTTTGTCATAGTATTCATAGATGACATTCTGATATATTCCAAGAGTACGGAAGAACATGAGCAACATTTACACCTAGTCTTGGGAAGGCTACGAGAAAGGCAATTTTATGCCAAGTTTGATAAATGTGAATTTTGGATGTCAAGAATTTCATTTCTTGGACATGTGTTGACAGCAGAAGGAATTTCAGTGGATTCAGCTAAAATCTCCGCAATCAAGGAGTGGAAGCAACCTACCTCAGTTTCAGAGATTAGAAGTTTCTTGGGATTAGCAGGATATTATAGGAGATTCATTGAAGGATTTTCCCAAATAGCCAAACCTCTTACGAACCTGCTAAAGAAGGATGTTGCATTTGAATGGACCATCAAGTGTGAAGAAAGTTTTCAGAAGCTGAAGCAGAAATTGACAACAACACCGGTCCTCACATTACCAGACAGCAAAGAAGATTTTGTAGTTTACTGTGATGCTTCAAAGCAAGGAATAGGCTGTGTGCTAATGCAGCAAGGTCGAGTAGTAGCTTATGCTTCATGTCAATGGAGACCACATGAGGAAAATTATCCGACTCATGATTTGGAGTTAGCAGCAGTGGTGCATGCTTTAAAGATATGGCGGCATTATCTCATTGGACATAAGTGTGAGATCTTTACCGATCATAAAAGCCTCAAGTATATCTTCACACAGACGGAGCTCAATATGCGTCAGCGCCGATGGCTCGAGCTAATCAAGGACTACGACCTCAGCATACTCTACCATCCAGGGAAAGCCAACGTAGTGGCAGATGCCTTGAGCAGGAAGCTTATACCCTACAAGGAGCTACACCCAAAAACCCGTGCTTACGGCAGGAATTTCAGAATCTTGAAGTAACCATAGTGCCATCTGGGATGCTAGCTACATTGACTGTGGAGTCACAACTCCAAAAGCAGATTGAGGATGCTCAGAAAGAAGATGAAGAGATACATAAGATCAAGAGCCGCATCAGATCAGGAAAAACCCAGGATTTCATTGAAGATCATCAAGGAATTGTGTGGTATCGGGGAAGGATTTGTGTGCCCCGAAATACAGACCTTAAGGAATTAATTCTTTTCGAAGCTCATAAAACCCCATATTCACTACACCCTGGAAACACCAAGATGTATAAGGATCTGAAGATGCAATTCTGGTGGAATGGAATGAAGAGGGAAATCACGGAATATGTCGCAAGATGTGACACTTGCCAAAGGATTAAGGCCGATCATCAGAAGATAGCCGGAAAGCTGCAACCCTTACCAGTGCCAACTTGGAAATGGGAAGAGATTGGTATGGATTTTATCACAGGACTTCCCAGAACACAAGGGGGATATGATTCCATATGGGTAATTGTGGATGGACTCACGAAAGTTGCTCATTTTATACCAGTCAAGAAAACGTATGATGGCAACAAATTAGCGGAGCTATACCTGCAGCGAATAGTGACACTGCATGGTATCCCGAAAAAGATCGTTTCAGATCGAGGAACACAATTCACATCCAAATTCTGGAACCGACTCTACGAAGCTTTGGGAACCCAATTGCAGTTTAGCACTGCATATCATCCACAGACAGGAGGACAGACTGAACGTGTAAATCAAATCTTGGAAGACCTTCTCAGAGCTTGCATCTTAGATTATGGAACCTCTTGGGAAAAGTGCTTACCATTTGCGGAGTTTACTTATAATAACAGTTACCAAGCTAGTCTGCAAATGGCACCCTTTGAAGCTTTGTATGGGCGCAAGTGCAGAACTCCACTACATTGGGACGAGCCAGGAGAAAGGCAAGTCATTGGACCCGAACTAATTGAAGAAGCTGAAGCACACGTCAAGCTCATCAGAGAACGATTAAAGGCAGCACAGTCACGCCAGAAGAGCTATGCCGACAACCGAAGAAGGGAATTGTCGTTTGCACCAGGCGAATCAGTTTATCTCAAGGTTACACCGTTAAAAGGATTGAGAAGATTCCATCAGAGAGGAAAACTGTCCCCAAGGTACATTGGACCATTCAAAGTCCTTAAGAGGAAAGGAGAGGTATCATACAAACTGGATTTACCATCAGATCTCGGAGAAATTCATGACGTGTTTCATGTCTCGCAACTCCGTAAGTGCCTCAAGGAACCAACGGATCAGATAGAACGCCAGGGAATTCCGCTTCAGAAGAATCTCACCTATCTCACTCAACCATTGCAAATACTGGCTAGTGATGAGCGTCAACTCAGAAAAAAGAAAATCAAGCTTTGCAAGGTTCAATGGGAAGATCACTCAAAGGAAGAAGCAACTTGGGAGAAAGAGGATGATCTGCGGCAGGCTTATCCCTACCTCTTCCCTTCTCTAGGTAAATCTCGGGGCGAGATTTCTTTAAGGAGGGTAGGCTTGTAACACCCTAGTTTTGGGGGTGAAAAGTTTTGCATAAAAACCCTGCATGCATGTATCTCTGTAGTAGTAGCCAGATCAGCTGAACTTTAATCTCTCCCAAACCCTAAAAATCTCCAAATCTATTCTCTAGATCCAGATCAAGATTTGACCATCCAGATTTAACCTACCGGTTACCCTAAAAATAAAACTCTTCAGGAGCCAGATCAAATTCTGACCCTAACTCTCAGTACCTAAGCTTCTCTCTGTTTTCGAAAACAGGAAAATTCAGATTTACCCTATGCACCCCAATTTCCAGATGATTGAATTATTCTGATTTAACCTTATCCAGACTCAAGTAACCCCTGGAATATGTTCCTAGGTTCATCCTCAACTCACTTCAAAAAGTTGGGAGCCAGATTAATTCATCTAAACACTTTTCGCAGTTTAGTCCAAATTTTACTGCGAATAAGTCCTTTTCTGTTTACCTGGAAGCCTGAAAAGGCTAAAATCCACAAATCAATTCCAACTTCAGAATTTCTTCAGGAAACACCTTCCAAATACTATTTGATACAGATCTCCCTTTTGATCAGACTTCAAAACCTCTCTCCAATCACCAGAATTCGAGATCGACAAAATCTAGATTTAGTTTACCCTAATTTTACCCTATTTTCGAAAATAGGTGAAATCCCTCAAATCTTATCAAACTTTCTCCAAATTTGAGCTAGATGAGTATTAATAGAAATGTTATACTCAGCCATGAAATCAATCCTCAAATTAACCATCTCTAAGACAGAAATTGCAAATCAGTCCAGATTTCAAATAAGAATCCTTGCAATTTGGTCCCTGGTTCGACCAGAGACACTGTGCACGACCAGCAGCTGTGCACGACCGCGACCACCGCGCTACCACACCAGGAGCTTCGTCGCCGGTGAAGCCCCGTGGTCGCCACCCCTGCCACCGTGTTCCTGCCACGTGTGCGCACGTCATTCGCCACCGTGGAGCCACCGCGGCCGCACCAGCATCTCCAATTTTGCCCGCGCGCGCACGCCATCGCTGCAGCCACTGCAGAAGCTCGGTGCCACGTTGCAAGCATGCCGGAGGAGGCCGTCAGTTCGCCGTTGCATCACCCGGGACAGCGCACGCCAGCCTGCAAAGCCGGCACGGCCGCTGGAGCGCGTCACTTCGCTGCTGTCCCGCCCGACCGGTCAACTCGCCATCGATTCGAGCTTCACTTCCCCGTGCAATTCCAGCCGTTGCAAGCCCCTTGCTGTGCCTATAAAAGCCGCCCCAGCCCAGCACGAAGGCACTCACACCTGAACCACCCAAAACCCCTAACCACGCCGTCGTCTTCATCTTCTTCGGCGAGCTCGAGAAGAGGCTCACGGTGCCAAGCCTCTACACTGCTTCCTCCTCGATTCCAGCTACTTCAGTAAGCTCCTCTTACCTCCCTCATCATACTCGAGCAAGTAATTGACTTCAAACCTCTCCAGTCACCGGCAATTTCCTTTTCTCTCCAGCAACTCCGGCGAGCAATTAATCCTTAACCAAGTCAAATTAGCTCTTGAGCCTGTGATCAATCTTGATTAGTGAACTTATCTAAGCATCTCTAAGCAACCAGAATCGAAGAATTTGCTAAAGTATGAAAATCCCCAACCTTGCACCTTGCATGTGAACTGGGGCTCGCTGTTAAGCTTCTCTGGTGTTTCCCCAGCCAATCTAGCTTCACACCAAGCTTACTTATGCCCCAGAGACCATCCACAAGCAAGGATTCGAGTTCGTTTGCCCTAGAACAGAAATGCCCAATTTTGGTGTCTTCTCCCCTAGCTCCGGTCGCCGGATTGTGTTCCCGGCCGTTTCAACCCCAACCACCTTGTCTAGTAGATGTGCCTCGACCCCAGGAGCATTTTTGCCTTCTAGCTCGACACCTGGATCGGCCCAGATGAAGAAATATCGCCATGCCAAAGTTTGTCCAGAAACTGTTGAGAACAGCTCGGCCACCGTGTTCTTCGCCAGTTTTCATCACTTTCCGGCCATCTCCTACCCTAGGTCCTGTTGAGACATTTGTTCCTGTTGCAAATGCCTAACCACCAGACAAAGTGGTGCATCATTTGGAGCCCTGAGTCAAAAGATATGGCTAACCCTAGTTTCTGGCCGTGTCAAGCCTATGCCAGGCTATGTCAGCCAGTGGCATTAGCCCTGTTCACCCACCTTTGGTCATGTAAAACAGAAATTTCTTTGTCAAATAGCTGCCTCACTACCTTGTGCACCATATGCTTGAATCAAAGCCTACTTTGGCCACTGGAAACTGTTCAAACCATGTCAATGCCATTCTAGAGCACTGTCAGCCTATGTCAGCCAGTGGCATTGAGCCTTTTCACCCACTTCCAGCCATGAACTTTGGAAATAACTTTGTCCCTTAGACTCCTGATGTTGTGATCTACACTTTTCTCTACTGTCACAACTTGAGTTGAGCCCTCTATCACCCATTGACCTTATGACAATGCCTTGAACCGAATGCCAACCTAAGGACATTCGCTGTTGTAACACCCCGAGTTAGGGGTGAAAATTTCCTTTTTCACAAATGGTACGCATGCATGTATCTGTAGTATTAGTCAGATTAGTTTCTATCTCAAGCCCTAAAATCTCCAAAATCTATCCTATGACCTCAAATTAAGATCAGATTGTTCAGATGTGATCTATCAGTTACTCTGAACTTAAAAGTCTTCAGAACCTAGATCCAATTCTATCCCTAATTCCCAGAATTATCAACTCTTTCTGTTTTCGAAAACAGAAATACCTTATATTACTTAAATACCCTAAGTTTCAGAATCCAGATTTAATCCGAATCTTGACCAAGTTCAGACCAGATTATTTTTGGAATATGATCATGGGTATGTCAATACCTTAATATAAAAAGTTGACAGCCATATTTCATCATCTAAACCTTTTTCACAAATCAGTCCAAGACTTATCGCAAATTAGTCCTTATCTGATATCTGAAAACCTAAAAAGACTAAAATCTCCAGATTAACTCTAAATTCAGAATTTCTTCAGCAGATCTTTCCTAATTGCTATTTGCCACAAGTTTCTCTTCTGTGCAGATATCAAAATCGAACCCTAAATGCCAGAATTCGAAATCGACAAAACTCAAATCTAATTTACCCTAAATTACCCTATTTTCAGTTTGTATCAAAAGCTATCCAAATGTGCCAAATTTTATTTTCAATCCTTGCCAAATCATCTGTGGAATAAAGATTGCCAAAATAGCAGAATCAAATTCAGAACAGACCTTCCGAATCATTAGATTTACAGATCAGTCCAAAACTCAAAGAATTGAAATTGCAAATGAATCCATTTTCGACCAGGTCAACAGCAGCATTCGACCAGGCCGTATGCTGTACGCGACCAGGACTCGCCATGGGTTCTTGCGCCGTGCACGTTCGCCGCCGGCCAAGCTTCGCCGCACTTGTGACCGTGCATGCCAGTACGCACGTGTCCTTGCCTCAGCCGTCACCGTGGCAGCGTCGTTGCTACGTCGACGACCAGCGTTTGCTCCCGCGCGCGATCAGCAGCAACTTTGTCAGCAATCCATCGCCACGTAGCCTCGCCGCGCCAGTACTTGTCGCCACCGCTTGCTACAAGCTTCGCCAGGTCCCGATGAAGCGACATTGTGATCAGCTGAAGGCTTGTCGCCGTCGCATCACCGTTCTTCGCTGTGTCTTCGCCGCTGATGTCCAGCACGCAAGCAACCTCATCACCAGCAGTCAATCACTTCGTTGTTCCCCTTCGTCATCTTCGCCTGGCCTATTTAAACCCTACTGTGTGCAGCAGCTTCTCCACACTTCACCAGAAACCAGCCAAGTTCCAGAATTTGCTGTTTTCGTTTTCTTCTCCGGCGAGCCGTCGAGGAGGCTCACGGTGCCAGCGCTCTACACTTAATTTCCTGCCAAATTAACAACATCAGTGAGTTCCCCTACTCATCCTCTCTGTGTGATAGCATTTAATTGTTCTCCGGTGGACTCTAACGCCGATGATCGCCGGAAATGGCTGAAAGTCGAAGATGCCCTGTTCTGGCAATGCTGGCCAATTTACCCCGAATTAGCCCTCGAACCTGTGAAGTAAATTGATCAGTGAGCCAAATCAAGCAAGCCTGTGAAGTTGGATTTCGAAATTTAGCAAGAATCGAACCTTTTCCCTAAACCGAGTTTCACCAGAAAACCGACGATCGTCGCCAGGCTTCTCCAGTGATCCTCTGGTCAATTTGATGTTACCAGAAGCTTCCCTATACCTCCTAGATACTCTCCAAGCAAGGAATTTAGTTCTCTCGGCCTGTAGCAGGAACCCCCAACTGGCAGTGTCTCTTCTCCGGCGACGATGATCGGAAAAGTGATCCCGGCCATTTCAGCCCTCGAAACCTTGTCATTTAGATGTGCCCTAGTCTCCTGAGTATTTTTGTCTTCTAGCCCGACACCTAGATCGGCCTAGATTGGAAGTTACAGCCATGCCAAGATCTTGTCCAGAACTGCTCCAGTGCAACCAGTTCATCTCTGTTCATCATCAAATTTCTTGCTTTCCAGCCATTTTCAGCCCTAGATCCTATTGAATGATTTATTCCTGTTATCAATGCCTACCTCCCAGACAAAGTGGTGCATCATTTGGGGCCCTAGATCAAAAGTTATGCTAAGCCCTAATTTCTGGCCATGTCAAGATTAATGCCAGGCTATGCCAGCCAATGGCATTGGCCTTGTTTACCCACTTCTGGTTGTGTAAATTGAAAACCACTTTGTCCACTAAATTTGTAGAGTTGTGATCTACATTTTATTCTACTACCACAAGTTGAGATAACCCCTCTATCATTCATCAACCCTATGTCGATGCTTTGAACCGAATGTCGACCTAAAGACGTTCGCTGTTTTTGAGCGAACCAGTCGCAACCTTGATATCATTCTGATATTTTGAGACATTTGGAACCTTGTAAACCTTTGACAGCTAATCTTAACATTGGTTTCCTTAACTTAACCCTAATCAGCCTCTAAACCCAATCATTTCAGAATCATCAAGACTTCATCTTTGCATCTTTGCATAAAGTATAATAATGTATGGGAAAGATTATGATTATTGGTTGTTTGTTTGATTGGAGAGCAGATCAAGAGCCCGAGTTCGAGGACTTCATTGCGGATCTGACGTCAACTACTGTATCTTACGACGCGGAAGGCAAGTCATATCCTTGTTCATCTTGAACCTATATTTTAAATGTTGCTAAAACATAACCTTGAATATAGGCAATATTGCATGTGAAAGATTGAGAATGGTTGATTTATCAATTGGCAGTACTAGACTGATTATCTATAAAATGTGAAATAAACATGTTTTGAGCCATGAACTATTATATGTATTTATATACTTATATTCATGAAATAAAACCCCTAGCCGTGATCAGAAAAATAGTATGGATGGCTGTAGCACTGGAGGTGCTAGACTGCAAAGGAATGCAGGCACTGAAGGTGCAGGGTTGTGGATGGTCTGGTCATTGGCATATAAGGACTAGAACCTTGTGTTGTGCGTCCAGTGGCATGAACAACGTGCTAACCGCAAGCCTGGTATGGGACAGGCCTGAACAAGTAATTATGTGGATCGCACATGAAACCCCTGCATGAGATGTGTAGTGATGCACGATAAACACGGAGCGCGGCTCCCACACATATCACTGAAGGTGATCAAGCACGCAGTAATGGGAATAAGCAAAGGGGTGGAGGTTTGGATACAACCTGCCACAACTGTGCCTCGCTGAGAGCCACAGGGTCGGGGGTGAATTGTGAGTAAAACATAACAAAAGTTCTTGTTATTTCCACCTTGCCGCTCACAGTATGAAGTGAGTCAGGGGTCCAATCATTTTGTTATGATAGGAAAGGTTTGAAAGTGGAATATCTTGCGGGTAAATTGGTACCTCTCTGCAGAGTTAAAAACGTATTCGAATACTCCGAGCTCCCGGGTTTATAGGAGTCTGCTGCGGTGGATTAAATCCACGGGGTGTGACACAAGTACTATTTTCTAAATAAAATATGTTTAAATCAAGATTACCCTAATGACATGTGTTGTCATGATAAGGAGTGCTGCCGTGGGCTGTCGTGTGTCGACGTGTCGCGGTAGTGCTATAATCTAGTGAACATGATTGATGATGTTATATTATGAAAAGTGCTGCCATAAGATGAGATGAGAAAGGAAAAGACTATTTTACAAATATCCATAATTCTTGACTAGTCTAGGTTCATATCATCACTACTATATGTACTTACTCTTACCTATGACTTGCTGAGTACGTAAGTGCTCACCCTTGCAACATTCAACTCAATAGATGGAGCCTACTTTGATCAAGATGATGGCACGGAGTATTACGTGGATCCAGAAGGAGGAGAATCAGTTCCGCCAGAGCCCTGAAGTGTGTTGTTCTGCCGTCAACTTCTTTTGCGGGAGGGTCACCTATCTTCTGCTGCGTAGTTAAATATTTTGCTAAACCCTGAATGCCTTGTAGGCATTGTAATCCTCTTTATGTAATATTAAGGCCAGCAGGCCACACTGCTTAATATTTTGTGAGTACTCTGTTGCAATGTAATATACTCCTGTGTTTGACTCATCCTGGGAAGTCAAAGGTTTGTGGTATGGGACTAGCTGCAGCGAGCTAGGTCTCTACAGGAGTAGTCGTTGTCTCAGTCTCGGGGCGCGACAAGAAAAGTTGGTATCAGAGCAACATGAGAACTTGACTGTAGGACGACACCTTTAGGAAATTGGCCGTGCCAGGAAGACGTAATTTATTTAGAAAGTATTTGTGGAAATTTTATTTTGGTAAAAATAATGAGCTTTGTAGCTCTTGAAAAACCTTCATTTCAAAATTTTATTTGGATTTCTAAAATTCGGTAAGATTGTGAGAGTGTGTTCTGTTCCAGAGTGTCTTAGAGGTTGGTGTAGACAGAGCTAGTGGATGCTCTTGATAGCTTTGTGATTCGCTGTTGCTTTTGCAATGGTTAATTTGTGTATTATGGCTAATAGCCTAAGTAATTTTATGCATTAAAGTAGTTGCATTAATTTCTGCATTGCTGTCTTAGTTGGCCTTAGTTAGTTAGATCCGTCTAAATTTTTTCAGAGCCACCATGGTTGACACCACAAGGAGATCTCGAAGTGGAAGAGAAGATATAGGTCAGACTCCACAGGAAGAAGAAACTATGACAAGAGACCCTTTGTTTCAGCAAGGATCTCAGAGTTCTAATCCCCCTCATAATGAACAACCCAGTCTTCAGGAAATTCTGTTGTCAATGGAGAAAAGCCGACAAGAAGCTCAGATAGCTCATACCCAGTTATTAGCTCAGATAGTTCAGAAACTGCCTACTGGAACAACAGAAGGAACTACTTCTGCTGTAGGAGCGAGATTAACAGATTTCCAAAAGACCCGTCCACCAACATTCTCTAGTGCGACCGATCCTATGGTTGCCGATGATTGGTTACGGGATATCGAGAGGAAATTAGACACGGTCCGATGCAGCGAACGAGAGAAAGTTTTGTTTGGATCTCATCAGTTATCAGGAGCTGCCGCTGCATGGTGGATGAACTACCAGGAAGCCCACTCTGATAAAGATAATATCTCTTGGAGGGAATTTAAGGATCAATTTCGGAAATTTCATATACCTACTGGTGTTATGGCAGCTAAGCGTCGGGAATTTCGGAATTTAACTCAAGGAAGTAAGTCAGTTACTGAGTATCTACACCAATTTACTCACTTGGCTCGATACGCACCTGGAGATGTGGATACTGAAGAGAAGAAGATAGAGCGCTTCACAGAAGGACTTCAACACTATTTACAGTATCAAATTGCTTCTCATGAACTTACGGAATTTCAAACCCTAGTAAACAGAGCTTTAAAGGTGGAAGAAAAGAAGAATATGGGGGAAGAAAGCCGAAAGAGGAGAATGTTCCAGCAAACATGACCACAGCCAAACCCAATCAGAGGAAGAGTTCCTATCACTCCCAATTTCCGACCATCTTATCAGAATCCCAGACCAGCAACGACATTGTGCCCCAACTGCCGAGGAAATCATTCTCAGAAGGATTGCCCTCATCCTCGTGTTGAGTGTTATCATTGTGGACAGCGTGGACACCGTAAAGAATTCTGTCCTTGGATACAACTTCCGATGTCCATTGCCAGATCTCAAGCAGGAACACAGCCAGTAGTAACCAGAGCATCACCATCGCAGAATTTTAGAGGAAATTCAGCAGGAAGAGGAGGAAACATGGCTAATCGAGGAAGAGGAAGAGGTAGAGCACCAACTGCAACCCAAGGAGGAAGATTAAACTATACTTCAATCCAAGAAGCAGGCAACGCCACCGACATTCTTCTAGGTAGATTTCTGATTAAATCTGCATCTGCCTTAATATTGTTTGATCCTGGTGCTACAAATTCTTTCATGTCAAAAGCATTTGCATCTGAAGTTGAAATGCATATAGACCAAGTACCACTAGAGTACTCTATGGTTATACAAACTCCAGGGGCTAGATTATCTGTTTACTCGATCTGCCCAAATGTAACTTTCATTATAGAAGGGGTAGAATTTGAGGCAAATCTACTAGTTCTAGAACTGCAAGGACTAGACATTATTTTGGGAATGGATTGGTTGTCCCAACATAAAGGCCTAATAGACTGTGAAGAGAAGACCCTAAGCCTTGTCAGTAGCCAAGGGGAGAGAGTTCTATTTTATGCAGAAAGATCATCAACCAAGGAACCGCTAGGATCTATTCAAGCACTGCAGAAGATATGCCTGGAACAAGTACCTATAGTGCAGCTATATTCTGATGTATTTCCAGAGGAACTTCCAGGAATGCCACCTGACAGAGACATAGAGTTCTCTATTGAGCTTAAACCAGGAGCAGCGCCTATAGCAAAACGACCATACCGGATGTCAGTTTCTGAATTAGAAGAGCTCAAGAGCCAATTGGAAGACTTGGAAGATAAAGGATTCATTAAACCCAGTACTTCGCCATGGGGAGCCCCGGTATTATTCGTAAGGAAGAAGGATGGAACCTTACGAATGTGTGTGGATTATCGGGCTCTAAATGAAGTTACCATAAAGAACAAGTATCCATTGCCAAGAATTGATGACTTGTTCGATCAACTTCGAGGAGCTAAAGTATTCTCCAAGATAGACTTGAAGTCTGGATATCATCAGCTGAAGATTAAGAAGGAAGATATATCGAAGACTGCTTTCACTACCAGATACGGACTGTATGAGTTTACAGTAGTACCGTTTGGTTTAACCAATGCCCCAGCAGCCTTCATGAATGTCATGAATAGCACATTTATGGATTTGCTTGACAAGTTTGTCATAGTGTTCATAGATGATATTCTGATATATTCCAGGAATACAGAAGAGCATGAGCAACATCTACATCTAGTCTTAGAAAGACTACGAGAAAGGCACTTCTATGCCAAGTTTGATAAATGCGAGTTTTGGATGTCAAAGATTGCATTTCTTGGACATGTGTTGACAGCAGAAGGAATTTCAGTGGATCCAGCTAAAACTTCAGCTATCAAGGAGTGGAAGCAACCTACCTCGGTTACAGAAATTAGAAGTTTCTTGGGATTGGCGGGTTACTATAGGAGATTCATTGAAGGATTTTCCCAGATTGCCAAACCACTTACAAATCTGCTAAAGAAGGATGTTGCATTTGAATGGACCACCAAGTGCGAGGAGAGTTTTCAGAAGTTGAAACAAAAATTGACAACAACACCAGTTCTTACCTTGCCAGATAGCAAAGAAGATTTTGTAGTTTACTGTGATGCTTCGAAGCAAGGGATAGGCTGTGTGCTAATGCAACAAGGTCGGGTAGTAGCCTATGCTTCACGCCAGTTGAGGCCACATGAGGAAAACTATCCTACCCATGATTTGGAATTAGCAGCAGTAGTTCATGCCTTGAAGATATGGCGACACTACCTTATTGGAAATAAATGTGAGATTTTTACCGATCATAAGAGCCTCAAGTATATTTTCACACAGACAGAGCTCAACATGCGTCAACGCAGATGGCTGGAATTGATCAAAGATTATGATCTTAGTATTCAATACCATCCAGGGAAAGCTAATGTAGTGGCTGATGCCCTAAGCAGAAAAGTTTACAACCTACAAGGAATGGTTATGTTGAAGAACCCTTACCTACAACAAGAGTTGCAGAATCATCAAGTGGAAATAGTACCGCAGGGAACGGTAGCTACTTTAACAATAAAATCTCAACTTGAAGAACAGATAGGAAATGCCCAGAAGGAAGATGAAGAAATTTGTAAGATCAAGAGGTGAATCAAGTTAGGAAAGGCTCAAGGCTTTACTGAAGATAACCAAGGGATTGTATGGTATCGAGGAAGAATCTGTGTACCTCAAAACGCAGATCTTAAGGAAATAATTCTCCATGAAGCACATAAAACTCCATACTCAATACACCCTGGTAACACAAAGATGTATCAAGATTTGAAAACCAGATTCTGGTGGGATAATATGAAGAGAGAGATTGCAGAATATATTGCAAACTGTGATACATGTCGACGAGTTAAAGCAGAACACCAGAAAATAGCAGGAAAGCTACAACCTCTACCAATACCATTATGGAAATGGGAAGAAATTGGTATGGATTTCATTACAGGATTACCTAAAACTCACGGAGGATATGATTCCATATGGGTTATTGTGGACAGACTTACTAAAGTAGCTCATTTCATACCAGTCAAAAAGATTTATGATGCAGTAAATTAGCAGAGTTATACATGCAAAGAATAGTGGCATTGCATGGTATTCCTAAGAAGATAGTTTCAGATCGTGGAACACAGTTTACCTCCAAATTTTGGAATAGACTGCATGAAACCCTAGGAACCCAGCTGGATTTCAGTACTGCACATCATCCACAGACGGGAGGACAGACAGAAAGAGTCAACCAAATCCTAGAGGATCTTCTAAGAGCTTGTATACTAGATTATGGGACATCATGGGACAAATGTTTACCATTTGCAGAATTTACATATAATAACAGTTATCAAGCTAGTATACAGATGGCACCATTTGAAGCTTTATATGGACGTAAATGCAGAACTCCATTACATTGGAATGAGCCAGGAGAACGAAAAGTCATTGGACCAGAGATAGTAGAAGAAGCAGAAGCTCATGTCAGACTCATCAGAGAAAGGTTGAAAACAGCACAATCACGACAAAAGAGCTATGCAGATAAACGACGAAGAGAATTATCTTTTGAACCAGGAGATTTTGTGTATCTCAAGGTTACACCATTCAAAAGATTACAAAGATTCCAAGTGAAAGGAAAGTTATCCCCAAGATACATTGGACCATTTAAGATAATCAAGAGAAAGGGAGAAGTATCATATAAATTGGAATTACCTGAGGGATTAGCAGGAGTGCATGACGTGTTTCATGTCTCTCAGCTCCGGAAATGTTTGAAGGAACCTACTGACCAGATAGATGTACAAGATGTGCCATTACAGAAGAATCTCACTTATCTTGAGCACCCAATCAGAATCCTAGCCACTGATGAACGTCAGCTCAGAAGGAAGAAAATCAGATTGTGTAAAGTTCAATGGAAGAATCATTCAGAGCAAGAAGCTACTTGGGAGAAGGAAGAAGATCTTAAGCAAACCTATCCTTACCTTTTCCTGTCTTAGGTAAATCTCGGGGCGAGATTTCTTTAAGGAGGGTAGATCTGTAACACCCTGAGTTAGGGGTGAAAATTTCCATTTTCACAAATGGCACGCATGCATGTATCTGTAGTATTAGTCAGATTAGTTTCTATCTCAAGCCCTAAAATCTCCAAAATCTATC
This sequence comes from Pharus latifolius, assembly GCA_019359835.1. Classification (NCBI taxonomy): domain Eukaryota; kingdom Viridiplantae; phylum Streptophyta; class Magnoliopsida; order Poales; family Poaceae; genus Pharus; species Pharus latifolius. Next base: position 45,154,795 of record CM033324.1, read on the forward strand.
CTATGACCTCAAATTAAGATCAGATTGTTCAGATGTGATATATCAGTTACTCTGAACTTAAAAGTCTTCAAAACCTAGATCCAATTCTATCCCTAACTCCCAGAATTATCAACTCTTTCTGTTTTCGAAAACAGAAATACCCTATATTACTTAAATACCCTAAGTTTCAGAATCCAGATTTAATCCGAATCTTGACCAAGTTCAGACCAGATTATTTCTGGAATATGATCATGGGTATGTAAATACCTTAATATAAAAAGTTGACAGCCATATTTCATCATCTAAACCTTTTTCACAAATCAGTCCAAGACTTATCGCAAATTAGTCCTTATCTGATATCTGAAAACCTAAAAAGACTAAAATCTCCATATTAACTCTAAATTCAGAATTTCTTCAGCAGATCTTTCCTAATTACTATTTGCCACAAGTTTCTCTTCTGTGCAGATATCAAAATCGAACCCTAAATGCCAGAATTCGAAATCGACAAAACTCAAATCTAATTTACCCTAAATTACCCTATTTTCAGTTTGTATCAAAAGCTATCCAAATGTGCCAAATTTTATTTTCAATCCTTGCCAAATCATCTGTGGAATAAAGATTGCCAAAATAGCAGAATCAAATTCAGAACAGACCTTCCGAATCATTAGATTTACAGATCAGTCCAAAACTCAAAGAATTGAAATTGCAAATGAATCCATTCTCGACCAGGTCAACAGCAGCATTCGACCGGGCCATTTGCTGTACGCGACCAGGACTCGCCGTGGGTTCTTGCGCCGTGCACGTTCGCCGCCGGCCAAGCTTCGCCGCACTTGTGACCGTGCATGCCAGTACGCACGTGTCCTTGCCTCAGCCGTCACCGTGGCAGCGTCGTTGCTACGTCGACGACCAGCGTTTGCTCCCGCGCGTGATCAGCAGCAACTTTGTCAGCAATCCATCGCCACGTAGCCTCGCCGCGCCAGTACTTGTCGCCACCGCTTGCTACAAGCTTCGCCAGGTCCCGATGAAGCGACATTGTGATCAGCTGAAGGCTTGTCGCCGTCGCATCACCGTTCTTCGCTGTGTCTTCACCGCTGATGTCCAGCACGCAAGCAACCTCATCACCAGCAGTCAATCACTTCGTTGTTCCCCTTCGTCATCTTCGCCTGGCCTATTTAAACCCTACTGTGTGCAGCAGCTTCTCCACACTTCACCAGAAACCAGCCAAGTTCCAGAATTTGCTGTTTTCGTTTTCTTTTCCGGCGAGCCGTCGAGGAGGCTCACGGTGCCAGCGCTCTACACTTAATTTCCTGCCAAATTAACAACATCAGTGAGTTCCCCTACTCATCCTCTCTGTGTGATAGCATTTAATTGTTCTCCGGTGGACTCTAACGCCGATGATCGCCGGAAATGGCTGAAAGTCGAAGAAGCCCTGTTCCGGCAATGCTGGCCAATTTACCCCGAATTAGCCCTCGATCCTGTAAAAAAAATTGATCAGTGGGTTATTTCAAGCAAGCCTGTAAGCTTAGAATCCCTAATTAAACATCATTCGAAGCTTTTCCCTAAACCGAGCTTCACCAGAAAACCGGCGATCGTCGCCAGGCTTCTCCAGTGATCCTCCGGTCAATTTGATGTTACGAGAAGCTTCCCTATACCTCCTAGATACTCTCCAAGCAAGGAATTTAGTTCTCTCGGCCTGTAGCAGAAACCCCCAACTGGCAGTGTCTCTTCTCCGGCGACGATGATCGGAAAAGTGATCCCGGCCATTTCAGCCCTCGAAACCTTGTCATTTAGATGTGCCCTAGTCTCCTGAGTATTTTTGTCTTCTAGCCCGACACCTAGATCGGCCTAGATTGGAAGTTACAGCCATGCCAAGATCTTGTCCAGAACTGCTCCAGTGCAACCAGTTCATCTCTGTTCATCATCAAATTTCTTGCTTTCCAGCCATTTTCAGCCCTAGATCCTATTGAATGATTTATTCCTGTTATCAATGCCTACCTCCCAGACAAAGTGGTGCATCATTTGAAGCCCTAGATCAAAAGTTATGCTAAGCCCTAATTTCTGGCCATGTCAAGATTAATGCCAGACTATGCCAGCCAATGGCATTGGCCTTGTTTACCCACTTCTGGTTGTGTAAATTGAAAACCACTTTGTCCACTAAATTTGTAGAGTTGTGATCTACATTTTATTCTACTACCACAAGTTGAGATAACCCCTCTATCATTCATCAACCCTATGTCGATGCTTTGAACCGAATGTCGACCTAAAGACGTTCGCTGTTTTTGAGCGAACCAGTCGCAACCTTGATATCATTCTCATATTTTGTGACATTTGGAACCTTGTAAACCTTTGACAGCTAATCTTAACATTGGTTTCCTTAACTTAATCCTAATCAGCCTCTAAACCCAATCATTTCAGAATCATCAAGACTTCATCTTTGCATCTTTGCATAAAGTATAATAATGTATGGAAAAGATTATGATTATTGGTTGTTTGTTTGATTGGAGAGCAGATCAAGAGCCCGAGTTCGAGGACTTCGTTGCGGATCCGACGTCAACTGCTGTATCTTACGACGCGGAAGGCAAGTCATATCCTTGTTCATCTTGAACCTATATTTTAAATGTTGCTAAAACATAACCTTGAATATAGGCAATATTGCATGTGAAAGATTGAGAATGGTTGATTTATCAATTGGCAGTACTAGACTGATTATCTATAAAATGTGAAATAAACAAGTTTTGAGCCATGAACTATTATATGTATTTATATACTTATATTCATGAAATAAAACCCCTAGCCGTGACTAGAAAAATGGTGTGGATGGCTGTAGCACTGGAGGTGCTAGACTGCAAAGGAATGCAGGCACTAAAGGTGCAGGGTTGTGGATGGTCTGGTCATTGGCATATAAGGACTAGAACCTTGTGTTGTGCGTCTAGTGGCATGAACAACGTGCTAACCGCAAGCCTGGTATGGGACAGGCCTGAACAAGTAATTATGTGGATCGCACATGAAACCCCTGCATGAGATGTGTAGTGATGCACGATAAACACGGAGCGCGGCTCCCACACATATCACTGAAGGTGATCAAGCACGCTGACCCAGTAATGGGAATAAGCAAAGGGGTGGAGGTTTGGATACAACCTGCCACAACTGTGCCTCGCTGAGAGCCACAGGGTCGGGGGTGAATTGTGAGTAAAACATAACAAAAGTTCTTGTTATTTCCACCTTGCCGCTCAGAGTATGAAGTGAGTCAGGGGTCCAATCATTTTGTTATGATAGGAAAGGTTTGAAAGTGGAATATCTTGCGGGTAAATTGGTACCTCTCTGCAGAGTTAAAAACGTATTCGAATACTCCGAGCTCCCGGGTTTATAGGAGTCTGCTGCGGTGGATTAAATCCACGGGGTGTGACACAAGTACTATTTTCTAAATAAAATATGTTTAAATCAAGATTACCCAAATGACATGTGTTGTCATGATAAGGAGTGCTGCCGTGGGCTGTCGTGTGTCGACGTGTCGCGGTAGTGCTATAATCTAGTGAACATGATTGATGATGTTATATTATGAAAAGTGCTGCCATAAGATGAGATGAGAAAGGAAAAGACTATTTTACAAATATCCATAATTCTTGACTAGTCTAGGTTCATATCATCACTACTATATGTACTTACTCTTACCTATGACTTGCTGAGTACGTAAGTGCTCACCCTTGCAACATTCAACTCAATAGATGGAGCCTACTTTGATCAAGATGATGGCACGGAGTATTACATGGATCCAGAAGGAGGAGAATGAGTTCCGCTAGAGCCCTGAAGTGTGTTGTTCTGCCGTCAACTTCTTTTGCGGGAGGGTCACCTATCTTCTGCTGCGTAGTTAAATATTTTGTTAAACCCTGAATGCCTTGTAGGCATTGTAATCCTCTTTATGTAATATTAAGGCCAGCAGGCGACACTGCTTAATATTTTGTGAGTATTCTGTTGCAATATAATATACTCCTGTGTTTGACTCATCCTGGGAAGTCAAAGGTTTGTGGTATGGGACTAGCTGCAGCGAGCTAGGTCTCTACAGGAGTAGTCGTTGTCCCAGTCTCGGGGCGCGACAAGAAAAGTTGGTATCAGAGCAACATGAGAACTTGACTGTAGGACGACACCTTTAGGAAATTGGCTGTGCCAGGAAGACGTAATTTATTTAGAAACTATTTGTGGAAATTTTATTTGGTAAAAATAATGAGCTTTGTAGCTCTTGAAAAACCTTCATTTCAAAATTTTATTTGGATTTCTAAAATTCGGTAAGATTGTGAGAGTGCGTTCTGTTCCAGAGTGTCTTAGAGGTTGGTGTAGACAGAGCTAGTGGATGCTCTTGATAGCTTTGTGATTCGCTGTTGCTTTTGCAATGGTTAATTTGTGTATTATGGCTAATAGCCTAAGTAATTTTATGCATTAAAGTAGTTGCATTAATTTCTGCATTGCTGTCTTAGTTGGCCTTAGTTAGTTAGATCCGTCTAAATTTTTTCAGAGCCACCATGGTTGACACCAGAAGGAGATCTCGAAGTGGAAGAGAAGAATAAACTATGACAAGAGACCCTTTGTTTCCGCAAGGATCTCAGAGTTCTAATGCCCCTCATAATGAACAACCCAGTCTTCAGGAAATTCTGTTGTCAATGGAGAAAAGCCGACAAGAAGCTCAGATAGCTCATACCCAGTTATTAGCTCAGATAGTTCAGAAACTGCCTACTGGAACAACAGAAGGAACTACTTCTGCTGTAGGAGCGAGATTAACAGATTTCCAAAAGACCCGTCCACCAACATTCTCTAGTGCGACCGATCCTATGGTTGCCGATGATTGGCCGTGACCAGTGTTTTGGTATGGAATGGTGGTAGCACTGGAGGTGCTTGGCTGCACTGGATGTGCAGGCACTGAAGGTGCATGGTTTGTGGTATGATCTGGTCACTGGCATATAAGGACTAGAACCTTGTGTTGTGTGTCTAGTGGCATGAAAAACGTACCAACCACTTACCTGGTATGGGACAGGCGCAATCTAGTAGCTTTCTTGGTATTAGCAGTTCCCTGCATGGCTTGTCGATCCGGTTTCTCGCGTGGAAACTGGTGGGACGCAGTTCGTCCATGAGTGATGTGAGATCAAAAAAATTATGAGAGGATAAGGTGTAAAGAAGGAAGACGCCCTACGCCAGATTAAGTCGTGCGCGACTGTAATCAAAAGAGGCTATGTGTCCTGCGGGAACATAGACCCAGACTAGGAAGTAAGGCAGTGGGGAGGACCCACAACGGTACTTGGGATTGGATTGTCCATTTACCGGGCAGGGATACTGTTAATACTAGACTGCAAAACGTTGTGTGATCTCGGCCTTGTCACATGCGTATAAGTCGCATGGAGTTGGCCCGACTTGAAAGTCGAGTGAAAAAGTGGATTTAAAAAGAGGTACACCTCTGCAGAGTTTAAAAATGTATTCGAATACTTCGTACTCCCGAGTTTTAGGAGTATGCCGCGGTGGATTAAATCCACGGGGTGTGACACAAGTATTGTTTTATAAACCAAAATTTGTTAGCTCAAGATTACCCAAGTGGCATGTGTTGTCACGATAAGGGGCGTTACCGTGGACTGTCATGTGTTGACGTGTCGCGGTAATACCATAATATAGAAATCATATGATAACCAAGAGGCATGTGGATTTTTCCTTAAGCATATGATAACTAAGAGGCATGTGGTTTTTGCCCTAAAGTATATGAGATACTGATATGAGTATAAGATTGAAAGGCTTGAATAAAAATAATGTGATATGAGGATATATCGCCTTGGATATGGGATATATGTATCACCATCAATATGATTTATTTACTGCCATGAGTATGATTGGAAGTTGAATAAGAAATGAGAAAGAAATGTATTTTGGAAAAAACCTTCACTCTTTCCCCAATAGCATAGGTTCATGTCATTTATACTATATGTATCTCTACCTTCCCTATGACTTGCTGAGTACGTAAGTACTCACCCTTGCAACAACTCATCAATAGATGGAGCGTCCTACGACCTTGGAGGATATCCTGAAGATGCTGCGGACCCAGGAGATGATGAGCAGTTTCCTCCGGAGCCCTGATGTGGTGCTGTCTTGCTGTCAACCTCTGTTTCCTGTGGATTGCTTTTGGGCCTAGCTTCCATCGACTAGATGCTTTATTTTGTTGTACCCTTGTGCCTTGTAAGGCACTGTACTCCGTATTGTACTAAGGCCTGACGGCCATACAATTATGACTACTGTAATATTTTGCTGCTTCAATGTATTCCTGTGATTGACTCATCCTGGGAAGTCAAGTGGTTTATGGGACCAGCTGCACCGAGCTGGGCTCCTCACAGGTGATGTCATAGTCGTGGCAGACACGACAACAACACATCAGGAATTTGACGGGTCTGGCTCTCCTTCTTCTGGATCCAAGAAGTTCTCCATGACTTCTTCTTGATCTTGGTACACTCCATCTTCTGGGTTGTAAGTTGCAAGGGTGAGTACTTACGTACTCAGCAAGTCATAGGGAAGACTAGATACATATAGTAGTATTGTTATGAACCTAGACTAGTCAAGAATTATGGATGTTTATAAAATAACCTTTTTCTTTCTCAACTCAACTCATCTCATCTTATGGCAGCAGTTCTCATAATATAACATTGATAATCTTGTTCACTAGATTATAGCACTACCGCGACACGTCGACACACGACAGCCCACGGCAGCACCCCTTATCATGACAACACATATCATTTGGGTAATTTTGACTTATCAAATTTTATTTAGAAAATATACTTATGCCACACCCCGTGGATTTAATCCACCGCAGCAGACTCCTATAAACCCGGGAGCTCGGAGTATTCGAATACGTTTTTAAATTCTGCAGAGAGGTACCAATTTACCCGCAAGATATTCCACTTTCAAGCCCATCCTATCAATATGATTAGACCCTTCCTCACAACCATGTGTGATGGCAAGGTGGAGATAACAAGAACTTTTGTTATGTTTTACTCACATTTCACCCCCGACCCTGTGGATCTGTCGCGAACCACAGTTGTGGTAGGTTATACCCAAACCTCCACCCCTACTCATATCCCCATTGCTGGGTCAGTGTACAAGATCACCTTCAGTGATATATGTGGGAGCCATTCTCCATGTAAATCATGCATCACTACACAACTCATGCAGGGGTTTCATGTGCGATCCGCATAAGTACTTGTTCAGGCCTGTCCCATACCAGGCTAGTGGTTAGCACGTGTTTCATGCCACTAGACGCACAACACAAGGTTCTAGTCCTTATATGCCAGTGACCAGACCATCCACAACCCTGCACCTTCCATGCCTGCTATCCTTTGCAGTTTAGCACCTCCAGTGCTACAGCCATCTATACCATTTTTCTGGTCACGGCTGGGGGTTTTATTTCATGAATATATATAAATATATTTAAGATAGTTCATGGCTCACTATTTAATCAATTCACATTTCACAGGCATCCAGCTTAGTACTGCCAATTCACAATTCATCCATTCTCATGCAATACTACTTATATTCATGGTCATATCATAGCAATTCATAAAATATAGGTTCAAGATGATCAAGACTATGACTTGCCTTCCGCGTCGTGAGAGATAGCAGTTGACGTAGGATCAGCAGTGAAGTCCTCGAACTCTGGCTCTTGGTCTATTCTCCAATCAAACAAGTAACCAAAAATCACAAACCTTTTCAATACATTAATATACTATATGCAATAATGCAAAGATGAATGTCTCGATGATTCTGAATGATTGGATCATTCTGAAATGATTGGGTTTAGAGGCTGATTAGGGTTAAGTTATGAAAACCAGGGTTAAGATTAGTTGTCAAAGGTTTACAAGGTTTCAAATGTCTCAAAGTATCAGAATGATATCAAGGTTGCGACTGGTTCGCTCAAAAACAACGAACGTCTTTAGGTCGACATTCAGTTCAAGGCATCGACATTGGGTCGATAGATGATAGAAGGATTATCTCAACTTGTGGCAGTAGAATGAAATGTAGATTACAACTTCACAAGTCTGATGGACAAAGTTATTTTCAATTTGCATAACTAGAAAGAGGTGAAAAGAGCTAATGCCACTGGCTGACATGCTCTGGCATAGGGCTCACAATGTCAAATTCTAGGGCTAAGCATAAAATACAGTTCAAGGGCTCGAATCAAGTTGTGATAGAAGAAGAAATTGTAGATCACAACCTCAGGAGTCTAAGGAACAAAGTCATGCTCAAAATACACATCTGGAAGGAAGTGAAAATGGCTAATGCCACTGGCTGACATAGCCTGGCATTGCACTGACATGGCCAGAAACTAGGGCTTGCCATAACTTTTGATCTAGGGTTCCAATTGATGCACCACTTTGTCTGGGAGGTAGGCCTCAGTAACAGGAACAATTCACTCAACAGGATCTAGGGCAGGAGATGTTCGGAAAGTGATGAAAACCGGCGATGAACTCGGTCGCTGAAGTTCCAAATCACAGTACTAGATAGGAATTAGGGCAAGGCTATAACTTCAGATTTAGACCGAATTGGAAGTCGAGCTAATAGACAAAGTTGCTCAGGAGATCAAGGCGCATCTGGTGGACAAGTTTCTGAAGCTGGATCGGCCGGGAATAGACTTCCGGTGGCCGGTGCCGGAGAAGATGATATTGAATTTGGGGTTTTCCATTATACACGATTTGAACTCAATTCCTTGCTCGAGGAGTATCTAGAAGGTATAAGAAAGCTTCTGGAATTGTTAGATTGGCCGGAGGATCACCGGAGAAGCCTGGCGATGGTCGCCGGCGGCTGGTGAAGCTCGGGCTAGGGAAAAGCTTCAATTCTTGCTCAATTTTGAAATATGACTTCGCAGGCTTGCTTAAAATAGCTCACTGATCATTTTTTTATATTGAATCGAAGGCTAATTCGGACTGATTTGAGTTGTGCAACTGGAACAGGGCATTTCTCGAATTTCAGCAATTGCCGGCGATCACCGGCGATGAGGTGCATGAGAGTTCAATTAAAAGGTACAGAACGATGAGATGGATGAGGGTTACTATCAATTTGAGGGTTGAGGCTGCGATTGAGGCTGTCACCGTGAGACTCTGTGCTGAACTCATCGGAGAAGAAGACTGTAGCAAGAAGAAATATGGTTTAACTGCTTGAGGGTGTTGGAGAGCTCTGCTAAAGATAGAAAAGCTTCTCTGGGGTTGCTATTTATAGGCAAGCGAAGTGTACGAAGCTTAAGCTCGCTGTTTGGTTGCGCCGGTGAAGAAGAAGGCTTCGGGTTGAAGCAACGGCGAGCAAGCTTCTCTCTGGCGTGCAGCAGCTGGTGAGCTGGACGGGAACTGCCACAGCAACAGCTACGGTGCTAACACGTGTGCGTGTGCAAAGGCGGTTGCAAAAATCGTGGCTAAAGTGGCAGTGCTCAACGGCAAAACACGGCGTGGTCGCGGTTGAAGTCGAAGCAATGCTGTGCACTGTGCCGGCTGTGGTTGAGGTCGCCGTGCACTGCTGGTTTGGTCACAAACAGTGCGTGGGGTCGAAGAGCTGATTCTTGGTGGTGAGCAGCTACTCCTCTGGTCGTAGCAGTTGGTGGCTGCTGGTCGAAACAGCCATTTGGACTGATTTGCAAATTCTGAAAATTGGCTGTGGACTGAATTGTAATTTCTGGTTTGGAAATGGTTAATTTACAATCTGATTTCACAGCTGAGTATAAACTTATACCTTATACTCATCTAGCAAGAGATTTGGTAAAATATGGCATAATTTGATGATTTTCGATATAAACTGAAAATAGGGTACTTTAGGGTAAAATAAGATCTGAGTTTTGTCGATTTCGAATTCTGGCCTTTAAGATGTAATTTTGTAATCAGGACAGAAGGGAAATTTGTATCAAATAGCATTTGGAAAAGATTTGCTGAAAAAATTCTGAATTTGGAGTTGATCTGAAGATTTTAGCCTTTTTGGGTTTCCAAATATCAGATAAAGGACTAAATTGCGATATAATTTGGACTGATATGTGAAAAAGACTTAGATGATATAATTTGGCTGCCAACTTTCTGGATTAAGGTATTGGCATACCCATGATCATAGTCCAAGAATAATCTGGTGTGAATTAGGTCAAGATTTAGCTAAATCTGAGTTCAGAATATTTAGAGTAATTAGATTAGAATAATAATTAGAATCCTGTTTTTCAAAAACAGAAAAGAATTGATAGATCTGGAAGTTAGAGATAGATTTGAATCTGACTTCTGAAGACTTTTATATTTAGGGTAACTGGTAGATCATATCTGAGTAATCTGATCTTGATTTAGGTTCACAGGGAAGATTTTGAGATTTTAAGGTTTGAGATAGATTAGGGTTGAACTGATCTTGTTACTGCTACAGATCCATGGTGTTATGCATGCATGATGTTCATGAAAAAGAGAGTTTTTACCCCTAAACTCAGGGTGTTACAGGGTACATGATAGGACATCTCTTCATCTCCGTCGGCATCTCTAAGTCCGCAGGCCTGATCTTTTTGCGGCAAATTTGGCATCGGTCCTATCCCTTGGTAGAAGTCGTCTAGTTGTTTCAACCAATTCCGGCAGTTCTTCATATCGTGTCCCGAAGAATTGTGGAACTGACACCACTTCTTGCATCCCTGCGGGTTAGTCTATTTTCCCAATTGGTCGCTATCGCCGCCACCAGAGGACGTTTTATTTCTGAATGGAAACTTGTTACCGTTTCCTGGGGGTGGCTTCTCTGCAATGGCGACCTCCCGGTATTGTCCAGTCTGGTTTTTCTTGGACTTCTTTGACTTTCCGCCTGATGATGATTCCGGCTTCTTGCTTGAATCCTCCTTCTTAACATCTTTAAGGCCTGGCTGAGGTGGTAAGTTTCCTTTATCTACCATCCTATTCCATTCCACGACTTCAGCTGTGTCGGAATATCGGTCAGCCATGTCGAAGAGGTCGGCAACTGACCAAGGTGGGTGGATAAGTAGATCTTCGTTAAACCTCCGATATCACACGGCATGTTTGAATGCCCTAATAACGGAGGTGTTAGATATATTAGGAATGGTATTCCTTACTCAGAAAAATGTTTTGACAAACTACTGAAGAGTCTCCGTAGAAGTCTGGCGCAAACGATGGAGATCATCCTCTTTGGCAGGCTTCTGGTAACAGTTCTAGAAATTGTTGAGTATAGCATCACACAACAATTCCAAATTATAAATCAAACCCATTGGTTGGTTGAACAACCAGGTTCTCACTGGTCCCTCGAGGACCGTTGGAAAATAATTTGCTATGACACGATCATCTCCACCTGTAGCTTGAATGGCGGTAATGTAGATTTGAAGGAATTTGGATGGATTCTGAGTCCCATCATATCTCTCAATCGTCCCTGGCTTAAACTTGTCTGGCCAAACCACTGCACGGAGGCCTGGCAAGAAAGCTTTGCAGCTGACATATGAACTGTGGAGAGTTCTACGGCTTTCAACTTGATCACGGGCGACCTCACGCTGTGGGGATACGCCTCGCGGCCCCAGAAGAGAATGGACAGGAATGCGATCTCGATCGCGAGAATTTCCATCTCGTCTATCTTTGTCATGCCGAACTGATCCTGGTGGTAGTCGATTACGCCTGCCATGACTGGAGGAAGAATACTCCCTCTCGTGGGAGCGAATCGTAGACCGGGATGATGCAGTTGGACTTGCATCAGATGGAACTTCATCCAGCCTATCCGCCAGGATTCTGGCAAAGGCCGCTTTGTCCGCGTCTTCGATAGTAGGAGGAAAATTACGTAGGACTTCCGCGATAGAATGAAGTCGCCCATGCGTACTCCTCTTGGGTGCACCAGGTATCACCATTTCTTCGTCCACCAACGGATAGTCCGGGGGCAACGAAGGTGTCTGGTCGTGTCTGCGACCATGAGGGCGACGGGAAGAATTGGGAGTGGCATCGTAACGAGACTGCAAAGCTTCCAGTGCAATTTTGCGAAGTTCATTATCTCGCTGCTCTTGATCTTGATCCTCCTTTTGCTTGCGCTCCTGTTCCTCTTTTTGTCTGCGCTCTTGCTCCTCCCTAGCAATTCGCTGCTCAGGAGTTTCCTCCTATAAAGCAGCAAATTCTCGGAGGAGCGAGGTCGCAGAAGGAGAAAACATCTCCGTTGGTTCCGAATCGGATTCGAAGTCAAAAGAGACTGGAGGTTATCAGGATCAAACCTCCCAGGGCTAAGTTCCAGGTTATCATCATCCATCTCCTCAACGGCGACGCGTTGTGGTACATATTCAGCCTCTATGGTGGTAGAACCCACATGAGGCTCTTGGTCTATCTTCTCTGTCTCTTGGTCAATGGACATGACCTGAGTTGGGGAAGATGCATGCTCTGGATGTTTCTCAAGGACATCTTCATCATCCATCTCCTCCATTGGAATGCAATCACTAGGTGAGGGCATCCGAATATGGGCATAATCCTCGAGATCGAAATTGTTCTCAGAATCATACGCCCCAGACATGTCTTATCGGAACTCCTGATGAACAAAAGGCACCTTGAGAAAGTCCCCACGGTGGGCGCCAGTTGTCGATGATTTGGACTCAGGGTCCCCAGTCGATCTTAAGCAGATTTGTGAGTTGTATGTGAGACCTTTCAATGTGCCCTCAAGTAAGTTAGGATAAGCAATGTAAATGGGGACGCAAAGATTTATACAGGTTCGGGCCCTCGATGGTGGGAGTAATAGCCCTACATCATGTTGTGATTTCATTATGTATGGGAAAAGAGTTTACAGGGAGAAGAGATTATCACAAGCGATGATCTCTTCTTATACTTCTGTCTAACTAACAATGTCTAAGTCTTAAAGCGTACATGACTTGTTGTCTCTTGACATCTTCCTGACTTCGTCCCTCCTTCATCATGCATTTAGCCATCCTTTTATACTGGATGAAAGGATGCCGATGTGAAGCAGTTCTGGTCGGTTGCTATGGTGCAGTTTATATAACCGCACTCCTTCTCTTCACCGGTTAAGCATGTGCAATCATGGATAACTGCACATGTTAACCTCCTGGTGGTTGTCTTCACATGTGGGAGAAGTTACTTTGTGCCTGGGAACATGTCCAATAAAGGCTTGAACACCCCCAGGCTATCTTTGGTCGCGCATAGTCAGCAACCCTCTGACCGCGCATTGCCTACGGTGTTATGATCGCGCAAAGGCTGCGATCACAAACTAACTCTGTGCGAGCCTGCGACCATAGCGGCTGCTAAGACACAAAGAAACATATCTCATTCGATCCTGACTTGAACCCGACATGCGTTAATCAAACTAGCTCGGGTGATAATCCTCGTCACATGGAAATATTGAAAATAAGTTGGCCGATGTGATCTTAGTTTTTATTACAGATCCCAATTTAATTTTCTTATGTGCTACGTCTAACTCTAACATGATTTTTCATCCTATCATGACAAACTTGCACTTTTCTGTTTTCAATTCCTTATGCTGGTTTTGGTCTTGGATTCGAACGACTTGTACGGATTGCAACTGGAATAGACAACTTAAGGGAAGCCATTCCATCCGCGAGTTCCTATCTCTGCAGATTTTTAGCACTCTAAGTTACGATATATATTATTTCCAAGCATTCTTGATTGAGAAAACCATATATGAACTTTTCATTTTACAAAGTTTTGCTGAGCCCTTGCTAATTTGGTGCAAAGCAAAATTGTGGCAAGTTTTCATTGTTCATGTAACTTATAGCAATGATATGAGTAATATTGTAGCCATTTTCATCTGCTGTAATTAAGTCAAGGATCATTTTTTTATGTATATTACTATGCAATGAACACGTAATTTTTCGCTATAGAATTTATATTTTGGACATGTATGGGATATGGATAGTTGCTTAATGAAGGAATATATCACTTGGCCCAGGTTCCCGCTAAAGTTTGAATTTTGGTTGAATTCTATCATTTATCTTTTGTTTGATAATTTTGTTGCAAAATGTGGTGTGATTTGTGTTAAGATAGTGTGCATATTATAGTTTTAGTTGTTATATTGTTGCCTAATTATTGAAATATATATATATATAATTATTTATTGAGACAATTCCCAGTGGTACATTTACTACAAATAATTCACATATGAAAATTTGAATGTCTAAATTCTCAATAGCAGATCAGCTGATAATAATTTATTTCAAATAGTAGTACAGCTTGGAATAATATATTACAAGTGGACATACAAGTGGGAAAACTTCAAACATTTTGAGCGATCTATAGCTAGAAATACTCGTTGCCATTGGAGATACAGCTGGCAAAAAATATTTCAAATAGTTGTATAGGTTGGAATAATATATTACAAGTGGACATACATGTGGGAAAAGTTCAACATTTCCAAGTGACCTACAGCTGAGAATACTCTTTGCCATTGGATCTACAGTTGGGAAAATAATTACAGCTGGGAAAACTTTTCTCAGCACCTTTTTCCCAGCTGTAGCAAATCTTATTCCCAGCAACTAAAGTACCTGTGCCCTGGAAAATTCACATGATTTACTCTAACGATTCTTCATATATTAACCATTAGAAGAGAGGAAATTGTATTAATGGTTTAATTTGTAGAACTATTCGAATAAGGCCTTCCTCTAAAAGTACCTGTGCCTCGGAAAATTCCCCCCAGTCGAACCGTTCCAATTCTTTTTCTCCTCAAGCGTGAAAAGCCCTACCCGAAACCTCCATCGCTGGCCACTGCACCTTTCTCCACCGCTATCGGCCACTGGGGTTTCTGGTGAATCAAGTCCAAGAACCTCGCAGCTTCAACTCCCTCGACTAAATTTCGAGTGAGTAAACTGAGATCTAGTAATTTTTGCATTGTAACATAAGCTAATATACATTCTTTTCTTATTTTCTGTGATTGTCTTCTGAGGGGTAAAAGGAATTTTATACCACAAAATTTTTATCTTGGTAATTTTTTTCAAACAGGAAGCAATTTAGGTAGCAGTAAACAATCTTAATTTGCTCTAGAATTCCTATTGATTGTGTGCATGAAGTAAATCAATTAAGTTAACTCAATTAAGTGCAATTTTGTGTGTTGAATAGGCAAATACTGACTCTAAGTAGAATCTCTAAGTAAAGTGGATGTTTGATTGACTAAGTGGTACTCTATTTGCAAAGAATTCAAATCGAGAAACCATCCAAACAAACACCAAAAATCATGAAAAGTTTCATAGAGATAAATAACATCAATCCAAACACTTCCCATGAAGATCCAAGATTTAAATGTTTAGTTATTCGAAAGGAATGAGAGATTGACGTCCAATTTGATTGAAAAATTTCTTAAACACTCTCGCTTCTTTATAATCATAGAAACATATGTACACAAGCTCCAAAAATTCCAAAATAAATTTAGCAGATAAATGAGATAATGAGGACTAGTTTGCCTTTTACAATGAAGCTAGAATTGGAGCTGACAACAAGATATGAAAAGGACAAATTTTGACCAGATTGAAAGTTTCATATTTCAGGTTTTGAGTAAATTATTTTACATGTAAATACGTTTCAAAAACCATGCAAATGACTTCCAACAATGTTGAAATAAATGAGCAGTAAAGACCAATCAAAGAAGATCAAATATCATGTAGAAACTTTTCTTCAAATAGCCAATAAATTGAGAGATATAAAAATGACAAATCAGCCAAAAACCAGGAGAAGTCTTAATTTGTAGATTTAATACTTGATTTGTGAGAAAGCAAATGTTGCTCAAATCAAATCCAACTGAAATGAAAATTTGCAGAAATGATTTTCAATGCATGACACATATTTTGCAAATAGAATTTTCCAAAAAGGATTTTTCAATCAAGAGATATGATCAAGTGAACTTTATGTTAAGCAAGAAGGTTGAAATTCGGCAAAATTTTGCAAATTGAGTTCAAATTTGATTTTAATGGGATTTTTGACATTAAAGAGCTTACATGAGTTATTCATATCATTTTGAGCTGAAGCTCAAGAGTAAAGACCATAGAAATAGCTAAACTCATATGTTGCATGTATAAGATATGTTTCAGGTATATCTACTTACCTTTGAGGGGTATGTTTTCTGTGTGGATGTCACCAATTTTAGTTTTTTAGTTTTCTTTTATCTCTTGTAAGATTTAGGTATACATAAGTAGTTGAGATTATCCTTTTACTTGTTTGTTTCTTCACTAGGGCAAAAATATAAAGTTTCCATCTATGCGAGGTGTATTTTGTGACGGTTATTTTTGCGTGAATTATCTTTTTGATGGTTTTTTCATGGAAATTTAGGAAAAGCCATATCGGCTGACCATGATCGAGTGCCAGCCAGAGGACAATGCATTTTCCTCATCTGATAGTAGTGGTTCAACGAGGGCCAACATAGCTGATGGTTCATCATCCCAGTGGAAGAGGAAGGCGCGAGGCGTGATGATGCTGTCCCGTTTGGCCAAACGCATCGATCTTTCATGTGAGTTCAACTAGTTTGGGAGACCAATCGGAAAGAATGCTAAGTAGTACATTGCCTATGTTGGCTTGTTGGCAAAAGAAATGGTGAAGATCACTGTCGAGAGCTGGAAGGACTAAAGGCCAACAAGAGTGATAGGTTGTGGATGGAAGTGAAGGTAAAATTAATCAAAATCCTTGAACTCTTTTGTAATCACATTCCGTTGGCTTATCCTGAAGATTAACTAACTCCTGCTTATATGCACTGTTTGAAAATAGGCCAAGTGGAACATCCCCGACACTAGCCTTAACAGTGCCTGACGAGGATTGACACCCGAGTCAGTTCAAATAAATGCACTGTTGGTTCAGGACAGATTCGAACCAGACACGTGACTAGCGGTGCGAACTCAAGTTATTCTGAGAAGCATCAGCCCAAGGTCGCAGGCTTTGCGCGATCAGGTCGCAGGCTTCACGCGGTCAGGAGTTCATATGCTATACGTGAACAGAATGACCGAGATGTTGCGTGGTCAGCCAATATCCTGCGGTCAGAGCATTCTCGACCAGGGTGCTTGGAATTCATTTGTCCGGCTATTCCTATAGAGGAAATATTCCAAGTATCCGAAAGATTCCCCCACGTGGAGAATCAACCATCAGGAGGTTAATACGTGCAGTTATCCATGAATAACACGTGTTTAACTTGCGTGGAGGTTAAGAGCGGTTTTCTAAAAACCGTATTCAACCATCCAAGCAACTGTTTGATGCAATTTACTGCATGGCACCCTTTCGACCAGTATAAAAGGGTGGTATGGAGTGTCAAGCAGGAAAAAGGGCGAGAAACAACGCATCTCAACCACTCAAACAGCCAAGTCTACGGCCTAGATTAGATAGTTCTTACAAGCCTTCCTGGCTTTATTCTGTACATTTACATAGGAAAAACCCTTCACCTGTGAAGGAGTTTTTCTACCATCTTGTAACCTTTTATCACCTATAGTGAAATCCCAACAGTACGTAGGGCTATTACTCCCACCATCGAGGGCCCGAACCTGTATAAACGTCTCTGTGCTCCTGTTCTCCATTGTTCTACATACCTTCCCGGAGGGTCATCTTGAAAGGTCTCGCTATTACAAATTTTGCATAAGTTCGGCTGAGGACTCCCAGTCCGAATCATCGACAGCTGGTGCCCACCGTGGGGCCTTTCTCAAGGCGTCCTAGTTTTAATCCGGAGGTTCGCTGAAACATGGCTGGAGCATATGATTCTGAGAACGATTTCGATCTCGAGGATTATGCTCATATCCCAATGCCTGCTCCAAGCGATCCTGTCCCGATGGAGGAGGTTGAAGCCCAGAATCTTCCAGAGGTTGAATCGTCTCTCCAGGTCATGTCTATCGACCAGGGAGCAACTAGCGCAAGGTCAGAACCCACAGAGGTTCTTAATGCGCTAGGCGATGAATCCGGTCCGTCATACGACCCCGCCGAGGGGAAGGATGATGTCGACCCGGAAATCAGCCCCGGAAGGTTCGACCCTGATAACCTTCACCGCCTCTTTGATTTCGAGTCCGATTCGGAACAAACTGAGATGTTTTCCCCATCGGCAACCTCTCTCCCTAGGCAGTTTGCTGCTTTGTCGGAAGAATTTCCCTATCAACAGGCTGCTAGGGAAGAACAAGATCGCAAACAGAAGGAGGATCAAGATCTTGAGCAACAAAACAACGAACTACGCAGAACTGCCCTAGAGGCTCTTCAAGATGCGCAGGCTCGTTACGATGCTGCTCTGGGTTCTTCTCGGCGGTCACGAGGTCGCAGACGCGACCAGACCCCTTCTTTACCACCGGAGCGTTTCCCGATGGACGAAGAAATAGTAACACCTGGTGCCCCTAGGAGAAGTACCCATGGTCGACTGCGATCTATCGCGGAAGTCATGCGTAACTTTCCTCCTACGGTCACGGATGCGCAGAAACCGGCCTTTTTATGATCCTGGTGGAGAGACTGGATGAGGTCGCGTCTGAGGCGACCCCAACGGCCTCTTCCTGCTCGGTAACACGTTCCCGCGAACGAGATTATCCTCACTCTGGTTCCGGCCGACGAAGTTACCCGCCGCCCGTACCGTCCCGACAGGACAGACACCGGCGAATGCAGGATTCTCGTAGTAGGGATCGAGTTCCTGTCCACTCTCGTTTGGGACCACGAGTAACTTCGCCATTGCGTGAGGTCGCCCGAGACCCAGCCGAGAGTCACAGGGTGATTCACGGTCCCTACGTTGGTTGTAAACCTTTTTCGCCTGGCCTACGGGCAGTCGTTTGGCCTGATAAGTTTCGACCAGGGGCCATTGAGACGTTTGACGGAACTCAAAACCCATCCGAGTTCCTTCAAATCTATATCACTGCCATCCAAGCTGCGGGAGGCGATGACAAGGTCATGGCCAACTACCTGCCTACAGTCCTGGCAGGACCGGCTAGAACCTGGCTGTTTAATCAGCCCGAGGGTTCCATCTACAATTGGGAAATGCTATGCGATGCCATCCTCAGCAATTTCCAAAATTGTTACCAAAAGCCGGGTAAAGAGGACGACCTTCATCGGCTACGGCAAACTTCAACCGAAACACTTCGGCAGTTTGTCAAGAGGTATGTCGGGGTGAAGAATACCATCCCGAACATATCTGATGGCTCCGTTATCAGGGCATTTAAACATGCCGTTCGATACCGGAGATTTACCGAGGACTTTCTTATTCACCCTCCTCGATCAGTGGCTGATCTGTTCGACATGGCCGATCGATACTCTGACGCAGCCGAAGCGGTCGAATGGAACCGGATGGTCGACAAGGGTGACCTACCACCACAACCAGGTTTCAAAGACTCCAGGAAGGAAGATTCAAGCAAGAAGCCGAAATCTTCATCAGGTGGGAAGTCGAAAAAGTCGAAGAGGAACCGCTCTGGACAATACCGCGAGGTCACAGTCGCAGAGAAGCCGCCTTCGACCAAAGGTAACAAACCTTCATTTAAAAATAAAACTGCCTCTGGTGGTCGGAGTGCCGACCTGCCAAAAAAGTCAACTAATCCGCTGGAAGGCAAGAAGTGGTGTCTACTCCACAACTCCGCAGGCCACGACCTTAAGAACTGCAGGGGTTGGT